>OX375865.1:88923411-88950909 GCA_947359475.1 Heligmosomoides polygyrus bakeri | reverse complement strand
TGACAACAAAATTCAACCATTTTTGACAACAAAATCATTCGTAGTGTAGCAAATATTTAGCAGGATGCTTTACATACATACAAATTTTTTAAAATTCAGCAAAACGAAACGCAACAAATAGTGTTTGAAACCGTAGTACGAACGTATTCTAAACTTTCGGAAACTTTGCCTTCTTCAGATCCTAGAAGGTCGGAAACAGCCACAACGCTGTTCACCTAAACGCCACTCTATCATACAGACTAATTTCCTGAAGGACAGTAGAAGCAGAGGCGGGCGTAGCGCAGTCGGAGGAGATCACACTGAATACTGTCACAATGATAGTTGCCACAGTTCCACCCTGAGAGTAGCCTCAGGATTTATGTGTACAATTTTGTTTAAAGCAGTCGAAGATAGTGCCAGCTGTCGCGTGCACCCGATATGATGTTCCTGGTTTGGATTTTTCACCCACGCCAACCCAAGCCTTCCATTCCTCCAGGGTCGGTGGATTGGTATCAGACTTGTCTGGAAGGATAAAGCGCTGACTTGTGAATCGGCTGGCCACCGCAAGTTATTGTATGGCCAAATACGCATACAAATCGCCTCCACGACATCCCGTAGATTTGCTATGCGTGGCGCATAGCAAAAGAGGTAGAGAAACGCCATCCTTTATCTTTTAATAGAAGCATGTTCAGTGATAGAAGTATCGCAGCTGGCGTGGTTGACTTCATGTCGCATAATGAATGTGGCGAGGCTAAATAAGGGAATATAGCAGACCCTTTTGTGAATCAACGAGCGTTAGCATGGCCATAGATAGATAACGTATTGACTTCTAAGGAAGAATTGGGACTTCGTTGCCATGCAGAAACGATGCTGCTTCCGTCGATCATGGACGGAGAAAGCTATATCGGGGGACTTTCGAGGCATTTCTTCAGATCACAGGAATCCTGGGGCCAATCGAGGTGTCTAACAATAACCCATGAACTAGCGTCATTCCTACAAGTACTTTGTAAGTTTAAAGGGAGGCAGATCGTAAGCAATAATAATACTCACTAATTACTGGGGAAACTTTAACGTTCACGTCTAAAGTGAGTCAGGCCATTTAATTCATACTTATGCACTAAAGGAGACAAAAAGGCAATCGCATTCACAAGTTGATGCGAATCAATGAATAAAGGTTGAGTCCAAAACACCAGACAATTCCTATTGTTTCACTGGCGGTGGGTCTCCATCACGATATTCAATTCGGGATGGCTACAATACCGCTCCTGTCTTTTGGGTTTTGGCCGGAATAGACCGAAAAAAAACTGCCGTTTCCGCCCAAAAAAACTGCGATGAGAACATGACCACGAGATTTGCCTACAAGGACTTGGAGGTGTGTTCATGTTTACAGGCTTCAAACATTGGAGAGCGTCCAAGACTTTGTGGTAGTTACTAAGAGCAATGGTTCGAGGAAGGATCGATGAGGAACCGGGCTATTTGGTGTCCATTAAGAGGTGTGAAGATGTCGAGCAGGCGACAATGGACATCAAGGGGTAGTGCTGGGTCACTGCTACTGTAGAGCGCCGCTCGGCCAGTCACGCCGACCGCAGCCTACAGTCAAGCGAGAAAAATATGGTTAATGGTTAAAGTAACGGCAAATCCAGGAATCCAGCATTAATCAACTCAGAATTGGCCTGAGAATTCAACAGTGAAGAAATTGTTCCGTTCTTGGGCAACCTTTCGAGCAAATATTGTGTTGGGGCCACCTCAAGTTTTCGACGAACTTTAACTACTCGATTGCTTGGGGCACAGCACCTATGCGAAGCCAGTGAGCCCCAGGTGAAAGACCACAAAGAGTTTTCCTAAAGTCCTCACTCTGTGATCTATCCTCCTTGATGCGACAGTTCTAGCTGCCATTTAGCTTGGTAAAAATCGCTTTTTTCACCAACATTTTGCACTGTAGATGACTTTGACAGCCGCCAGTTTTCTAACCATGCTGCTATGATCGCTCTCCTTGAGCAACGTAAGAGATCACCACTAGGTCAGCTGAACTTCCTACTTTGAGACTTCACGGACGTTGCTAGACTTAGATCAGACATCACCAAATTCAAACATTTTCTGAATATCAGAAACCTGAACAAGAGGAATTTTTCGGAAAACTATATCATAATGATCACTTTTTATTGCCACATACAAAAAAGTGAATACTGCCGAACATAACACGGGTTAAAGACGGAAAATCTAGGGTAAAGCTGCTGGTTCTAGTCAGTCGGGGAGGTGTCCGCTTTGGGAGCAATTATCTCGAGCGACGAAGGGAGGTCGCCGCCGTCGAGATTATATAGGTCACCGAATCAACTTTTTTTAAGAACCACTGAGAGCTACCTACATCATTGGATAGGCCATCCAGAGTAGAGTCCAATGGTCGCAATTATTTTCTGATCAGAGCACGTTGAAAGAAGTTATGGAAAAGCGGCGGAAACGGCGGTTTTTTCCGTCTATTCCGCCCAAAAACCAAAAGACAGGAGCGGTATTGTACTTCTATCCTTACAAAAGATGGCTCTTAAAGTCGAATCAACAAGCCGATGGTAGGTAAAGCAGTCTGGCGATATATGATGTAGCTAGGCTACAACAAATAGGGTGAGCGGCTAGAAAGGATGTTCATTTGCTTTGATATAACGGAAGCATGTAGGGATATGCCTGATTCCACCATAAGAACGCCTTCTAGCCCCACGCATATAAGCTGAGCGCACCCACGATCGAGGCCTAGTTGGCTTCTCACGGCTCTCGTCTGCTCTTCACGGCTTCAAGGCTCCACGACTCTGATCGCGCCTCGCTCTGCTCCAGATCAAGGCCCTAGACGCGATACCCAAGTCGCATTTAATGCTATTATACAGTTGCACATACTACCAGTGCTAGTGGATTCTTCAGCTAACGAACCACTACCTACGTGGCAAGATTCAACCAGGCGAGCCAGCTAGTAATTCACTAAATTGGGGTACTTATACCAAAAGCTTTATTTAATCTAAACCCGACTTCAAGCAAACAGCAGATTTTTGGCTACATTTCCTGCAATGTCTTATTCTTTTTCTTTACTTCTTTCGTTACTTTACGAAGGTGCGTTGTGTAAGTAATGTTATGCATCTGGATAAGTGAAAGTTGTTTATTATTTTAATCAGTAAATTGAGTTATCTTGCTAAAAATGAAGTAAGTATACACCACAACCTAATCGCTGCGAGTAACTGAATGTTTTGTACTACTGCGACAATGTTTTCTTTGACTGAAAAATGCGCCAAGTAGTCGACATCTAGCTCTTCTGCCGTATTCTGGAGTCCTCGCGGTGGCGATTCGCTACATTTCGCCGCTGCATCTTATGAGGACTTCGCGTTCGCTGATGTTGCTGTGCTCCTTGACGCTGATTTGAACGGCGCTGCTGCTGTGACCGCATCTTTTGGTTTGGCTGCCGGGCTCGGTTTTGTGGAGGCTGCGAGTTTCCTTAAAATATCAGAAAATAGTGCAAGAATTTTAATACTCTCGCATTCCTACATCTGCAATCAGAAACAAATTTCTTTGGATTCATACCATATAAAGCCGTAATGTAAGGGACGTTCGCATGGTCTCGGAGATAATTTTTCGACTGTGCGACTTGGATGATACAGCTTTACATAAAACCATATCGTCGAGAATCAGAGGTGGGATGTAGGGTTAAGCTATGCCCGAACAAGAGGTAGTATTCGGGCTCACTCATTTGCGGTGAGAGCTGGATCCATATTCGTACTCTTAAAAACCACTCTTGGGTGTAGACCATTCTTCTTCCAATTTTGTTTCTTTCAAAAGAATGTCCAGAAAAATTCCTCGATTTCGAAATAGCTAACTTTGGTTCGTTTTCGTCTGTCAACCTTAAAGCACAGATTCTATATTTCCTGTACTTCTATCCTCGGCTGGCGGCTAATCGTAGGAGGCACTGGCTGCCGCGTGCAACCGATTCCGGGTTCATGGTTCGGATTTCTCGCCATGGCCAACCAAGCCAACCATTCATAAGAGACCCGCGAAATGGTGCCAGACTTATCTGGGAAAGGCAAGGCACTGGCTTGTCTAATGGCTGGTCACCGTATATATATAGGCCAAACACATTCAAATTGCCTGCACGAAATCCCGTAGATGCAGTGGCCTAAGTATACGAGGTTGACTGGCGTTGTCCTATATCCTTACTCTTTATTTTCTTCCTCAAGATATTGGCCTGCTTTTTATCAAGGCTATGTTCCATTGCTCAGCTCTCTTACGACTCTCTTTTACGCCGTAATAACTTATTACTATTACTGAACTTTCCGCCGTTTTATTGTTTTGTATATTCCCACCTTTGTTGAAGTTTTGCACTCCTCAGTTTGATAGAATGCTTTGGTATCGTAACGAAGAGACATGTAGCTTCAAGCACATATAGAGAATATAAGATTTTTCCCAAATTTAAAAGATTCAACCCACTTTTCGTGGGGTTAGTCCGAGTTTCGTGGAACACTATTTTGATCGAATCTTGGGAACGCTGCTCCAGAATTGGATAGAATAAAGCAGCTATATTGGTACTGCGCCAAACAAGAGGTGCATGGCCACCCTAGGTGGTTGTTTATTTCCGCCTAACGTTTTGAATGAATTGTCGTCATAGGAGGCCTAAAAGAGGCGCAAGGTTTCTGGCCTACAATTTAATCCACCAAAGGTCAACTAGATTGTAGGTCAGAAACCAAAAAAAAAAACTCTAGGACCTATCACGCGAAAACTGGGGCCGGATTCATTACAAGCACGATCCTGGCGAAGACACCCCCGAATGGTTACCGTATCATATAGGCGTGCGTTAGCGGTGGCGCGCGAAATCCTTCATGCCTAGCATTACACATGCGAACCTTTCGTGGCTAAGGGGGACTCCGCAGCTGGATTCTGCGCTCGAAGAGCTCTTCGAGCGCAGAATCAGGCTAGCGCATACGGCTGAAACAATGCGCAAAAAAAAACTCCTCAGGTCTTAGATAGTCAGCTGAAATGCAAGAGTGCCACGACGCATGGGAGCCGAACCCCCCCCCCCCCACATCCCTCCCATAAAGTAAACCCGTTACCCAATGCACCGCGACCCACTTGCCAGCGGTGCCATCGCGGGCGCACAAGGCATCGATCGATCAATCGACAACGTGGACGCCGACTTGCGATCTCTAAAGGCCCCCACAGAGTTCTGCGGCAACGCCGCTCGCCGCTATGGTTAAAAGGCCCCCCAGAGTTCTGCGGCATTGCCGCTGACCTATCCTTCATCATATGGCAGAGACGCAGAGCTCGCCGCCGGCGGCGTCCCTGCCCTATCCTTAACCATTGCGGCGAGCGGCGTTGCCGCAGAACTCTGTGGGGGCCTTAACAGAGAAAATTATAGCCGAAATCCCTGATAGCGCGCCCCATCAAGCGATATGGTGAGCGATAAGCCGCGTTATCTGAGTTTTCCGCTGTGAATTCTCTGTTAAAGCTATGTAACTCGTTGATGAATCCGACCCCTGGATGGGAAGGAGAAACTCACCGCAGCTGGGGCGTAGTTTCCCTGCCGTCAGTAGGCCAGCAACGCGATTCAGTCGTACCGTGCAGCCACCGTATTAGGAATCATTCTATGATGTGCACACCGGTCGTTCTAGAGCACCCAATGTACAATATAGGGAAAATTTCACTTGTATTGGACAGACACTCATTCCGGTTGTTCATTGCTGGATTCTTGGTAAGGATTCAGAATGCCTTTAATGCTTTTCATGCTGACACTTCCTCTTCAGTGGCCAAAATTGTGCATTTTATGCAGTAGTCGCTACCATCATGCACATGCAATCTATGTCTACCAAGATTACTGCATAAAGGGCCACGCCTTTCACTTGCTAGGTGTTCTTTTATATGCACTGCTATCGTCCTACTGTAAAGGTGTTTGACTAGGAGATGTACAGGGACTCTAAGACGAGCTTAGTCACACCGATGAGTCACTCTTCCCGCAGCTTGATTCCTCTCTTACAGGGCGTGGCCGACTGTCGGGGAGATGCCTGCGAGCCGCCGTCGGGAGCGGCTGCCTGGAGCTGTGCTGGCAGCACCGTCACCCGTCACCTCCAGAACCTACCGCGCTCCATCGACGTGCCGACCCCGATTCCATCCCGTCGTCCGTCTACAGTCGTCACACTACCTGTGATCTGCCCATCGTCCGTCTATTAAAGATAAATCTCTATCTTATTCTGTTCGTGTTCTGAGGCAGTGAAGCACCTTCCACGGCGCGACGTTTACTCTACCAGTTTCCCCAATTCCTTATACAGTCCAAGCAGTCAATTTCGTAGAATACTTCTGCTCTCGAGCAGTCTCCTACCTTGCCGTTTGGACATGTAATACAGTTCTCCGAAACACATTGCTTGTCGTAAAGTCTATTACGGACTAGCTGCCGTCTGATGTTATCAATAGGACTGTTCACTGGGAGAACACCATTTCGTAGCTCTGCCCTCACCATACCCCTTCACAATGCAGCCGTAGCGTTGTTAAGGAGGATCGGGAGCTCACACGGCAACATATCTAGAGGGTTTCTCTCCGGTTAGTGTGAAATCGTCGCTGACGGTGAGAAACCTTGCAGCCATTTGAAATGACAACATACGAGGGTGGTTGGAAAGATTCTTTACCCTTTTGAGGGCCAGAGCACATTCTTTCGCCGTTCGGAACATCATTCCAAAAACGGCGCGTTTAACGACGGCAGAGTGAGCAGATCTCGCATCAACCAAATTGTTTGTTGAGTTCGGTTTACGGCACTATTTCACACTAACCAGTCGCTTACCAGTTGTTCTAGAGGTCGCAAGCGGCGTGCACGTCATAGAATGATTGCTCATAGGCGTATGTAATGTGTATATGGATTTGAAAATTATTTTTTAGTCTGTTTAATCTACAGCGATGTCGCTGCCACAGTTTTATTTTCCTGATTTTTGTCTTCAGACGAAGAATCTCACTGTGTAGGAGGGTCGAAAATATGTTCCAACAGTTCGTGAGTACTAATTGCCCAATTGGTCAAAAATTGAGAACTTTTGCTAACGGATTTTTTTGGCAGATATGCAAAATTTTAAAGTATCTACATTAATTGTTTAAGATGTAGAAGTTATGGTCAATTGAAATTCGTAGAAGAAAACTTTCGGGCGGACCTATGCAATATTATAATTTTCAGTCAAAAAGCATTTCATCAAAACACAGATAAACTGATGATGTAGACGCACCTGGTTGCTGCGTTTGTGGTGCCGGTGCCTGCTGCGTTATCACTTCAGTAGCTTGCTTGGTGAATACTCGCTTTTTCTTCTTCTTAATGCTCTCTTCTACGACTACTGCATCAACGTTTACCCCAGGAGCTTCATATCTTGAAATAGTGTGAACCTTCGGAACATTTTTCTCTCCAGTGGGGACTTCTGCTTCTTGTCGGTCTAACATAGACGGCGTGCGGAGGCACCTCTGATTTACTTCCTTTACTTCGGTTTGTTTTTTCGAACCCGGTTCTACAACAGAAGGCACTATCGCAGCTTGTTCCTTATCAGATTTCGCGGATGAGTGCGGTTTCCAATTGGAATTCACCACACGTGGACCAGTAAGTGGAGGTAGATTGACGTGTGCATTCGGTGCCCATTCCAGTACCATTGGCCTGGCAAAGAAAGATTGCAGTAGTATATTAGTAAGTGTTAAGCAGTTGATTGACCAACCCTTTAAGATGATAGTCTATAGCTTCTCTTACTATACGCCTTGCAGACTCATGGTTAAAGTTGGATGCGTTCTTTCGTATAAGGTTAAAAATTGCGAAAACATAGGGTGAGTCGAGCATAAAGCGTTTCCCTAAAAAATCGCACTTTTATTGAATGCCCGTTGAGACTATGAAAATACCTCACATAAAAAATTTCGAAACGGCTTTTTTCTTGAAGGGGTAGCTTTTAGTGCAGCTGATAAAGGGCACTTGGTAAATCTTCAAACGTGCTACCTCGAAGCAGTAGGCTACACAGTGACACGGTGGCAGATTTTCTGGCAGCTTGTTGTCTCTTCCGACCGCACTCTGGTCGCTCCATTAACGGATCAAGTTAGCCAGTTTATGTTAGTGAATGTCTTCCACTACGTAATTGAGATTGTTCTTAGCTAAGGAATAACTATTCAGAAACTGTGTATGGTGTTGGTTGTCCCTTTAAGACTTATTATGAGTAACTGTTATTGAACTACATAATATGTCGATGCTTTAGAAATCGATACCCACGTTTGAGGTATAAAAATCATTATTGACAGGCTTGCAACCTCTCGTCGCATCACTCAAGCAGAATTTCGGAATACAGTGCGAAAAAACACGTTCTACCGAATGAGAAGTTACTGAAGAATAGTACTGAGTGGCCATTATACGTTTGTCCTTTTCGCGTTTAAACTACCGCATAGTTTTGGATTTCGAATATTCCAATTATTCCTTTATTCAAATATTTGAAAAATTCCAATATTCGAATTATTCGTTTATTCGAATATTTGAGAAAATCCAATATTCGAATTATTCGTTTATTCGAATATTTGAGAAAGTCCAATATTCGAATTATTCGTTTATTCGAACAATCGAAGCAGGCCCATATTCAAACACTCGTATTCGAAAATTCGAAGGATTCAAATATTCGAATATTCTTCATCAATCTCTTAACAAGTTAGAGGCAGTCTCCTTCGAAAACCAGCGAAGCCTTATGGTAAAAAACTATGTTCGAGTTTCGCGCGTCGTTTAAAGTGCGGCGAATTGTGTGTACGCAATCTGATCGAAGCGAAGCGATGAGTCATCGTATTCATCGGCCGTCACTTGTTGTCTTTAGTTAAAAATAAGTAAATACTGATCCTTTCACGGATCTCCCTTATTAGAGAGTCATCGGACTCTCTTGCTAAGAAAGATGTCGGTCCGCTTGTCGTAGATCCATGTAGATGGTGGATAGGAGATTGAATCGCGAACCAAATGCGACCGTGAACTGCCCAGAGACGCAGGTGGAAAGCAGGGGATGGCTTCCTTGCTCCTGCTGTGTCGGGTCGATTCGTTCCATCTCGTGGGAACGGCATTTTCATGCACATTGTGCGTGGGTGTGATCGCTCCTGCGCGATTTGTATTTGTGTGGGCCTGGCCAAAAACTTGCACTCGCTAGACTGGGAGTACATCGTAACCCGATTCGAGGCGGTTTGAAAAGTCTCGCCCCGTCCCTTCAAGCAGTCTGGCTGGTTGCCTGGAGCTCTTCGTCGGCACGACATAGCCTACAAGTTATCTGTGCGTGCTCTAGTCAAACTCAGCAGCACTAAAGGGTCTCATTCCCCTGACCCCGACAGTACCCCCCCCCCCCCCGCTTTCCGTAGCAATGGGAAGGACGAGTACGGACAGGCTGCTAAAATTTTAAAATTTCAAGGTCTAACCAGGCTGCGCAAATTTAGAAGGACTAAGATGACGATCTGTATTTACAACACTCGCACGCTCGAATCGGAAGCATCCGTCGAGGACATGATGACGCAGGTCAGAAAGATCAAGTACGACATCATCGGACTGACCGAGACGAGAAGACGCCATTCCCTACACGCAGCCTACAACTCCGGAGAAGAACTGTTTCTCGGAACATGCGAGAGCAGGGAAGTAGGCGGTGTTGGTGTCCTTATCAACACGCACCTGACCATGAACACCGATTCGTAAGAGTCTCTGATAAGCCGGGCGTTTGCAACTGAAACGATGTGGTTCCGTGCCAGCTTCGTGTTCGTCGCGTATGCCCCAACATCCGACTACGATGACGAAGACGTCGAAGCCTTTTACGTGGAGCTGGAGAAGTTCTAGGAAAATCACTCCTTCTACAATGTGATTGTCGGCGACTTCAATGCCAAGATCGGGCCGTGATGGTCGCCGGAAGAACTTCACATCGGATCCCACGGTTTGAACTGGAACGAGCAAGGTGAAAAGCTGTCTGAGTTTACCATGCCGACTAAGACCATCCATGGAAGCTCACAGTTCCAGAGGCCCCTCTTCCTAGGATGGATCTGGAAACCCCCGGTGGCCATCTCCACAACGAGATCAACCACATCATCTTGGACTGCAAGTAATGCCTGATTGACGTCTCCGTTGTCCCGCAGTTTTACTCGGGATCGGAACACCGCCTCCTTCGCAAGAGGTTCCGCTTTTCGCGTCAAGCGGAGAAGGTCGAGAAGTTCAAAAAGAGGAGCGCCAGAACGACCATCGACAGGAACCTTTACAACTCTCTTCCCGCCCTTTACTGTGGTCACCAAGGATTAACATTTCACCTGTATCCTATCACCTGTCGTCCCGTTTAGCCGGCTACGTCTCCGTTCGTCCTGTCGCGTACCAGAGTGCCTCAACGGATCCTCACTGCTCGAGGGGCACGAAGATCGTCATATCTCCATTCAGGGCTTCCACGAAGAAGTCCCGCAAATGCGCTGTTGTGTGTCCTGGCGTTCTCTTGATATCCCGTAGAATCCAGTCAGCGACTGCTCTCGACCAACCGATGTCTGCGAAGCGCATTACGTGCCCGCCCACCTAATTTTCGACGATTTGGCCCATGCGACAGCATCTTTGATGTCCCAACGTCGACGAAGCTCGGAACTCCGGAGGCCTTCCCTTACTTGCGTGAGTCGTGTCACTCCGAGCACTGTCCTCTCGATTTCGCGCTGCGCGACACTGATCGCGTGTTCGCGGGCTTTCGTATAGCCCAGGTCTCTGATCATTCGTATCCGCTCTACAGCTTCGTATAGCTCAGGTCCCGTGCGACCCAAGTTGATCAGACGCTTGGTACCTATCGAAAATGTCGGTTTTTGCCTGAGGTTGACCATATGAGGATCGGCAGCGAAGGTATCTGCGGTCAACTTGACGCTAAAGTGAAGTTGGGGGCGTGCATTGGGGAATCAGGAGTATTGCCGAAGATCCTAATTGACGAAAGCACTAATTAGTACAAACAACGTCGTCACTAAACCATCTGGAGATGGTGACGATGTTGAGCATAGAGGTGGTGGGGAGTCTGGATGACTTCATGCCTTAAAACTACTCACCTGATTTTATTAGGGGGGCCAAAAGTAATGAGACACCCCATGCCGTGTCCATATATCTCGTGGCTGGAGTCCGGTTTTGTGCTTGTTGTATTTGTATGTTTGTATGCTACTTACTGAAGCCCATCTGAGAAGTTACCACTTCCGCCCTTTCCAGAAGCATGCGAAAAACCCCAGCCTGTCTCATGCCGAAACCCCAGTCTGACGAGTCGACCTGTGTCGCGCAAATCTCCCCCAATTCCCAACCCCGAGCAGCCTGGGCTCAATATTCACGCAGGATGAGAAGTACGTCTTCTACCTTAACCCTGCCAAGCAGCGAGTCTGGGTGAGGCCTGGTGAATTGTTACCGACCTTCGTTCGGCAAGATGTTCACGGCGAGAAGCATCTTTGGAGCTTTTGGGTCTGCGCCCATGGATCGGTTTACCGGAGGCTGTTTCCCAAGAGCACCACGATGAACTCCAAGGCCATGGTGAACGAAATAGAAGAGGTGGGCCGGCGACTCGCTCTTATTCATTCGCAGCGCTTCAAGAAGATTCTCCTCTTCGACAACGCCGCATCCCATCGGGAACAAGTAAGCACGGATAAGCTTGGCCAGCTGGGCTACGTTCACATGCCTCACCCACCGTATTCGCTGGACATCTCTCCATGCAACTACCACTACTACTTGAGCCTACAGGACTTCCTAGTCGGAAGGGACACAAGAACCCAAGCAGTCCTTGACAACCATATCGAGCACTTGATCAGCACCAGGCTCAAGCAGTTCTGTGAGGATGTGATCAGGAAGTTGACTGAGCGATGGTAGCAAGGTCATTGCCCTTAATGGCAAATACATTCCTCAGCATCGTTGAGTTGTAATTAAGTTATAAGGAGATAAAGATTTTTTTTTCATTTTGTCTCATTACTTTTGGCCCCCCCCCCCTAATAAGGAAGGTAGAGTAAGGTTGGAACATAATAAGGTTATCAAATATTGCCCATGGTAGTGCTAGGGAGGGGAGACACAGCATAAGTAGAGCGGCTAACTTGATGTGATTGTCCTTAGCTTAGTGATGCTACAACATCGAATGAAGCGCGCAAGAGCGATGGACGATGAAAGGTGACAGAGCACTTGTCCCACTATAATGCTAATTTTCTCTGGTCCTTTGAACACCTTATAACGGGAAGGATCTGTAATACTGATTGATTTTATCGACTTTTCTGCAAATTAGACTCCATGAAGTGGGGATTGCACAAATACGACAGACGCAACAGTTTTGAAGATCCATCCTTATACTTCTTTACTGCTCTATTCTGGATACTAAGCACAACCAACGTTTTCTTATTTAATGAAAGTTTGAAGGCGTAAAAAAGAGGAGCACTTATGCACTCAAGAGCTTCCATTTTCAGTGTTAGGGACGAAACCCCGAAATAGACCCTTGGCGATCTTTGGGGTGCCGGCGTTTCGTGATGCGCGTGGATTGTTGTCATGTACAGTTTTTGTTGTTTTCCTTCACAAGATTTTCACGTGCACGTGAGGAACAAACCTGTCCAAAATTGCATCTTTTCTGATTCGATATCTTTCTCTTTATACATTTTTGCCCATGGCAAGGACCCAGGAGAGAGTCTAAAAGCGATTTTTTTTGCAAAACTAGGAGTTAGACGAACACATCTACTGCTGATTCCGCCCTTTAACGATGACATTAAATGCAATTTTTTGGCAAAAATATCGAATTTTTGCAACCTAAACAACACATGAAGAGAAGCTGAGACTTACAGATCGATAAGAACATAGAACCACGACTCAACGTCAACCCTGTGTCGAGCAGGTAGACGCTTATGTGCGTCTATACTCCAATATGGCAATGTATAGCTGTCAGGCGTGCCATACATAAAACAAAAATTACAGCGAACTGATGAGAATTCAGCCATAAGCAGAAAACCTTACCTAATCTTTTTTCCTTGTTTGACAGTATCACCATAGTCAATCAAATATATGCGAGTATTCATTGGACCTGCTCCAATGCAGATGTTAGCTGGTTTGATATCACGATGAACATATTTTAGCGAGTGAAGGAACTGCAAAGGGCCTGCTAACAGTATTTACTGTCAAAGTACAGTAGGAAATTTCACCGAAATTTAAGACAAATGGGATGTATTGCAGCTTGTGTCACATAGTAGAGCCTCGGATGAGTTCTTGAGTGCAATTTTTAGACAGATGTTGTAGATGTCTTTAGTCCTCACCTATCCAACGCATCACCAAGTGTGGGAAAAACGTTGAGAGAGTATTTTGTGGCTTTTTGTGTATCTCCAGTGAATATCGGCACTGATCTGCGCTGGCATGCAATCAGCTGATGCAGTAGCTGTTGCTTTGTCATCTTTTCTCCTCATCTTCTTCTTCTCCTACTTCTTCTTCTCCTGAGCGTTTAGTCCCGAGCGCCCGCAGGGTACGTTGTTCTTGTGATCCGCGACTACTTCATCCAGTCAAGAGCACCGTCTGCCGTGGCGCCGACCTCGGCGAGATCTCTCTTGATAACCTTTTCTTCGGGGCTCCTCTCGGACGCTTCCCTGGTGATTCGAAATCTGATGCTAATCTTATGGGGTGGTTCTCTGGTCTTCTAAGGATGTGTCCGCACTATTTCATCTTCAGCTCATCTTCAGATGCCTTCATCACTGCCCTAACATCCTCATTTCGCAACCTGTCTCGGCGCCCCATCAAAAATTCTACCTTCACAATCGTCCTCCTTTGGCGCTCTGGAATCGCTCCAGTTCACTCTTTCGAGCTGACGAACTCCGTCTTCTTCACGTTCAGCCGCAGGCTGTTGTCTTCGAGGATTTTTTTGCCACAGCTGTACCTTCTCCTCCAGCTCCCCTAGCTATCGGCTACTAGGGATATCGTCCACGTAGAGGATGGTCCTGAGAGGGCCTTCCTCAAGGCGATTCACTATGCAGTCAAGCGTGGAAGAGGAACGGAACAACTTAGGGCTGACCCCTGATGCACTCCCATTGAGGCATCCATCTTCTTTGTCATCCCGTGTGGAGCTCGTATCGCAGCTTTCGAGCTTTCGTGTCATTTATGACCGCGACCAGACGTTCAGGAACACCCTACCTCGAAGGGATTTTCAGAGCACGGCCCGGGTAGGCTATCATAGGCCTTCTCCAGATCCAAGAGTGCCAGTTAGCAGGGTTTTCGTTTCTCCCGATATTTCTCCATCACCTCACGAGCGATGAAGATGGCGTCTGTGGTGGATCTCTCAGGCACGAAGCCCCACTTCTCCTGGGAGGAAGGGACCACCTTCCTCAGCCTCGAGTCGACCAGTCGTGTTCGTAAATCTTCATCGCCTATGAGATCACTTTGATTCCTCGGTAGTTGGAGCAATCGGACGCGTCTCCTTTCTGCAATTTCTGGCGTGCCGGACATCACATGAGGTGACAGCACAAATCAGTAACCGTTTGTGATGTCTACCTCCCAGGTCACGCCTTGTATCGCATCTTACGTGCATTCGGGGTTCCCCTTTCCTACATTCGAAGTGTGGTATGAGAGTTCAGACTTCAGTCTCAAACTAGACTTTGATTTCGCCAGACTTCCGAGGAATTATAGAGCTCCTTCTCAGCTTGGGAGATCCTACCGGGGATAGGGAATCTCCGCTGTACACGTCAGTTCGACATCCATTGCCACCCTACGCCATGATGAGGAGCTGAACTATGAGTGGGAGCTTTGACGTCTTTAGATTAACCATGAATAAAGGCCTCCGCACAATTTTGTGACAACGCGGTGTCCCTATCTTTAAGCATAGGACAGAGACGCAGAGATCGCCGACGATGGCAAAACCTGCTCCTGATGTGCCGCGAAAGCGGCAGCCGCTTTGCCGCCGACAGAGTTCTGTCTGGGCTCTGGCTTATCATGGCGGAGATCTGAAATGAAACTGATAATGATAATGAAACCGCGTTGGTGAAGGAGTGGGGCGAGGATAAGTGCCGCGCCATGTCGTCCTCTCACTACCACAATTCGGTTTTGCCGCCTACGCGGCAGTTTTGGTGCTCGCCGCAGGGAGGCGGCAGCGATACTCATTTTGACGCGTGCGGTCGCGCGCGCGTGCGTCGCCCCAGGCGGAGTCCCCGCCGCTTCGCTGGCGGAGGGGACGAGTTCTGCGCGAACGTGCCAAGGCTGGATAAGCTGGGGAGTGAGTGTATGGGGGACGGTCAGAATGCACTGCTGGGCACACACGTGAGTAGGAAGAAGGTAGAATACCTAAACTTTGTCTCGTAGGATAGAATAGTTTGAGGATAGGTTAGTGCTAATCAATCGAGTGGAATTAAGCTGCGTCAAAGGGGCAGAGGTAGCTGGTGAAAGGCAAATGATGAAGAAGATCGAAAAACAGAACTATTGACGAGTAGTTGGTTAATGATGAGGGATAAAACTTTGTTTTTATGTTCAGAGTTTCATGTGGGAGAATTATTGGAATAGATTATTTCTATGAGTAGAACTACGACGTTTCGAGCGTTGCCTACAGCGGTCACGCATTTAGAAAAGATACTGTGTGTTCAGAGGCCGAATGCACATGTAATTAACGACCTACAAAAATTGGCTTGCTGACCTTTTCCACGAAAATTTCGCGATTTTTGTGGATTGCCTCCCCTTCGCTCTCCACGTTGCTTCAAAGTCGTAAAGTGTATGAAACATACTTCCAACTATTATTCATCAGTTCGAGCGATGCCGAGACTTATGGAAACTTGGACGTGGACATTACTGCTAATCGTCAATAGCTCGAAGCATAGCAAACATTTCACGAGTTAACTATTCCTGATAATAAACTGACCCAATTACAGGTACAATTACCAAGTTAGAATCTGTGTGGGATTTGGAACTTCACCAAAAAACAAGAATTGCTCTTCATATAATATGAAAACAAAATGACCTCGGTGGAAGCTTTAATCACTATACAATATCTCTATCTCGACAAGAGAAGCTTTTTGGACAAATGTCGGACTATCTGTTGTTAGCATCACATGCTCGCTTGAAACGAGAGTTTCTCTCCGATAGGATTTTCCACAATAATTTAATAAGCTAAAATCACTTTTTTGACCACGTCCATTCCATACCTGTAACTGAACATCACCAGTTCTCTCTCATCGTTTGGTTTAGTTTTACCCCACTTCTAGGCACTCAATTACAAAACCTTCCCACGTCTTCATTGTGTAGGGTGAGCTGCGCTCGAGTCCCCCTGTCTTCCTCCTCTTGGGCAAGCCGAAGCGGTTCAACCGATTGGTTGGGACGTGCATTCGCCCTCTCGCACGTTGGGCGCACCGAAAAACTCGTACGCGTTCCTGCCGCGGCTAGAGGTGGCCCTGCCTGCAGCGCCACACCGCGACCGCACGCATGGACGCGAGTGAGTATAGCCGCGTGCACACTCCGCTGCGGCAGTGCGGCAGCCACGCTGAAGCATAGCGCGGAGGGGCGGAGTCACACTGCGGCAGCGGAGCCCGCAGCGAGGGGATGTGCACACTTCGCTGCCGCAGTGCTGCCGGCAGCGGCCGCAGCGACAGTGGCAGCGAGGAATGACCCGGGCATAGCTCACTGTCGCTGCGTGCGGCAGCGGCGCAGTTCAACAGTGCCGCAGTGTGCGAGACCAGCTCCGCCCACATTCCACTGCCCGCTGCCAGCTGCAAAGTGTGCATGCGGCTTATCGTTGCTCGCAGCCCTCGCCGCATGCCGCGTCGTTTCAAAAGTGTGCGGCGGCTATATATATTTGGTGACGTCAGACTATGGCACCGGCATGCATTCGGAGAAGCCGTATGGCTTCTTCGAGTTGGAAGCAGCTTATCCTCGCAGCTTGTATCCGAAAGACATTCGGCAAGGTTTTCTTTCATAGCATTCAAACTGCATGTCTGCTATTCAGCAGCTGTCTTTAAATGGGAGACTGTTAATATGAGATTTTAGAAGGGATAGCAAGCCACGTCAAAACCGACACCTTTGTGCAGCCAGGTTCACGACGTTTACTATTCCAACATTTGTAAATCACCCATGCTGGCTTTGCTGAGCTGTATAGAAGCTTTCACCTCACTCAGTTGCAGAAATTGCTTTTCGTGGACGCTTGTTGATCTAGTGCTTGTGGCGCATTCAAATCGTCTAAACGACATCCCGTAGAGGAAGACAGCGTGGCGCACTCCAAAAGTGATTGAGCTACGCTGTCCTTTCTCCTTATCCTTGTTGATCTAATCGACAATGTAGCCATCTTAAATGCGAAAGTTTAGTGTTGTGTTTATTGTGGAGAGCAATAGAAATTCACTTATTTAGCAAATTTCTTACTTTGAAACTTCCCAGATTTATATGCAATATAGCATTTTCTCGTCGTTTCTTGACGTTCAAATTTCACAGCACAACTGAATTAGGAGCGCTGCTTCAGAAAGTGTCTCCGCTCCAGCGGCATTATTCACAATTCAAATAGGCAGCGCTTTACCATTCTCGTTGTGCTTTGCTAAGCACCTCATTTTTCCATCCTTTTTCGACTTTCATAGGTCCCGCTCAAACTTCCGATGCCGAGTGATGTATTGAGACCAAAGGTTGAACGAGGCAATGTAGACGGAGAAGAGCCAGGTACAGAGAAGTACACAAAATGCGAAACAGAAAATAAGGGGAGGAGATAGCAAGCCAAGGCGTATGCGAATACGCAGTTGTTCATACTTGTTTGAAGTTGTTGACGACCGCTCGGGATGACCAAGTCGTCCAAGAAGCTGTCAAAAACAAACTTGAAATCCTACCGCAATTGCAGACATAACCTCGTGTGCAACATAGTACACGGTTGTTGGCAAGAAAATAGTTGTCTGTTCACGAAGTTTCTCAAAATTGCGATCCAAAAGGCTCATCACTGAAATATAGAAGTCAACCCATGAGCTCCAAAACTGCTTCATGATTAATCCTGTACTCTTATTATGGATATCTTGTTATTCTATTGAAGTTAGGGTAAATATAAGAAAACTACAGACGTTCTTAATCCCATTCTATGAAGTGAAAGACTTCAGTTACCTATGAAAGGCAGGTCTGCGACGCGTCCACTCTCCAGAAGAATCGGAGAATATGGGCACCTGTGGTTCTTTAATTCATTCAAAATTCGCATTTCTCGCTGAAAAAATATAGCCATACATGGGAGTAGATCAGTTTAGTTGCATGTTTGTACAAACACAAGTGACCAAATAGAAGAACTTTGGATTTTAAGTCTTCCACAGCGTGCGATGCGGAAACTTCCACAAAGACTTCTCATAAAAAGAACGGAGCTCTAGAGTTTAAGGCTGGATTTATACAAAATGGTATCTGGGAAATCGTCGCAAACCTTCGCATTCCCCACTAAGCAAGTTAAGAGCTTACTCCGAATTGTTGTTGAAACGAAACCATACCACAGGGAAAATGTTTGATAGGAACTTCACGCCCTCAAGTGGTCACCACGAAAATTGGGGAATGCATTAATAATATAATAATAATAATACATTAATAATGCTTGCAGGAGTATAAGATACTCCATGCCATAAATGAACATCATAATGCCCTATTCCATAACAATAATTTGTCTTAAAACTAGATTTTTTTTGAAAAAATTTCTGCACCATGTTGCTACATGAAAGAGCTTCCATAATGAGCATATTTCTTTGAGATACTTTCCGCAATGTAAAAATCAGATCTAACATATGTAAAAAGCAAAAATTGACAAGAATTTTCAGAACAACCTCACTGAAAGCTAGCATACCTTCATTCGTAAAAGTATATTAACACTGTAAGGCCGACTGCTGGTTTTCATGGCAAAAAGAGTGTTCTGCTCCACAGTTTCGTTGCTAGAACTTTTATATTAATTTGAATTGTTTTGCAATTGTGTTTTAAGTATTGGTAAAGCTTCGTCAAATTCAGTTCTACTCTAATGATCTAGGTTAGAATGTCTTCGGTATTTTTATACCCTGGCGCTTGTTACGCGATGGGAGAGCGCGCCGCTTTCGGGTATACACCGAGTTGATATAAGATTTATTTTTTCTCTCTCGAAGAGCATAAAACACTATAATAGTTCGTTCAGTGGTGTACCAATACACTGCTTTGGTTAGACTAAACATTCAAGCTTCCTTCATGATTTCCCGTAGATACAGAAATGCGTGGCATGTCCCGCAGTCAGTGTGATTGACCTCGATTTTTCCCCTTTATCAAGTAATCTTTTGTTTTGTCAAAACATTCTGCATTGATGTAAAATTTTGCAAAACGTTTAGAACGTAGCTTTGCAGTTAAAGTATGCATCACGGCCCTCGTTAACGCTGTTTAAATTACAGACCTCTTGCACACTTCTTTCGAGATCAAGTACAGGGAAGTGTACCTTCCTTCGTTATACTTTAGCTGAACCACATAGCGATTAAATTTTCGATCATCTTCATCCAGGCTAAAATTGAAATTTCAACCCATGGAACTGTTTCGTTAGAAATAATTATGTTAACTCTTGACTCGCATACTTGTCGTCTGTGATGATGAGATCGCCAGTCTGCAGATCACCTTTAGCTCGTATGAAGACATCCAGTAAACCAGCTTCTTCCTTCTGCAAGAGTTATATTCTGCACACTTCTCAAGGCCGTTCTAACGTCTCGTTAAATTTTTGTCTTCAGTATTTACAGTATTAACATCGTTCTCAGCAACACTATGGTCACTTCTTTTCATTCTTAGATTCTGTTTTCGATGCATCGTAGGTTCCTTGAACTACATAGATATCCTTAAGACCTCTTGGTCACTATTTTTAGTAGCTATAACATTTGTTCTGGTTTGAAGCTGTTTGTTGTAGTTTACGCCTGGACCTCTTTTTCTAGAGGTCTTCGCGCACTCGTTCAAATCAATAAATCCTCAGATGCTTTCGCGTCTGCACACTGCCTATTGTTACGGCATGTCCATGCGCGTTTTCAGACGAGTGCACGTCGAGTGCTTCACTGTGCGATAGCACAGTTGTTTTTATTTGTTCGAGGTTCTGTTTCATTCTGCCGTGTTTCTTCACCTGTCTTCCCTCAAGTGCGCACGTAGTTTTTGGCGTCCATCCGACCATTTCTCAGGACTCAGGTAAGGGTCACAAAGTAAGCGGTTGTACTTTATGTTGCATGTCTTTGTTCATATCTTGGTTCTCACGAAAAAATATGGTGGAGTCTCCCACCCCTCCCCACGTGGCTTGATCCGTTTAGACACCAAGAAAATTTTGGGCAATTTCCGACACGTTTGCTACACGTACGGTACACGTCATTGGACGCAGAAACATGACGCTAGTTATGCTGGACTGAGATAATCCACTTCCTCCACATGCCAACCAGCCTCTCTTTGAGCTTAGCCATGGGTGGTTTCTGGTGAAGTTTTGACTTGGCCACGGATCACTCAATAGGATACGACATGTTGATTGGGTGACGCGTCAGGATGGGATGGGGATCATGCGTCTGAGCGCGGGGATTTGAAAGACGTGACATCAGACTTTGCGCAGCACGAGTTAGGTTTTCAGATGACCTTTTAAATGCTTTGTGTAACGAGCGTGCCCGTGCCTCAGTGTCTTGAATGACATAGAATTGATTCTGCCATGCCGAAACAATTTCTACACCATAATATTTTTAGGCGTTCATGCGTTCACTTCACGTCGTTGCTTCGTAGGTACGGTCTTTCCATCGCGAATGTTGCTCCTGTTAAGATTTTATGTGTTGTTCTCTGCGTTGACTGGAAGTTCACTTTCCAATAGCCACAAAAGTTGATGTTTTCCATTGTTAGAGTATCATTTCACCAAAAATGTGCTCTGGATTGGCACCAAGCAAAGAAGGAACGATAGCGGAGCGATGGCTAACGCAACCGTTCAGCGCAATACCGACGTGGAGAATGAGTTCTTGATGTCTTTGCGAATACCACTGGCAGGGAAAATAGGCGATAAGGTTACGGTGGGTGGAAGTTGAACCTTGACGGTTGGCTGGCGTTTGAAACGGCGATTGGCGCGAAAGTCAAACGCGCGTTGGCGCTGGAGCACGTAATCTCTTGCTATCTGCGCTCTCCTAGCTTATAGATCGCGCGTCGGCGTCCACATTGACATTCAATCAATGTCTTGTGCGCCCGCGATGGCACAACGGGCAAACGGGCCGTGGTGCACTGGAAGAAGTGGCGTCGATTCATGCGAAGGAGGTCGGGGGTTCGGTTCTACTGCGTTGTGGCATACTTGCATTTCAGCTTACTACTTGGAGTTCGAGGGCTTCGACGCGTACGCAATTTTGGGGCCTGCGCATTTTTCCAGCGCTATCGCTTCGTCGCTCTTCGAGCGCAGCAAAACCTTGCCGCGAACTCCCTCTGAGCGACGAAAGGAGCTTCCACACCAGTAACTTGGATGGCGCACACCCTGGAGTCCCTTCCTTAGCCTGGCTCTTCGAGCAAGGCTAAGGAAGGGAGAACCCTGCCGCGGGCCCAGCCTAACGCTCAAGGGAACATCGGTCCCATCTTTTAAAGGCAACTCCTGTTGCTATCATGTGCATTGCCTCTACGCGATATTTCCCACACGAGTCAGGATGATGTTGGAATTCCATTTATTCGATGTTGTTGACAAACCAGCTTCCCCAATAGACATTCCTCCTTTTAAGTTCCCTTGATTAATTCGCTGTCCAGTTACACTTAATACCATTATTGGACGAGATTTTTCAAATTATCGCCCTTTTATCTCATCAAAAATCGCCTTCCACAGCTCTCTCTATCTGGATCTAGCACAAGCCTTCTATATATGCTTTGCGAAATAGAAAATGGTTGTAAGTGATCCCTTCTTCCTCCTTTGAAAAACGTGTTAATGAAACGCATTCGTCAACCAACCCAGCACCGGTCGCAGTATAGGTGTGAGTGTTCCTCTGTCCAAACTCTAGGACCGGCGAGAAGAGAAGTATGGAGCAATGCAAGGGGAATCCATAATCAGGATGGCTTGATGGATCAACGAATAGACGAAAACGTGAGTCATAGTCGTCGTTTACCCTATAACCGTCGAAGAATCAGATCGCACTGACAAGAGCATCGGTTTCCGTGCTCCAGCGCCAAGGCGAAATTTTCGCGCCAATGGCTGATTCAAACGCCAGCCAACCGTCAAGGAACAACGGCCATCGTTACGGTGTAGGATTTGTGCCTGTATGGCAGAATCATACTCGTTTGAATGACTACAGGGATCGAAGGAGTATTACTGGACAGTAAACGGTATCGACCGTCCAGTGGCGAGCTGCCTAATGCCCATAGGGCATGCGTCCATGCCCTATGGGCATTAAATTATGAAATCCAGCAGGAAGATTAGTTCCTTAAACTGTATAACAACCTCCTTAAACGGTAGACCAATTCCGGTTGAATTTATTTATGATTCTGCAGATTAAGCACTTCGTATTGGGACTCTCCGATCAATTTCTCGCAACGAGGAGAACAGGTATTTCGGAGAATAAATCGTGTGCATGCAAGGGTAGACAGGCTTCATAGATGCAGTTTTGGTTCCTAGACCGCTCAACATCTGGTGCTTTGTTATTTCTTTCCGCTGTAAGAATTCACATGTAAAGGCATGTGGACAACATGTGCAGCAACCAGTGCAGCATAACTAAAGTTATGGCATTTGCATGCAATGACGCGTGAAACACGTCGGGCAGGTATGATGGACGATTCGCCGGAGTGGACTTGGTGTCGAAACTTATTTACCCTTCCCCCTCCCCCAGATTGGACTGTCTCTTTCGAGTGTATGTTAGTAAGGACGTTGGACTTGCACCTTCGAGTATACTATTACAGGAGGTTCAACGGCCTACCGACCGCCAAACGTCTGGTTGGGGGGGGGGGGGGTCGCCCCAAACTCGGAGATTAGAACACCCTGACCGTCTTCTTGTCCTCTTTGGCCTTCTCTTATTCATTACAGTAAAAAAAAACGTGCTTAATGGTATAGCGGAATACGGTAGGGCAAAATCTTCAAAACTGCTCCTATGGGGCGTGACCCTCCATTGCACGTACGCGATTCATTCTCTGAAGTACTCGTTCTACACATTGCGATGAAAAGATAGAGAGGGTCTTAATACAAAGTGCTTAATCTGCAGAAACATAAATGTGTAAAAGCAAATGAAATCAGTTGCTATTGGTAGACCGTTCGATACCGTTCACAGTTCGACGGGAATAACAATAGCTTTCCCCGATTCCTCTACTCATTCTCCCTACCCCAGCCCTCCATCCACTCTAGCAATACCCCCTTACCCATGTGCCGTTGGAAAGGGGAAGTGAGAATCAAGCACGCGCACACTCGTTGTTGCACGAAGAATTTAAAAAGTCATCTGAAAATCTCACGGATGCTGTGTAAAGGCTTATCTGTGGCACGTCTTCTGTATCGTGATGCACATTGGATAACGTCTGTGACAGTTTGCTGAGTCCAGATGCATGTGTCACGACGTCTACGACACGTCTTTTGCTCACCGATACACGTGGCACGACGTCTGTAGCACGTCTTCTGACGTCAAGTTGGACGACACTGAGAGAAAATACCGTTCCCTTCATTGATTCCTTCTCCTGATCCCCTTCACTACTCTCCTTTACTGGTCATCTTTTAATGGTTCTATTAATGGACCCTTTACTGAACCTCCCTAACTAGTGTTCCCTTTATTGGCTCCCTTACTGGTCCCTCACTGGTACCCCATGTACAGGGTGCGTAAAAAGTATTGACGCACCTACTTTTTGTTTCAGCTCCAGCTTTCTCTTTCTACCCCTCTAGGTTTTTGTGTGTTATTTTTGTTGTCTGTGTTGTGCTCAAAAAACACTCACGAAAAAACTGAAGAAACATGATCGTCACCGTTACGGTGGCCCTTTTTTGTCTGTTACCCAGACAGCTGAATACTTCCTTAACAAGAGAGTTAGGCGCTGTTCGAAACGGTTGGTGAGGAAAGAGGTCAGCAACCCAAACGCCAGCCACGGCTCTGTCATAACAGATGATGATTACAAGATGTCCAAGCACAATAACGTTCAAATCCAAAATTATCACTCTCTGTCCGATAACGGCAAACGGATAAGGCGCGTAGGTGTGGACAGCTTCTCAGACGAGCACAGCTTAAACAAGAATCCGCTGGATTATTCTTTTTAGGCGATTTTGGAGAATGAGGTCTGGGCTACTTTCAACAGAAGTGACCAGTCGCACAAGGCTACCCTGTTCAAAGCACGGAACGAAATCCAAGCGAGTACTTGCGGCGCGTGCCCATGAATTTTTCCGTCGTTTTCGTTCCTGTATTCTCAGTAAAGGAGCCAATGTCGATTACAAGTTATTCTATCGTGTTTGCAAGATCATTTTCCATATCTCTCAAGTGAACATTTTAAAACTTACTGCGCAATACTATTTCCACAGCCGTCATTTACTGCGTCAATACTTTTTACGCACCCTGTATTGTCCCCTTCACTGGATCCCCTTCCCTTCATCGCTCCCCACTACTGGTCCCACATTCACTGGTTTCCCTTCATTTATAAATCCTTCACAGGTTCCCCCACCACCTTCACTGAACCCCCCTTTTTCACCTGTCCCACCCTCACTGGTTCCCCCTTTACTGGTCCCTCTTCAGCGATCCCCCGGTTATTGTCAACCCTGTTCCGGTTCACCATTCCTGGTCCCCTCTTCCTCGGTCTCTACTACTGCTCCCACCTTCACTGGACCTCGATTTTCTGGTCACCCCTTCACTGGTCCCCTATCCTTCACCGGTCCCCATTACTGGATCAAGCCTCGCCGGTTCCCCCTACACTGAACCTCCCCTCCCTCCTTCACTGGTCCCCATCGCTGGTCCCACCTTCACTGGTACCCTCTTTACTGGTTTCCTCTTCACTGGTCACCCTTTATTGGTCTGCCCTTTACCGTTCCCTACTTGCTGAACCACCATCCTTCATCGCTTCCCCATTACAGGTTATCTTCACTGGTAACACGTCTTCTGAATACGGACAGGCCTTTCGCGACATTGTTGACACCTCTTCTGAAACTAGACGGCTGACGAACGACGCCGATGATATGTGTTCTCAATCTCCGGACGTGCTTTGAGCAACATAGTTGACACTTCGTGTGAAATCGGACCCCCTGGCACGACATCAGTACACGTCTTCTAAATACGGACAGGCCTTTCTCGACATTGGTGACACCTCTTCTCAACCCAGGCAGCTGATGAAGGACGTCGGTGACATGCCTTGTAAAGCCGAACGTACTTTGCGTGACATCAGTTACACAAGACACAAGGCAAGACATCAGTTCTTCTTAACCCAGACACCCATTAAGACACATCAGTGACAATTCTTCTGAATCCGAACACTCCCTTGCGCGACATTGGTGACATGTTTTATGAATCCAGCCGTCTGCTGAACGACGTCGGTGACACCTCTTCTGAACTCCGACGCTCGCTTTCAGACGCCACATGCCAGAAGGCCACATGCCACATGTTCGGAACTTGGACGCCTTTTGCGTGACATCGGCGACACATCTTCTGACCCCTCTCAACACGACGTAGGTGACACCACACAACCACAACCCCTCTCCCCCATCTCCACACTTTCCCCCAACACACTCGTCCAGCACTTCTGTCAAAAAAAAAACAAACAGTCAGACAAACGACCGTTCTCTCTTATATATAGTAGGATATGAGCGACCACACCAACGGACGTCCTGAAGGCTTTTGAAGATTATGTGTTCTGAAAAGCTCTCCGTAAACAGTTTTCAGTGAATAGCTTGTGGAGAACACTACGGAACCACGGAAGATAATGGAACTTCTGAACAACGTGTAAAACAACAGCACCATCCCGTCTCTATAGAGCGGCATACTGAAAACCGGATGACCGAGACGCACGAAGAAGCTGGAAACAGAAATAGCGTTCTCCACATACAACTACGCATAGCGTGCACGATTAAGCAGTGTTCACAAAATCCTTCAGTAAGCCATATTCTTTCGTTGCTCCACGAACAAATGCTTTGAGGTTGCACCTAGCTTGGGGGACAGCAGCGTGTACAGTACGCTCTCAGCACTCTCCCAGACAAACTGACCATTGCCGTCATGCGCGTAGACCCAACTAGATTTAAAATACCGAAGAATTCTAGGTGAAAATATCTAAAGTGATCAGGTTCCTATTTAATAGTTGATTGCTTTCACCTCTAAGTGAAGCTTTCCATCCGGTCCAGCTAGATCAGGTCGTTCCTCTTCTAAGATTCGAGCACTATACCAAGGAGGGTTGCGGCGCGGTTTTAGCATAGCACCAGGCAGGAACTGAAATTTAGTGATCCTTGAAGAATAGTTTTTCTATATTACGTTGTCGAAAAATGTGACAAGCCTTCTGTCTTTTTTGTTCAAACGCAGGAAGCACTTTGTTCCTTGTCGTCTGCGATACCGTATTTCCGGATTCGGAGGAATCGGAGTCACTCTGCAAATTTGGAGCTCATAATTATAAATGAATCCTACAGCGTAAGAGGTGGTATCCAATTTTTAGCCAAGGGGGAACGGTGTCATCATGTAAAAAATATCACATCGACGTACTCCCATAGCCGCAAGACACTGACGAGTAGCAATAATAAATGAGAAACACTAGAAGCAAACAGCTTTTGTGAGTAGACTACTTTGCGAACACATACTGATACTAACTGATCATCTCTACAGGCATCGCCAATTAATAGCAGCAACCGGTCTACTCTAAATGCCGTCTGCTCCCACACGACCTAAAGATTTATAGCCAAGAACAAAACGCATTTATTTAAAAAAAGCAACAATAAGAACGTATACCAGGTACACCTTCATAGAGCCGCCACTGATCACTATTACATTTGCGGAGACCGCATCGCGAACGCGACGACTACACCTTCGGACTTGAAGCACGACGACTACACCTTCGGACTTGAAGCACTTACAGGTTTTTGCCCATATATTTGGCCCACTCCATTCTCTCATCAAAGAACGCTTTTAGCTATCTCTCGATTCATAAAGAGAGTAGCTGTATTAAGAGATCATATCTAGCAAGTAAATAGGAAAAGATGCTATTTGCGTCTTTTGCGTCTTGGGGTCGAAAAAATATCAGAGAGGAATGTGCCGTAACTGAGAAGAATTTTAAGCAGTACTAATTTTGGGATCTAAGAGCGGGAAGTATAGTGGAAGTCGTTGCGAGCGCATTATCAGAAGACAAGGGAAAAGTTGAAAGTAGTCCTAAAAAGGCAAGGAGTAGACTACTTTCAACTTTTCCCTTGTCTTCTGATAATGCGCTCGCAACGACTTCCACTATACTTCCCTCTCTTAGATCCCAACATTAGTACTGCTTAAAATTCTTCTCAGTTACGGCACATTCCTCTGTGATATTTTTTCGACCCCAAGACGCAAAAGACGCAAATAGCATCTTTTCCTATTTACTTGCTAGATATGATCTCTTAATCCAGCTACTCTCTTTATGAATCGAGAGATAGCTAAAAGCGTTCTTTGATGAGAGAATGGAGTGGCCAAATATATGGGCAAAAACCTGTAAGTGCTTCAAGTCCG
>OX375865.1:88859292-88923211 GCA_947359475.1 Heligmosomoides polygyrus bakeri | reverse complement strand
CTACTTTCAACTTTTCCCTTGTCTTCTGATAATGCGCTCGCAACGACTTCCACTATACTTCCCTCTCTTAGATCCCAACATTAGTACTGCTTAAAATTCTTCTCAGTTACGGCACATTCCTCTGTGATATTTTTTCGACCCCAAGACGCAAAAGACGCAAATAGCATCTTTTCCTATTTACTTGCTAGATATGATCTCTTAATCCAGCTACTCTCTTTATGAATCGAGAGATAGCTAAAAGCGTTCTTTGATGAGAGAATGGAGTGGGGCCAAATATATGGGCAAAAACCTGTAAGTGCTTCAAGTCCGAAGGTGTAGTCGTCGTGCTTCAAGTCCGAAGGTGTAGTCGTCGCGTTCGCGATGCGGTCTCCGCAAATGTAATAGTGATCAGTGGCGGCTCTATGAAGGTGTACCTGGTATACGTTCTTATTGTTGCTTTTTTTAAATAAATGCGTTTTGTTCTTGGCTATAAATCTTTAGGTCGTGTGGGAGCAGACGGCATTTAGAGTAGACCGGTTGCTGCTATTAATTGGCGATGCCTGTAGAGATGATCAGTTAGTATCAGTATGTGTTCGCAAAGTAGTCTACTCACAAAAGCTGTTTGCTTCTAGTGTTTCTCATTTATTCTTGCTACTCGTCAGTGTCTTGCGGCTATGGGAGTACGTCGATGTGATATTTTTTACATGATGACACCGTTCCCCCTTGGCTAAAAATTGGATACCACCTCTTACGCTGTAGGATTCATTTATAATTATGAGCTCCAAATTTGCAGAGTGACTCCGATTCCTCCGAATCCGGAAATACGGTATCGCAGACGACAAGGAACAAAGTGCTTCCTGCGTTTGAACAAAAAAGACAGAAGGCTTGTCGCATTTTTCGACAACGTAATATAGAAAAACTATTCTTCAAGGATCACTAAATTTCAGTTCCTGCCTGGTGCTATGCTAAAACCGCGCCGCAACCCTCCTTGGTATAGTGCTCGAATCTTAGAAGAGGAACGACCTGATCTAGCTGGACCGGATGGAAAGCTTCACTTAGAGGTGAAAGCAATCAACTATTAAATAGGAACCTGATCACTTTAGATATTTTCACCTAGAATTCTTCGGTATTTTAAATCTAGTTGGGTCTACGCGCATGACGGCAATGGTCAATAAATCAGTAACCGAAACTTGTTTTTGTGTACCACGCGTTTTACAACAATTTCTAAAGATGAAGCACACATAACACAAAAAAGTTCCTCTGAAAGATCTAAATCCAACTAGAAAAATAAATTACAAGGCTGTGGCCTGACATCATGTCACACGGTCCCATGCGGCCGAAAGGGTGTGGCCTAACATCAGGCCACACCCTTCAATTAGTTCAGGCTGTTTCTCTTTGAAATCGCTACTTGAGTCCAAGTTAGATGCAGCTTTTTCATGTTCGACGCTTCGTCAGCAACTCGATGATATGCATTCTTCATTAACTTCCAAACTTCTGAGTCATTGGAAGAGCTTTTCTTTAATAAGCTCGGCCGAATGACCGGAAGCTAATGCTTAAGACATCGGTGCATAGTGGAACAGAAAAGTAATAGTCACCTTAAATGGTCGTTCGAAACGCAGCCTATAATGGCAGAAGTCCTAGAATGTGATGTAGGGCATGGCAAAAGTATGCAACGCCAAAAGTCCCGTTCCGCAATTGAACTCCAGCAGTCCATCGTTAATGCAAAGAATTTGTTTGGATCTGCGAACAAATTTCTATTGGCGGTGTCAATGCCGTCCCCACTGTTCTTCAGAATACTGAGGATTGTTCCCCTCGTTGGCGATTTGTAGACAGAATTTCCTTCGTAGGCTCGCAGGCGATGTCTTTTTCAGAATTTCGTGCGCCCTGCAGGATAGACCCGTGGTCCTTTTCCAAGTGATACAAAAGATTCGTGATAACATCCGAAACGTAAAAACAGAAAACAAAAAGAAAAAACCGAGAGGCTAGAGATAGGAATTAAACAACAACTGACTACATAACATCACCATGAACAGGCCAGCGGTCCTCAAAACTAAAATTAATTCATATGGTCTGCCTCCTCGAAAATTTGGCTTGCGCCCTAGAGAACAAAATTGTAGTCTTAGTCTAAAGAATCAAATTCAACAAAACCCTCACCTTATCGCTAATGAAGAAGCTCACTTTTCTGAAGCAGTTCTTCAACGTTTCAGGTTTAACCTCACTCCAGGCTTGATCCAGCAAGTTGATCGCGCTGAGGAGGTCGAAACTAAACTCAGCACTACTGTCGATGGAGGCAATTCGACGGCGAAGAAATGGCAGTGAATTTTGAGATTCTGGATGATTCCCTGGTCCATAGGTTGAACTTCTACCGTTGCATTCGGTAGAAAGAAACGGAGTGCAATGTTTGTCAGTGTGACCTTCGGATGCGCTGGACAATTGTCAACAAAAAGCAAAATCTTCCGATTCTCCTTTCCAGGCCTTCGGTCCCACTTTTTTATCCAGCGCTCGAAAATCTCCGCTGAAATGACATTTCCTTAAAAGTGAAGGAAAGCCTTCAAAATTAAGAAAATCTGAAATTGAAATTAAAGATTTAGTCATGCTCACCTGTCATCCATGCTTTTTGAATAGCTTCGTAGTCGACAGGCACACTGGCGTTCTTAAAGCAACGCGGGCTCCTTGACTTGCCGATAACGAGCAGTGGCACTTTTTAAGTTCCGCTCATATTGCTGCCCACCAGAACTGTGATTCTTTCTTTGCTACGCTTACCAGATGTGCACCGATCTCCTTTGAAAGCCAGAGTTTTGCTGGGAAGAAGTCTCCAAAAAAGACCAGTCTCGTCGACAAGAAACACATTTTCCTCGGAGAACTGCTCCAGCTCCTTGTAGAGAACAGTTTGGTGCCAATCGCTGACAGCTTCCATATCGACATCTCCAGCTTCTCCCTGTACTTGTTTGAATACAATTCCATGGCTGGAAGCCCATCCTTCACTAGCATTGAAATCTCCAATGTCCAACATCCTCGCCAATTCTACGGCCTTTGCCTGAAAAATTTGATTGAAGCTCAAATGTTCAGAATTTTACGAATGATTAACCCACCTTCAAAGTGTGCGTGTCCACTGGAATATTCTGACTTCGAACATCTTCGAACCAACGCAGAAGAGCTTCATCCAGATCTGGGTGTTTCGCAGCTCTTATTCTCGCCCTTTTGCTCTCCGCTCCTTCTTCTACTGCTTTGAGAATGTTCTCCTTGTCCTTGAGAATTGTCCTGATTGTCGATTCGGGATACTTCCTGTTGAAATGCACGGCTACTTCAGGAACTGACTTTGTTCGTGCCTCCTCGATTATGGCCTTCTTCTCATCCAGTGAGGTTGGCTGTTGTTTTCGAATAGAGCAATTTGGCACAGGCATTTTAGTAGAAATAAAGTCGGAATAGTCGAGAGTAGAGATACAGAAGATAGACGTCCTCCTTATAAATGAGCTGGGCCTGCGCAAAGCCCGTGGATGATGCGTATCGATCTGCGCGACCGAACGGTAGCGCCGATTACGAAATACGGCATGCAGTCGCTCTTCAAATTCCACGTGAGACCAGCATTTTACCCCTGAGCGCGTTATAACGGGAGTCAACCTGAATGCAGAGTTTCTCTCAAAACCGCGCTATAACGGGAGTAGCGTTGTATACGACGCGTCCTAAGCGGAGTTGATTTGTATTGGCGTAAAGGTAAGCTGGCCGGGACCAGAGAAAATCTATATGTTATATCGAGAGTCGCGTCCTAGTAGTTATAACGAGAGGGGAATGTATTTGGAAATTAATTATACTGAAAAGTACTCAAAGGTAGCAAGGGCTGCTGTGGAGAAACAAGGAAAAGAAGACAACAGAGAGTATCTGCTAAACGAAAGCGATCACGTCAACATTAGTAGGATATAAGTGCTTGTATTCGAAGTAACTTCCACCTGTATCGGTAGGTAGGTAGGCCGTGATCTAAAACATACCATAAAAGATCTAGAAGTATACAACCTGCTGTACAGCAACGTCATCAGTTCCAAGTAATCGGAAAAGATATACATTATTAAACTTCCTTTTGAAAGCAGTACTCGAGTCGTCAGCTATTAGGTGAGAAAATAGTTGCTGGAACCATCGTGCACCACGATTAAATACGATATTATGCAAGGTGGTATGTCTCCGATGGTATGTCCTAGGATAATGCAGATTAAAAGAAGGAAGGCCACCTCATACCAAATGGACGAAATAACCAAAACTTGCTGGCGCGTAGCTTCACTCCATCACGTAGAATACATAAACAGAATAGTGTGGTGGACATATGGTGGAAAATGGCTGGTATTGTGCATTACAAGTTTTTGAAGACTGGAGAGACTACCACAGCGAAGAAATACAGTGCCGAAATTGAAGTGATGCATTAGAATTTACTTCAAAAACAATAGGCTTAATCACAGAGGCCAAATCCTACTGCATGACAACGCCGTTTCAAAAATTGTTGTCCAGAAACTGGATGAATTGGGTTACGAAACTCTGCCACACTCCAGTACCAGATCTGTCTTTTACCGATTATCATTTTTCCAAGTATTTAAATCGTCACGAAAAGGATAAATATTCAGGGACTAAGATGATGACTTCTTATGTTTTATTAATTCTCATAGTTCTGATTTTTTCGATGATGGAATGTTTAAGCTGTTGGCGTTGGGAAATGTGCATTTTTATTTCAATTAATAAAATTGCTTTGAAGCAAAGTTATGATCTGTCAAAAATGTCAATCAAAATCGCCATTTATAATTTTTTACAAATTCCGTAGTTTTTTGAAGCTTTACCCACGGGGCAGAACGCTAATAGTTTTGCATGAGTTTAGTTTCCTTTTAAGTAGAAGTGATAAGATAATTATTTTAAATGTTGGAGCTAGCATAGATTACTGCTTTTAATTTCGTTTTAAAGCTTTTATATATAAATGCACAAAGTTCAATAATATTACCTCTATATTTATTTTTTAATGATACTACTATAATTATTTATGGTCCTCTAATCCTTCTGATTAAGGTGTGTTTGTGAAGGTCATGTGTGGTCTTAGTTTACATCATTTGTTCAAGAGGTCTGTAAATTTTCTGTTCAATATGATGTTAGCCCCTGTAATAAAGTGATTTTGGTCTCTATGATTTTCGTTATGAAGTATATTACAAACGCAGTTAGCTTTAATCTGGGGTTAATTAGTTGTAGATTAGTCATTGTTTAAAGCTTTAATTGTATCTAAATATTAGCTTAAGGCCCACACACTTTTGCGGCGAGCGGCAGACGGCGGGCGGCGAAAATGATGGCTTACGCCTCCCCCGCAGTGTTGCCGGCGGCAGGCGGAAGAGGCACGAGTCGGCGAGGTACTGTATTTGTAGTCGGGACTTCGGATAACTCGTTCAATTTCTTCGCTTCATTTTGAAGTCGCGCACCCTGGATAAGAGCACATTCCAAACGGATTTTGCAGGCGGGCACGCTGCTGAGTCATGCGTTTTCGCGACTTGCTGTGAAATAGTGTCGCAGTGACGTTGAATACATTTAGCACGCTGCTGAACATTACGTCGATCTTGGCATCTCTTCCTTCAAATACCATGTTGCGCTGCCGGGAAACAGCAAGGACGGGGACTGAGGGAGAGAAGGGATTAACCACGCCCTCTGATAGGAACTTCGCTATTTCACATTGTATAGCACTCGGCGCAAATTGGGTCGAGGGGGTCGCCATATAGAACAGCCGCACTTTGTGGTGCATTAAATCAAAAATGTTATTCAACACTTGTGTGTCTACCATTTGATGAACTGTGTTAGACCATTTCTGATGTAATACGACATTCATGTGCCTTCTTGGGAAGGGGGAAAGCATTAAATAGATGGTGATCCTCCCCCCCCCCCCCCCCCCCCCCCCCCCCCCCCCCACCCCCCCCCCCCCCCCGAACCAATTTGCGTCACTTGATAATGGCATATAACAAAAATCGAACCGATGTTGTCTACTTTGACTTCTCCAAGGCTTTTGATAAGGTTCCCCTGGAAAAACTATTACTCAAATTGGCAAGGGTTGGTATTCACCCTATGATTGTGGACTGGACTAGAAACTTTCTCTCAGGAAGGACGTATCAGGTCAAAGTGGAAAGCAATTATTCCTCGATCTATCCAGCTTCTAGTGGGGTACCGCAGGGCGGAGTTCTATCACCGGTCCTTTTTTTGTTGTACACCTATGAGCTTCCTGACGCGGTATCCAGATTTGGAGTTTCATGTAAAATGTACGCCGACGACGTAAAAATTTACAAAGAGGTTGACAAACCTGCGGTATCCAATGAAGTTCAAGAAGCCATCAATTTTATTGAAAAATGGGCAGAAAGCTGGGAGCTTCCTCTTGCTGCTGAGAAATCGCGATGTCTTGTAATACAGTCTAAGCACCAGACGTACTCTCCAATCTATATGCTTAAGGGCATTAACCTGGAGCAGGTTACGGAAGCTAAGGACTTAGGCATTCTCATATCTAGTGACCTCAATTTTGGTGCGCACTACGAAACGCTTGTAAACAAAGCAAACTATCGGACTTATAACCTGTTCAAGGTACTGAAGACAAACGACCCTAAGACTCTCTTACGTGCCTACATATGCTATGTGAGACCCATCATGGAATTTGCCACCACTGTGTTTAATCCCTGTCAAACGAAATTTATTAAGCTCCTTGAAAGCGTCCAAAACAACTACACGAGAAAGCTGTTTATGAGGTGCTTTAGAATGGGCTATGCCGACATTCCCAATGGTGCTGATAGGGCCAGACAACTAGGTTTACCCTCCCTGTGCAGTAGGCGGAAGATAACGGACCTGATCATGCTATTTAAAATTATAACTAGGAAGCTTTCAATAGACCCTACAGAGTTTTTTGGTGTGCCACTGACCAGAAATCGGATAGGAAGACTTAGGTTGTATCCCAGAGTTGTTAGGTCTAAAGTTAGGTCGAACTTCCTCACGTATCGAAATCTTAAGGAGCTCAACCTACTTCTAGGTGATGATGAAAATATTATTAACATGTCAACATTTCGTTTTAGACATCTTGTTTCTCGTAAAAACTTTTTGTAGATGGTGTTGTGTCGATGTAATTTTCTAGAATTCTCATGTTATTTTCGATCGTTTTTTTACGCGTGTGATGATTTTGTAACCCACGCTTGAATAAATAAATAAATAAATAAATATTGGAAAGCTCGGGTCTTAGAATAATTCATTTTGGAATCAGGGATGTGAGGAATATTCTTAGAAAAGCGGAAGATGGAATACGGAACGGAAAAGCTTCAAAATGAGCCGAAATCGAAATACGAAACATCGCCGAAACGGAAATGGCTCAACCTCTTTAGTTCGTGTAATATTTCATAAATACAGAAACATATATCCATAATGGTAGTAATAGCTGAGATGCCTTTAATGAATTTAGATAGCGGGCAAGGTAGCATGCGACTCTTTCTCAGCAATATGTAACAATAACAACATGACAATATATAACAATAAAAAGATCCTTGTATTCGTATTATTACTAGGTTGAATTTTTAAACATTACTAGTGTAACAAATAGAAGTTTGCGCAACATCTCTCTGTAAACATGAAGAAAGTATTTTGAAAGCAATGAACTCAGCTGACGAGTAAGATGCCAGAGATTTCGCAACTCATAGCTCTTAACTGGTTTTATTCAATGTCCCAGATCTGATCTGACAGGAGGAGGCAGAGTTAAGGTTACAGTTGCGTTCAGCACGCACGACACGACACCCATGCTCTGGGTAACATTGTATCATTTGGAGGTAGCTGAAGCTATGAAACAAACTCAGAGGAGGGAATTGAAGAGGCAAGGCACCGCATGCCATCCTCCGACCGGGATAGATCCAATGGCTCCCATGGAGCGCATTGTTAGCAACCTAAGAGTGCTTAGAACTCTGATCTAGATTTGGTGTTCCAACCTAAGATCACTAGGGAAAAAGATATGCATGCTTCGGAGGAAAGGAATTTGATTCTTGACTTAAACACTAATGAAATCTTGGTGAACCTACACTATTCGACAGTACATCATTTCAAGAAAAGAAAAAGAATACAATTTGATTAGTTTTCGACATCATGATGCACCTTCGGTTTGAAAGCAACACAATCACAAGCGCATAGTTAATCTCTTTCTTCAACCTTCCGTTTATGTTCAAGAGGAGTAGAACACAGTGCAAAGCAATGAATGAGTGATGAGTCACCATTTCCATTCCATCTTCCGGGTGAAAACAGAGGAATACATGGAATGGAACGGAAGGACTGAAAAGGAGTGAAAATCGGAATTCTGAACACGGAAGCGGAAATTCTGCACATCCCTGTCTGGAATGATCCAGCTCTTTGATGTTTCCTTCCTTGTAGTGAAAGTTTTTCGATGTACGCACTGTTGTTGTTGTTAAAGGATGTCCGCGAAATTGCCAATATCCGAATCATCCAAAAATCCGGGGTCCTTAAAATTGCCGTTATCCGAATCATCCGAAAATCCGGGGTCCGCAAAATCAACCTAATCCGAATCATCCAAAAATCTGGGGTCTGCAAAATTGCGCTTATCCGAATCATCCAAAAATCCGGGGTCCGCAAAATCGCCCTTATCCGTCATCGCATTATCCATGATTTTCGATCGGATCCAATGTATACTCTCTAGCAGCTTCGCCGCCGCTGCTCGCCGCCCACGGCGAGCTCTGCGTCCCTGCCCTATAGTTAAAGATAGGGCCGCGGCGTTGCCGAAGAAGTGTGTGGGGGCCTTTAGATATTGAAGATTAGCTCATTGACGACAGCGCAGGAAATCACGTGTCTTGTGTGGGACCGCGCGAACGCGCTAATCTCATGAAATCACTACTTCACGATATTCCAAAAAACTCCCTCTCCAAGGGTTAGCCACATATTTGAGAAGGCCGAACAGGTTTGGAAGCAGAACATAGAAGATGTATTTGCTGTTACAAGAAAGTCTGCAAAGAAAGAGGGCGCACGTTCGCTACGAATCATGCAAAGAAGGTGATCACGACACGATGTAGCAAGTGTTGTCTAGGTTGTTTCCAAAACTTTCGCAAGAAACGTGACTAGTTATTTTGTGCAAGACCATTTTTGTAAGATTGAGTAGCTGTTTGTGAATAGTATCGATTTTCTTGGGTTTGAATAGTGTGTTAACCACCTGTTGGTTTTCATGCTTCACTACGTTTGCCCATCAGGTACCTTTCCGTGGTTTCAATACAGTGGGGTCTCAAGCACCATCACTTTGACATGAGCCAGATCTTCAATTGCGTCAAGATCACTATCATAATGACACAACCAGTTTCTGACAGCTTGCTTCAGGTATCAGGCAAAAATGTCTCTCATACACATACAACTGGCCTATGGATAGTCATCTTCGTAGGCACTATATAGCACTTATTACTCAGTTGTTTTATTTTTATTTTTGAGGTGCATAATGACACCATAGTATACTATGGGCAAGCTGGTCAACTTATAATTCCTTCACAACACCTATTTCATTATCTAGTGTTACTCGGTTGCATATTGCCCGCAGGCCACACGGCCAAATCAGACCACACGGTCATGCTATCCATATGGATAGTTTTACTTAAAATACTTTAACCAAACAAAATTTAAAGATCATTCTACTAACACTAGCTACTCCTTAAACAATCCTATATTGATATTTATAATACTTTTAAACAACTTTTTACTATTGTTATTATTATTATTATCTTTCTTTTACTTAACTGCTAACTTTACTTCTCAACATATATCAGTTCATTCCTAGGATTAACTTAGCAACCAACATTTTTTAAGCTGTCTACACAGCTACGAACGTTATGTATTGATATATTGCGCATGCGCATTATAAACCTCAAATAAACAACATGAGCACACACAAACTTTATTAAAACGTGTTAGTTTAACACAACTGAAACCAATTAATCCACATTTTTTCACGCACTATTTTTTCGTTGCCAGTTTTGAAGTCATTCTTCGATTTTTTGGTTTGAACGTCCTCACGTCCTCCAGAATGTTTTCGTTCAATCGCTTCCTAGCAAGGAATTCCTGTAAGTTATATTTATACATAATTAGCAATATATATACATAGTATTATTAATATTACTTACCTCATTTATATTAGGATGTTCCAGTCCTGGAAGACATAAGGGCCTATGGCAGACGTTTTTCCCTATATGAATAAACATTTAGCATATTAGTCATAATGCAAATTCACAATAACTACCTACCTCCTTTTGTATTCTCTCGTCCATAAGAAATTCCAAAGATAAACCTTTCCACTCACTCATGTCCAACGACAATCTATTTGCCAGTACAACAGGGTCAAAGTGCTACAATAATCCGATTCAGATAACAATTTATAAAATAATAAACAATTTATAACAATGCATAATTTATAATTTAAAAATTATAATAAAATAATATTATTATTTAAAATTTTATACAAATATATAAATGGTAAAAATCGATAAATATTATAATTGGAACTTATAAATATTTAAAAATATACATATTTGAAAATATACATGTAAATAAATAATTTTTTAAGTGACATATGTATAATTGTTAAAATAAATAAATAAGTAAAACTCACACCAACATTTTTCAATATCAGCTCGTCCTTTTTTATTTTCATATCGATTGGTCTCCTACCGGCATTCACATAGAGTTCTTTGACCTTATTTCTCACAAAAAAGGTGAAATACAAATCATTTTATTTTATTCCAAAATAGCGTAAGGTATTTGGATATTTACCACAGATTCTACCTTTCCTTGTTGTGCATCCCTTTCTCCTGTATAATCCTCATGTTAAAACCATTTTGCTGATTGTATAGCAATAGATTCTTGTAGCCTTTTTCACGAAACCAGGTCCAAAATTTGTATGATCTAAATAAATGTATTACATTTTTTATTATAATTGCTATCTCATAGTTATTGCTCATGAAATTTACTTACTCATATGGCAAATTTTTTTTATTCTGTCCGGCAGGCATTGGCCGTGTCAAAACCTCCTCAGAGTTTTCTTCAGCACCTTCATATCTAAACGTGAGCTTCTAATTACTAAGATTTTACCCCTAGATTCAAAAAGATACTTACTTTATCCATTTCAAAAACTCCTTTATAAATTCGTCAAAGTCCTTTCGCAACTGTATAGGAATATTTATAATCCTAGCGTATTCTTTGAGAATCTGATTTTGAGAAATATCATTGAATTTTGCGCGTTTCTCAGCACCCACGTTAAAAAACAAATCTGGAATTAACTCTTATACAAAATGCTTAATAACGATTAGTTTCCACAATTGCTTACCTGTATTCTTGCAGGTAGTCGACATGCCAGCATCAGTTTGTTGCCTTTCGGACATTCCGTCAACGTTCCGTTATATTGCTAACCTGAAATAATTTTTTTTGTAAATGTTACGATTAATAATACACATTGAAATATTATCACGCAATGTGCAAAAAACACAAAAAATATAAAACAAAATATATAAAATATAAAACAATAAAATATAAAACAACAAATAAAATATAAAACAATTACAAGAACAGAATATGTCAACCATCTTGGCCTAAAAAATTTTAGGCCACTAGTATTTAAAAACATGATTACGGTAGCAACACGCGCCCTTTAAACAAAATGGAGCACTTTTTCATATTTCGCACACTAACTCATATGCTGAGAGTTTATTATTTATAATACAATACATTATACAACAATCAAACATTATTATAAACAGACGTATGATTAACAATGTTATAATATGTATATCTATATACATGCAGAGAATCAGACACATATAAACGAATAACTATAAACTCGCATGTCTCAATTATTCATCGCTAAATGATAGTTTTTGTTGTTAGTAATAAGTAATATTGATTCTGGTTCAACTTTGACCTATTCTAATGATTTCTATCCTTATTTGTTTACTTTAAACAGGTATTAAGCTGCTATATAACTAGCATCCATATTTTACAACGGATACATAATCTTGATGCCTTTATCAATAAAAATTTATTAATTTTTCACCATAATTTTTCAATACTATATAAAACAAATAAATTAATTAATTTGTTAATTATAAAATTAATTTATAAAAAATTTAATTAATTTCATAAAATAATTTAAAATACTTAAAAATAAAGTAAATTATATTAAAAACAAAAATAATTTAAAAATAATAATGATTATTAACAATGATGAAATTATTTAAAAAAATAATCTTATAAATTTAATCACAAATTTATATAATATAAACAATATTGTTTATAATACAGTTTTAAAGTGCATATTGTTATGGTTATTAGTGTTATATATGTGAATGAGAAAGTGCTATATTAGGTTATTATACAATCACTGCATTTCACATATAATTCCATTATTTTCATAAACCATTTGTTAAGGTTGTACTTGCCTTGCCGGTAGCCGGTATTTCCTTTCCCTCCTTCTTTCTTTCTCTTACTCATAGCTATACTGATGGGGTTATACAAATAGTTACTGGCATGGGAGGGTAGGTACTACGCCTCCGGTATAGCTATTTCTTTGGGAGCGCCAACCCCCCCCCCCCCCAATCCTCAGGGTAACCTTCCCACTCGTATGAGATCTGGCCGTCCTATAATCGCCAAAAACAAGCTCAAGTACAACTTCCAACTTATATTACTTTTAGCTAAAGCGCTTTCTTGAGGGCAAAATTCACGGCAAGTACAACCTAGAAAATTTTGGTAGCTCTATGATAGGTAAAATTTGTATTAAAAAAATGTGCAGTTTGTGATATTATGAATACTAATAATTAAATTGATAGTTTCACTACCGGTTGCGTAATAAATACTTATAAGACAGATTTAGCCTCCTGTATGTCTTCCAATCACCACCTATATATAAAAGAGTTTGTCCGTCGAGTGATCTAATCTAAGTGAGATACGCCGCATTTCCACAGCATTTCCACAACGAGAGCGATCGAATGATCTAACCTAAGTGAGGTACGCCTCATCACCCACAGCGAGAGCGGTCGAATGATCTAACTTAAGTGGGGTACGCCGCATCACCCACAGCGAGAGCGGTGGAATGATCTAACCTAAGTGAGGTACGCCGCATCACCCACAGCGAGATCGGTCGAATGATCTAACCTAAGTTAGGTACGCCGCATCACCCACAGCGAGAGCGGTCAAATGATCTAACCTAACTGAGGTAGGCCGCATCATCCACAGCGAGAGCGGTCGAATGATCTAATCTAATGGTAAGTGTGGTACGCTGTATCATCCACAGCGCGTCGAAATTTCCCATTGAACGTGGGAATTGCTGCAGCATGGAAAGCGCATCCTTTTACTGCTTGACACAACAGCACTTACGTGCGTTCCTGAGCGTCCAGAATCACAAGCCGTGCCGCCGACTTCGTGTCATTAGAATTAGAAGGCCACTAAAGGGAAAAGAGTATAAGATGGGACTTCGAGGATGGAGAGTCGACGACAGCGACCAGGAGGTAGCGACTTAGAGGAAGCATCGGGATGGGGTCGATAGGGGGATCAATGAAGCAGGCCAGGAGGTTGCACCAAGAAGGGTTTAGGCATTAAGGAGGGACCAAAAGGGAACTAGCAATCAGGTGGGGGGGGGGAGCAGTTAAGAGGATCAGTAAGGGGATCCATTACCAGTAAGAGAGTACGGATTTAGAAGATGTGACACCGATGTCACACAATGGGCGTTCGCTCGCCATCGTCGTGTCGTGAGCGTGGGAGGCCTACTTAATTGGGGTAGAGTAGTAGGGAAGATCCCGAGGGGGGAGGAGAGATCGACCAGGAACAAGAGACCTGGAGGCTGGACCAGGGCGGGGAACCAGCAAGAAGTGAGCCGTAGGGGAATTCATACGGAGAGCAAGGAATCTGCCATATGCATAGCCTCTTCATGTTCAACACAGCGGCGTCTGTGCGAGCTTCTGGATCCAGAAGACGGGCCCCCTACGTCGCGCAGCAAGCATCCTGATTTTAAATACGTGTCACCGACCGTGCCGTGAGCATGGGAGGACCACTTAGGGGTGGTGGAGAAAAGCGGTAAGGGGAACCTCTATGGTGGACCAAGAGAGCACCAGGAAGGAAAGGAAGAACCTGGAGGAGGGGCCAGGATGGAGAAACCAGCAAGAAGAGACCAGTAGGTGTCAATAGTGGAAACAAAGAAGTGGGCCAGTAGTTGGGACCAGAAAGGTGGGGGCTAAAGAGGGGGTGGGAAGACCAGTAAAGGCGAACCAGCAATTAGATCCAGTTAAAAGACACGAGAGGAGGAACCTGGCTTCGGAAGACATGTCAACGACAACTTGAAACGCTAGCTGTTGAGCATGAGAACAATTGCGGTGGAACAACCTGAGGGACAGAAGTACTGCGCAGCACAAACCAATGACATTACTGGCCGGTGAGGAAAGAATGTTTACGATGAAGGTACCGAAGTGGTGAAGGGCTTGATGCCGATAAAGTACGCACCAAGTCCTAGATGCTAGTGAATTTTATGTTTTACAAAAACTACTTTCCATAGGTCACAGTGATGCTACAAAGTCGCGCGAAGCGCGCAAGTGCGAGACACGCCGTTAGGCGATACAACAATACAATATACAACACAAGTGCTCCGACACGCCTAACGGCGAGACACGCCGTTAGGCGTGTCGGAGCACTTGTGTTGTATATTGCCTTTCTTGTGTAGATTGTGGTAAACAATATGTACGTATTACAACAAGAAAGCTGAAAACTAGAATAAAGGAGCATATAATTAATATCTATAGGTAAAAAACAAATAAAATCTTTACAAACACTTTGATGATACTTGTCTCTAGATAATCTTGAGGAAAACGCAGACATAACCATTTTGATGAATAAAGAACTTTTTTGGATCAAATTTATGATGACTGCATACTCCTTGGGCTTTAATGACAACATTAAAGGTTATGGTAATTTAACACATATTTCTAATCCTCTCTCATAAGCCTAATCATTCATTTTTTAATCTACAGATAGTTAAAAATCGTTCAATCGTTCAAGAGGTATGAAGCAGAAAAATAGAACTAAAAGGAATTTTAACTTTAAAGAAGTTATTGAAGAAACACTGTGATTCCTTAATGATCGATGTCGTAATGGCTTCGAACTTTTTAGATTCCTTAAGTGTAGAAACCAAAACTATATTAAAAATCTTTTATCAATTACTCTCAATAATATGGAATCTTTAGTAACCTCTCATGAAAATCAAATTCTGTTACTCAGTACACTTTGCTACTTCCATTTTAACTGTTATGGTGATAGTTTTAGCCAAAATCCAATAAGAAATAATAATTTAATTAACCTCAAGATACCATATTATGACGCGATCCTTGATTCTTATAATATAAATAAAATCACTAATGATAAAACAGGGGATTAGATTAATTAAAGAGAATAGTGACAAACCTTATAAGCCGTTTAGAATAGTATATCAATATCAAGTACCTATTTTCGAAAAACTCTTTAACTATTATAGTTTTTACGTAGCGCAGGTAACAATACTACATATAGCCCACCCTGCATTTGCAATAAATATCAATCCTTTATAAATTCTTATTATGGACATGTGGTTACTGGAAATATTGATATTTTTAAAAGTTTGGAAGTTTACCAACTATTATGTAAAGGAACGAAGTACAGGCCACAGCCTAGTTTCACTTCTTACAACATCAAACAAATCTGGCATAATATATTCCGGCAAGTTATGACAAAAATGTTGTGTTATGACAAAAATTGAGAACTGATACAGACTCAATGCTGAAGTTTTGAATATAATTGAAAAACTCAAAAAAGGTTCTTTTACAATAGAAAAATAGAGCCCTCTTACATGTTAGCAAAAAAGTTCCAATTATACTGAAAAAATAAACTGGGCAAGTATACACTTCGTAAAAAAGTACTTTATGGTATGCCCCTTAGATAAAGCATCCTCAAACTATGGCGTTTGTAAGAAATTATGCTATAATATTACTAATAATGAGATAGAAAGCATGAACAACCATACAACAGAAAAATATACATTCCTAATAACATTGAATTTAAGGAGTTAATAAATAAACATAACCTATGCATCACTAGTTTCAATTTAAGTTTTGACAATGGTAGCGTTGTTCCTTTAATCTATTGTATTCCTTAGCTTCATAAAAATCCAGTAAAGTTTAGAGTTATAACTGGAGCATCTAACAGTCGTGTCAAACCACTTGCTATAGAATTAGCTATTATTCTTGCACATATCAGGAGTCACTTTAAAAATTATACCTACAGTGTCCTATGTAATAATGGCTGTGTTAAGAATTTTTGGTCCATTAACGATATTAACATATCCAGTGAAATATGCTCACTATATAATGTAATACTTTCTTATACTTTATTCTGCTGATTTCGTAGATATGTTTACAAATATTCCACACAACATAATTATTAAGAACATCATAGAAATATTTGCTTTAAAAATGCTAACAAAAACTTTCTGTTAGCAAACAAATGCAAAACATTTTATAGTGACTCACCTTCTCAAAACGGTAATTACAGATCTTACGAAAGAGAAGATATAATATATATGCTAGATTATTTATTAAACAATGCTTGCTGCATGCTTGGCCACTCTGCCTATAGACAAATCAAAGGAGTTCCACAAGGTGGTAATGTCAGCCCAATTATAGCAGATCATACTCTATGCTTATTTGAGTTTAAAAGCTCATCTAACAATTTTCTATTTGATAAAGTTTTCCTACCTTATAGATATATGGATGACATATTAATCATGCTAAAATTGTTACGAAAATTGTTACATTGAAGACAAATTATTTAATACTTACCAAAATTGTTTAAGTTTAACTAAAACTAACGTTGATGACAAAATATGCAACTTTTTGGACTTAACAATTACAGTAGACGGTGACAGATTGTACACTAAACAATATAATAAAACGGATTTCTTACTTTTAGAATAATCAGATTTCAACATAGCTCGACTTATACCAGCTACTCCCTTGAAAAATCAATAATTTATACTGAGACTCTACTTAATTAACAACCTACTAATGTTGGAGTATAGTAAAAAAAGTTATCTTCCAAGCAATCATCTAATGCATCCTTAATGACAAAAATGTTTCGTATAAATATGAGCTTCCCAATTCTTTTAAGGAACACATAAGTTAGCTCATAGTATATTTCAACAACTACTATAGTTACAATTCTGTTTTTAAGAATATATATCCTGTTTGCCTTTTATAATTTCGAATTCCTATTTACTTTTCCATAATTTGATCATCTATTTTTCTTTTAGTCCACGCCCAATGCACTTTCCCGCAAATATTTTGACCTCGATTGATTATAGTGCTGCACACTCTTGCTGATACGCTACCACTCCCCGCCCTACTGTTGTTCCTCTGGGAGTAATGGTAGCCGCCCTTTGTTTTCAATATCCTGTATAGGGCTAAGAGATAAAACAGGATATTTCTTACTTTTAGTCCTGCATCTCACTCAGTATATAATAATCTCTTCTAATTGACTGATCTTCTGTAGTGATCATTTTAATTGTTGGTTGGCTGCGCTACCCTTACTCTTATTATTTTCTCCCTTTACAGTGCAGGTTTATAGATGGTGGGCCTTTTCTCAATGCTTTCGATAGACTTCTTTTTAGTGCTTTAGCTATCTGTAAGTTAAGTTCTGAGATTTTTCCTATTCCTGTTTTTCTGGGCGGCTTTAACACGATCATTATTGGCACATCCTTATGGATGTAATAATAATAAATAAATAAATAACAGTGATCAATAATGTTATCAATATTAAATATTTAATATTTAAGCGAAATTTATTGGAACTGATTCTTTTTCCTGTGCGCACTCTGTTTCTAGCGATCCTTAGACTAAAATGTGAGTAGTGAGGGTTGTGGGGTTGTGAATGAGAGGATTTATAATTTTAGAGATATTACCATAAGGGTGGCGATGTCAGTTCCTAAACGTGGTGCCACTGGAAATTGTTCGCTCTGCGAGCTAAGCCGAACACGGACACTCGAGTGCAGGCGGCAGACCCTTGTGACAGGTCGACATACGAAGACCCATGTCACATCACATGGTATATGACAATTCAAGTTTCTTGAGATAGTGCTAGGGTGTCCGCGGGAGCCGACACGCACTCGCAGAGCCCGGCGAGTGTGGAAAGTATGCGAGGGTCCCTGGTGCGGGAACGGCATCGGGGGGCAACTGAGCTAGTCCGAAAGCCCCGTAACGTAAGCAGGACCCGCGTGGCAACACTGAATGTAGGTACGTTGACGGGCCGCTCATGCGAGTTGGTTGAAGCACTGGAGCGAAGAAGAGTTGATTTCTGTGCGGTGCAGGAGACGAGGTGGTCCTGCCGCAAGTCAGGGGACATAGGACGTGGCTTCAAGGCCGTTCTATGTGGAAGTCCCAGGATCACCAGTGGCGTCGGAATAATCGTCTCCGAACGATTTCGAGACTCGAGCGTCGAGCGCTTTGACGATCGATTGATTAAGATCGTTGTCGCCGCTAAGGAGCGACTCTATCACTTCTTCTCTGCGTACGGTCCGCAGAGTGGCTGCCCGATTAAGCCAAGGAAGAGTTTTATAGCCTGCTTGATGAGAAGACAGCAGAGGTACCGCCGAAAGATGTCATCATAGTCGCTGGTGACCTTAGTGGGCACGTAGGTGCTGCGAAGGACGGGTACAGCTGTCACGGTGGCTTCGGATACGGTCTCGTAACGCCGATGGTGAGCGTATTCTTGAGTATGCAGAATCGCATAGCCTCACCATTGTGAACACCGTCTTCCGAAAACGCGACTCCCACCTCAGCTCATACTATAGTGGGAGCTCCAAGTCTCAGATAGACTTTGTGCTTGTGAAGGATCGCCACCGAAGTATTGTCAGTATTGTCAGTATTGTTGTCAGAGGCGAAGGTCGTGTCGTATGAGACGGTCGCCCCACAGCATCGGCCGCTGATCTGCACTTTGAAGATCGCCCCTCCGAAGAAGTCGCTCTATCACGTGTTTCTCGGCGAAAAGACAGCCGATAACCGGCGGAAGTACCAAGAAGCGAAGAAAGCTGCAAAAAAGGCCGTAGCTGTTGCAAAAGCCACTCATTATGGAGATGCCAACGAAAACTCGAGCCACGCGATGGTGAACGTTATCTGTACCGACTTACTAAGAATCGCCATCGGCAGACCGAGGATATTGAGAAGTTTTTCGGAATCAGTGATGAGGACGGCCATCTTCTTATGGACCGCAAGAAGGCACTGAAGATGGCACAATTACTTTGAGGAAATCTCTACAGTAGAATTTCCTCATCCTGCGATCCCTTCAACGGCTCCAATCCACGGGCCCTGTCCAGAAGATCACCGTGGAGGAGACTGAAGCGGCCTTGAAGAAGATGAGGCCAGGCAAGGCAACTGGGCCCGATCGACGTGGCGGCTGATTTATGAAAACCAAAGTTTTGACACTTTGCTGATTGGTTGCAAAATTCTATAATCAGGCTGCAGCGAGGAGAAAGTGCCTGAGTGTTGGCGACGATTCCGATTTGGAAGAGGAAGAGTCTTGCAGACTGCTCCAATTACCGTCCCATTTGCTTGTCTTCGCACTGCATGAATATCTTTGAGCGAGTTGTCGACGGACGAATTCGTGGCATCGTCCAGCTTTCCAGCAATCAGTGCGCCTTCGTAGCTGGCTGTGGCACCATTGATGCCGCCCGCCTCCTGACAGAGAAGCATCGCGAGAAGCAGAGGCCAGTGCATATCGCCTTCCTCGACTTTGAGAACCTTTCACCTGGTACTGCGCGAAGTGATATGGTACGCCCTGCGACATCATTCAGCTCCTGAAGAGCTCATAGAGTGGGTGCGAATCCTCTACTCCTGTCCAAAGAGTCGAGCTCAAGCTGCAGCTGGAACCTCGATGGAGTTTCCCATATCTGTCGGGGTACACCAAGTTTCTGCACTTCCCCACTCCTCTTTGTTGTTGTCATGGATGCCATCTCACGAGATCTTCAGAAGCCCGTCCCCTGGACGCTGCTTTATGCTGATGAGCTAATGCTCGCTAGCGAAAATAAAGGTGAACTCGAGCAAGAGGTGCAAGCTTGGTGTGATCGCTTGGAGCGGTTTGGACTCAAACTGAACGTGAAGAAGACCGAACACCTAACCACGGACGTTACCGAGTCCAGCTCCATCAAGGTTAATGGCATTGAGCTCCCACGCACTTCAGTCTCTAAGTATCTCGGATCAGCAATAGCGTCTGCCGGTAAATTGATGGCTGAAGTGAATTCACGCGTGAGTGCGGCTTGGTCCAAGTGGCGCTCGTTGACTGGTGTGCTCTGCGATAGAAAGATACCGGAGCGCTTGAAATCGAAGATCTACAGAGCATTCGTCGGGCCGGTAGCGATGTGCGGCGCTGAGTGTTGGCCTGCGACAAAGGAAGTTGAAGCGCGCCTCAGCGTCATGGAGGCAAAGATGCCGGGGTGCAGGAGCTCGGTGTCGCGCCGATAGCTGACAAGACGCGAGAAGCTCGCTTGCTATGAGGCGTCCGGATAGTATCTGCAAAAAATTTCGCAGTACTCCAGATCTTTTCTAGAATGTTCTGAAGATTTCAGCATAAGTGCTATATAAAGACACAATCCTGCTATATCTGCATAACATATCCAGCTCCGTCTTCCTTGCCTGTTTCACTGCACGATGGCCTAGCTGCCTACCCATATTAGACACATTCTCCTTTACGAGTTTGAATCTGGGAACTCCGCTGCAGAAGCCTATCGAAACTTGTGTCGTGTATTCGGCTCTGAAGCTCCTTCCGCACGGTCTGTGTGTAGTTGGTTCGAGCGCTTCATAAGTGGGAACAGGAATCTCGAAGATGAAGTCCTCGCTCTGGTCGACCGACAACGATATCTTTGGATGAACATAGGCTGGCGGAGCAGCATCCATATGAAGGTGTGCGTTATTTTGCTGCTGCTCTTGGCTGTTCCGATCCACCGTGGACAATGGAATGCGATCTCTTGGAATGGTTAAAAAGCTCGGTCAGTGGCTCCCATACGAACTGACCGACGACAGCCGGCAAAAACGTCTGGACATATGCACTTAGCTGCTCTTCCGATGTTCCACCTTCAAGTGGCTGGACACCATCTTCATAGGAGACGAAAAATGGGTCCTCTACGTCAACCACGCTTGTAAACGTGCGTGGTGCCAACGCAATGAAGTCAGCGCGATGACGCAAGGAACAGCCCAGGCTCGACAAAGCTCGCTTGCTGCACGATAACGTGCGACCACACAAATACGACTTCTCAGAAAATTCTGGAACTCGGATGGAAGTTCTGCCACATCCGCCGTACAGCCCACATCTGGCCGCAAATGACTACCTCCTTTTTCGATCACCTCAGCATCATCTGGAAGGGAAGCGTTATGAAGATCGTGACCACCTCAAAAATGATCTTCAAACTTTTTTCGCCTCCAAGTCGCCGGATTTCTACGCCAGAGGAATTCGAAGACTTGGCGGAGACTGGTCGATGTTGATGGAAATTATTTGGTTGGTTAATAAAATGTTGATAAAATTTATTTGGAAAAACGTGTTATTTTGAAAAAATTGTTGTATTTTTGCAGATATCTTCTGGACATCCGTTATATAATAGCTTTGCTATAAGAAACCAAAAAGACTGAATGAGCTTTGCACAGTAATTCTTTATCCGAGTGCAGAACCAAGGCATCACGAAGCGGTTAAATGTTACAAATCCTTGAATGTTTTGCGTTACTGCGATAATGTTTTGATAGAAAACTAGTGATTATAGACTGGACTGAACAACTGCAACTAATTCCTCCGACGATTCCTTGAGTTGTCTCGCGCCTGTTGCGTCCTTCGTCGCTGCTGCTGTTGCTGCTGGGGTCTCCTTTGCTGCTGTCGTGGTTGTTGCTTCGGTTTAACCACTTGTTTTCCTTAAATTCTCGTAGCAAAGAAATCGTAATAGTCATGAGCTCGTGGAAGGATAGTTACCTTGCTGTGGGCGTTTAGGCGGTACCTTCTGCGGACGTGGAGCCGCCCCTTCACCAATCGCTGTCGCTTCGACGGAAACAGTTTGCTTGATGGGTCGCGGCTTATCATCTGTCACTGTCCTTCTCCTAGGTCCATCAGCTTCAACAGAGGCTTCTCCCATATCACGGCTCCGATCCACCGTTCCATATGCAGTTCTCGGTTCTGCACGACGAGGAGAGTCGTCGTCGGCATAGGTCTTCTTTGTGGAATCCAGGCTGGTGAGAGTCTTTGCTACTTTTTTCGACGAAGCGTTTTTCAAGCTGGTGCCTACCACGCGACGACCAGAAAGAGGGCCTAAATTTACCCGATTTCCAGGCGCCCATTCCAGTACAAGCGGCCTAAATGATACAACACCTCTACTTATACTTGAACATGGTTCGACCTCGATTTGAATCCAACAAACCCTTTAACGTGGTGATCAATGGCTTCTCTGGTCATTCTCCTTGCTAACTGATGATCAAAGCTGTTGCCCATTCTTCTTATTAGATCAAAAAGCGCAAACACGTAAGGTGAGTCGGGCATAGCTCGCTTTCCTGAAGAATTAGTATTCCTTTTCTTTGCTTTTCCGTTAGAAAAGCTGTACAAGAACCAGATTCGTCAACGACTTACAGCAATTTAACAGAGAAAGTACATTGGAAATCCCTGACGCCTATGTTACACCATCGCTCATCCCGAGCGATGCCTAATGATGAGCTCATATCGATTCATCGCGCCGCGTGATCGATATGTGAGCTTATCATTAGGCATCGCTCGGGATGAGCGGTGGTATAGCATGAGCTTGATCGCGCGGTAAAATGTTTAAATATATCACTTGATAAACCGCGCTATCAGGGATTTCGACTGAATTTTCTCTGTTAACTTGCCGTAAGTCGCTGATGAATCCGGCCCTAGATATTCGGAATGGTTTCTAAACAGAGGATACACTGCCCATTACCTTCCCAAAATTGTGCTTTCTCTGACTCCATCTGCTTTTCATTAACCATTTTATTCCATGGCAGAGCACCAGGCGCAAGCCTAAAAAGGGGTTTTGTATGAGTTTGTGTGACTCAAGTGAAGTTTATTATAGGGACTTTTCAAATGATTTAAGGGACCCTCAATATAGTTTGTATTGTAAATATGACGTTAAGATCGTAATGTTTTTGCGATTATGTGCGTAGTTATACTTCAGTTTCTTAGCGATAGCAACAAACTTGGCTTCGAACTATGTAATTCTTCGTCGAGTTGAACACATCTGAACAAGCCTAGCGCTTTTTATATCAAAATGAGCATCTTCCAGACCTAACGAGCGCTCTTCAGATTAAACTAGAGATTTCAACACGATTAGAATAATTCTTGTTTGAACAAAATTTAGTACGCCTTTTTTCCAAGCTTTAATTAAACTGTCCAACAAATAAACGCATTGTTTGACTTTTTATAAAACTTCCATTTTTGAGGAAAAATAATAGTTTAAACCTTGTTCTAAACAGCAGGCAAGCGTCCGTTTAAAAACTGCGCGTTTGTCTTTGTTCAGCAGTTGTTCAGAAGTTAAAGAAAGTTTTATCGACAGCGTCGGCACCATCTGTCCTACGCTTTTTCCATCTTTCGTGCCATTAGCCGATGTCCCAAACCAGGAGCTACGGACTGCTGCTTGGCGAACGGAATTTGCCACATCTGTTGTAGAGATAATGATAAAGGACAAACGTCGGCGTCAGTCAATCCATTTGCAAAATGCTTCACGCATTCTTCTACGAAATATCGTGGAAGCAATTTACATGCGTATTTGGACTATGACCGGTGGTGGCCAACTATGTCAAATAAGTGATCTATCGTTCTCATTTAATTTTTAACTTATTGGTAATTTCAGAATGTATTGGATAACATTATAGTTAGCGTATAAAGGACGGCGTTAGTGAACTCCTTTTGGGTGGTGTCACGCATTCTACTCTTACAGGATGTCGTGGAGGCAACTTGTTCGACTGTATCTATACAATGCGTGCGCTAGCCGGCATTTGTACTATTCAGTGTTTTCTCTTTTCCTAACATGTTTGGTACCAATCAGCCGGCTCCGAATGTATGGAAGGGTTGGCTGGCCTGGTGGTTCGAGCTAGGAGCTTGGAATCGGACGCACGCGACAGCCGGCACCTCCTCTGATTGCGCTTCAGGCGCCCGCACAGCACCGAATGCGTTATCTATTTTCCATGTGGTTGAAACAGGTGCTCAGCATGATAATGGCAAGTACGTTAGGTTTAGAAGCGACAGGTCACAGATACGTACAGGTCGACAAGAACGTAGAACCACGACTCGATATCGCCCCTTTCCCGAGCGGGCGCACGTCTGTGTGCATCCAAGCTCCAGTAGGGCAGTGTGTACCCATCAGGTGTTCCGTATCTGAAATTCAGCGATTTGGCAGCTTGCAGTGTGCCAAAGCGTCCGATCACAACAGCCGGTACCTAATCTTTTTTCCTTGCTTGACAGTGTCACCGTAATCGATCAGATACACGTGTGTCATCATTGCGCCGGCACCGATACAAATGTTAGTGAGCTTGATATCGCGATGAACGTACTTGAGGCCGTGGAGGAACTGAAGCGAGAAATCAGAATAGCTCGTATTGGAGTGTATCAGATGGTAAAAATTTAAATAAACAGAGAACGAATAGTGTTTAAACAAGCTTCACTCACTGCTATTGCCGAGAGAGCTTCATGGGCGAGATAGTACGCCGTCGCCGGCTTGAAAACAGCTGTTTGTTCGCGAAGCTTCTCAAGATTACGGTCCAGGAGATTCATCACTGGAACGCGTTAGTTCGCTTAGGGTTGACTCATCTACTTGTTTCAATACCATTATCACGCCATGCCGGACAATTTTCAAATGAATTTGCACATCCTTCTAAGCAAGCTTGACGCTTTTGAAATTAAACTGAACATCTTTAAAACAAAACTAGCATCACTCAGATTAAAAGAGTGTCACTCTACACGGTTGTTTTTGTTCAAGAAAAATTTAGCATAACTTTCATTGAAATTTTTTATTTCACCTGCCCCATAAGTGAATACACTATTTTTCAGGGTAAATAATAAATTGAATTCGGTTTTAAAGCAAACAAATCAAGAAGCGTTTAATATAAAAGGAACGCGCCATACACTCTATTAGATTGCCGCGGTTTTTATTTGATTGATTGTATAAATGCTGATTATAACAAGTTGTGAGTTCGACAAAAACTTTGATTGCGGGAGTGACACAGACTTAAACGGAACGACAAGTGTTTATAATAGAACACGTTTCCACAGTCCTCTGCTACAAGTAAGCAGCATATACACTATCACCAAAATAAAAATAGCGACGATGTATTCGAGTGCGCAAGCCATCTCTACCTTTAATAGTTTATGTGACTTCAAACAGAGCTTAGTTAATTATTTTTCCTAAAAAATGAAGATTTTATAAAATTTCAAACGGTGTGTTCACTTATTGGGCCAATAGATTAACCTATTTACAAACAAAGTCGTACTAAATTTTATTTGACAAAAAGTTATTCTAATCTTCTCGGAGTCTCTAATTTAATTCAGAAGAATTTCGTTAAGCTTTGGAAGATGTTCGGTTTGATTAAAAAAGCGTAAAGCTTGAGTAAAAGTGCTCAATTTAATTCGAAAAGTGTGCAATTCGATTTGAAAACTGTCCATTTTGATTTGGAAAGTACCCAATTTGAAGTGAAAATAGTATAAGCTGCACGCATATCTGTGCTTCATTTACGTGTGTATTACTATGCAAACGCTCTTCGCTAGGTCTGATCTCCTATGAAGTTGCCGATGTTGCTGATGCTTTTAACGGGCGATGGTGGAAAATGCAGTGACAAGGTACATCCTTTCGAACACAATGCCTCGTGGAGACACCTCGCGAATTAGTCTGGGTGAATGAACGATGAAACCAAAACTCATTTCTACTACGGTCTGTTCCCTAAGGTTCATGCATAAGTGATAAAGATGCCTACCAATGAAAGGTAAATCGCCAACTCTGCCACTGTCGAGTACTATGGGACAATACGGACAGTTTTTCTTCTTCAGTTCAAGAAGGATTCGCAGTTCACGCTGTAAATATTCCATAAGGATTGAAGGATGGAAAAGCGAGAATAGCCTGTCAGACGATAAGTCGACATTGTTAATCTTCTCGTTGATGCGTCCAAATCACCTTCATCCTTAGAGTAATATTTGCACTATATGGTCGGATGCTTGTCTTCATCGCGAGCAGCACGTTCTTCTCCGTCGCTTCATTACTGCGAAAAGTTTATTTACAGCAGAACTCCGATCGATAACTACGAGAACAGACCCACTTTGCGCAGATCTGCTTTGAAATCAAGTAGAGTGCAGTGTAACGCCCTTCATTGTATTTGAGCTGGACCTCATAGCGATTGAATCTGCGATCCTCTTCATCCAGACTGGAATTGAAAACGCCGTTAGAGAGGTGCGTAGCCATATGCAGTAAGACAATGACTTACTTGTCATCAGTAATAATAAGGTCGCCTGTTTGCAGATCCGTCTTTCCTCTCATGAACATATCCATAAGGGCAGCCTCATCTCTCTTAAAGATAGAAAGGTAAGAATCAGTACAGCCCTACCTATCCGCCTCGTATTCACGGGTCAACAGGAAACAACGGTATTAGGTAAGGAATCACATGATAACTCCCGCGTTTCGTTGTTACCTACGTGTTCGTTTACGCCACACTCTGCGCAAAGCCCGGTTTATAGATTGTGGAAAGTCCAAATTTGGGTGTATGCTAGCCTAGCCGAAGGAAGCCAACGCGAAAAAAGCGCAACAAACTCAAACAAAAAGTCCTATCTCAATTCGAAAATTCCGAAGAAAATCCTCTTGCAGGGTAGTTCTATGTGTCGTTCTCAAAAGTTTCTCTTTAGCCGCCATTGTGAGACAGAGTGGAGTGCTTTGTCAAAACATAAGTCAGACTTGCCCTTTTCTATGGGCAGAGCTCTCAGGCTTCGCTCGGAGTGAGCGGTGGTATGACATAAGCCATAAGGTAAGACCCAAGAGCGACGATGAACATCTTTCTTGATGGCACCCTCCCTCCATTTGTTTTGGCCTCTTAGGCCTATGGCATACCACCGGCGACGAGGCCAGCGACGGCACTGCCAACGGACAAGTAATCGACTTTTCGTGTTGGGTACCCTATCAGAAACAATGGGGAGAGAGCGCGCGTTTGCCAGTTGCCGCTGCCACGTTGGCACTGCGTGTCGTTGGAGAGGGGGCATACCGCCAAAGACCGGTCGTCGCTGCGCTTTGCACGGCGGCCAGCTGTCGCTCGACCCTTTGCACACACACGCACGCGCGTAATGGTCACCAACCGCCCCCCAGAGCTAACTCTCGCCCCCGCCCAACACCGTCGCTGTTCTCGTCGCTGAACTCCAGCGCTTTCCCGTCGCTCCGCTCCTCTCGTCGCCGGCCTCGTCTCCGGTGGTATGCCATAGGCCTTAGCGGGTGATTTCTAACAATTCCTATGGGTAGGGGAAAGTTGATTCTTTGGTGTTCTGAGGATGTACCTGTACCACCTCAGACGTTGATCCCTCATCGTCAGCTCAGCTGGGGATGTCTTCACTAATTCTCTAACTAACATCCTCATTTCGCACTGTATCTCGACGGCTCCATCCAAACACCCACCTGAGCATCCTCACTTCCTCATCGTGCAGATGGTGCTTCTGCACCTTGTCCGGGACGCAGCGCTCACTTCCGGAGAAACGAGCAGGCCGAAATACTGTTCTGTGGAGCTTTCCGTTTACTGTGCATGGTCGTATAGGATTGTAAACTTGGGGCAGTACGCGTTTTTCCCGGTACCTGACCTCCTAGCCCACACTTCCTTCCTCGGAGAGGCCACCTCATAGTAACGAAATTCCTATAACTTCCGTTCGCAGCTCCGTAGAGGTCCTCTGCATTGCTCAGATGAATTTCATATTTTTTTCGGTTCAGCCGCAGGTCCGTTGTCCGAAAGGAGACAACGCCACATTCTCTTCCAGCACCCTGGTTACGGATCACCACGACGAAGTGGTCCGCGGTGGTCTTCAGCTAGCTTTGCTGTACTCGAATGTCGTGCTCGCATCAGGGACCCTTGCACACTTATCGCCCTCGCCCAGCCTTGCGAGTGCGTGTGGGCTTCCGCGGATGCCACTGCATTATCTCGAATTTAAATCAACGCGCAGCATATGATGTGACATGAGATGTTCGAAGGCCGGCATGTCACAAGGGCATGTTTCATTATTCGAGTGTCCTTTTTCAGCTAGCTCCCAAAAACGAGTGATTTCCAGTGGCACCTGGTGGAGAAACGGACACTACCACCTGAGACTTTTGTCGTGGACAAAGGTCACTAAATCATGTTTGGGCGGTCCACGAGTAGGCGATTGGCCCGTGGCTGACCCAAATCTCAGCCTTCTATAACACCTCGACTCGGCCGGTGCGTCCTCAAATAAATATTCATCCACTGAATCACCGTGCACTTCGAAAGGGTTACATATTCTACAGTTGGCATAACCCGCCACAACCTCCACATAAAACGGCACGAGCTATGGTGCAATCCCAATAGGTGGAGTCCACCTTATACACACATTTAACTAATAGTCACCCAGACGAAACACATGCTACATAATGTACAGCGTAAGGCAGCCACTATACTCTCAAGGAAGCCTAGGGGGTTAGCATGGGCACGCCAAGGGGAGAGAACGCACTTCCCGCCATAAGGTGGACCCCTTCATCCAAGCTATTTTCTTTGAAATGATACCAACGATTATAGCGGTGTTGAAAGGATCGTGAACAGGTAATTAATTAGTATTAGAGCATCGCTGATGATCTATATGTTCAGTGATAACCTTGACCCCTCTGTACACTTTGGCGGCAACGCTGCACGTGGCATGCAGAAAAACTACCGATTAAGAGGCATAATGAAGTCCGCTTCGTCGGTTGCTCGCCTGTTCCGTAACCAATGGCACAAGCATACCAACTAGACCCGCGCGGAGTTGTTTTTGACCAGCGGCGGGCCTCAAACTTGGGTAACTAAACCATTTATAAAACAATTAAAAATAACAACAAACGGAGAAAGGAATCTATGTTAAGGTCGCCAAACAGAACATAAAATCACAGCGGAGAGACGAAATCTAAATACAATGACAAAATGACAACCATCCACATGTTTGCACATTTATGCTAAACAGATGTTTACAGACACACCATGCGTCTAAACTACCGTCGCGATCTCTCTGCAAAGAACACATACTATTGATTGTCGAATCCCATGGCTTTAGATGACGATTTGTCGTCAAGGCAAAACTGCGTCGTATTAGTAAAAGAACGACATGGCGTGACACTCATCCTCGTCCATCGCCAACGCGGTTGCATTATCATTATCAATCTCCATTCTACATCCTCGCTACGATCAGCTAGAGCCCAGAACAGAACGGTGTCGGCGGTAAAGCGGCTGCAGCGGTAATAATGCCTTGAATCATCATTGACGTTGCCGTTTAGACAACATCCTCTTCGTCTCTGCCCTATGCTTAAAGCTAGGGCTGCCGCGTCGGCCTTAAGTTACGCACAACCCCAATTACGCAATGGGAAGCTTTGGACGCAAAGCGGCTCGGGAGTGGGGACGGCTTGCATTCAGTGGCTATCCACCTTCGTGAGAAGGCACGTAAATAGTCAATTACATCAAAGTGACCTATCTCAGTTCACCACAGGCGTAGACTACACAAATGCTGTGTGTGCTTCGTTCTGTGTTGCACGAAATTAATAGTTTTAAGGGGCGCTCAGTGCAGCATCGCGGTGCGAGCGACGAAATGATAAGTGGCTATATCGATCGGGTAGTGCGAGTAATTGAAACGTGAGACCGCTGTTACGTCGCGCCGCACCGCGATGCTAAACGACCCCTTAGACAGCACTGGTGTGTTCTGACCCAGTGGTGAATTGAAATAGGCACTTCTATATAATTTGGCACTCATATGCGTTCCTAGGGAAGGCGGAAAACCACTCAGTACAAGGTGACTCCCCCCCCCCCCCCCCTCCCCGCTTGCGCCGGGCTGCATTTCACGGAGACCCCCTCTGAGTCGGTTTGCGCCCATTTGTAATCAGCATCTCATACTCCATCGAGCTATCTTGCTATTCTCTTATGATTAGAGTTAAATGGAAAGTGTAAGCCTTTCCCTGGTAGATACTTGTGTGTTTCTGCATTACTTCTCTTAGGACAAAAACTGATTAGCATCCTATAGTTATCACCTCCAAGTTGATCCTTCCCTCCATCCCTGCAAGATCGGGTCTTTCTTCTTCCAGAATTCGAGCGCTATACCATGGCGGATGGCGACGAGGTCTTACTGTGGCTCCTGGTAAAATCTGTAAGAGCATATACGTCGCACGACAGCAGGGAAATTTCAAGCAGAGCAAGGCGAACCTGCTGTCGTTTTTGCGTGAAGGCCGGCAGAACACTCGATTTAGTCTTTTCTGACACCGTAGAGCCACTGTCCGTTTCTGATAAGTCTGACTTCAAAAGAAAGCATTAGGCGAGCCTTCCAAACTGTTGTATAGTTTTTATACCCACATCTCCGAATTGTTCTCGATCTTGGCTCTTTCCTCTGTCTTTCTTCTTTTTCTGAAAGGCTGCTTCTGTTAAGTTTATAGCAAAGAGAATCGACCTCACAGGAAGAAACAGTGGTAACGCACGCCCATGATCACAAGCCTCAGTGGGGTTGTAGGAAAGAATGAGACTTACCGCTGAACGAAAACGCGTTTCAACATCGTATGTGCAATCAACTGATCCCACAACGTTATCAACCACCCAAACAGTTTATGACCATGTATGCCAGTGGGCTTAAACACTTCAAACTCAGGGTCTATTAATGCTGTTACAAGTGACTTGGCGTGCCTAAGGACATTTACTCTACCGCTATGGTAAAGAACGTGTTCAACATCGCTCACTAGCAGTCCTCGGCGTAGAAGTCGCCGGTTCGCCAAGGGTACTTCCCCGCAATAGAAATTTTGGGTCTATTCTGGTCGAAGGGTGACATGCAGTCTTTCGCCTCACCATCGCCTACTTTGAACTTGTCGCAGAGCTTAAGCTACTGCCCACTGATACGATAGCAGTCGTGCGATCCTAAGGAATGTTGCTTCGTGCCTGTGGGTACTGGTCGGAAAAGTCACCTTAACGGGGCGGCGAGACTTTCTTCACCGCCCTCAGAAAGTGGTGGAGCAAAGGACACGCCGTGCGTTCATCATGGACGAGATTTACGGGTAGGAAAAAAGAGCTCTACGGCAGCTTTGCGGTCTTTCACTTCGTTTTGATTGCTCTGTCCTGCACTGCCTAGCGGTGCTCAATTCTTCTATCGTAATTTTGGAACACATGGCACAGTGACTCGTATAAACTGGAATGTAGCCATGTGCATTATCCACATGGACCCGTCTTGATCTGCAAGTCGTTGCCACATCTCGTTTTCTCTTTTGTTTTCTATTTCTCAGCTCTTACTACAAGCATTTCCCTTGGATGCACTACCTAGCAGAGTTTGGCAGTTTACCTAGCAGCTGAATTTTTAGTTTATGATGCAGTCTATGCTTTTTATGCGTAAAGTACTTTTAAAGAATGGAATTCTATCACTAACTCATGGGATGAAGTTCGGCTACATTTTTCTTCAATGTCGGGCGGAAACGCGATTGTTTTCCGTCTCCCTCAGGAGGGGGCGTTAGTTCTTATGCCATGCGGTCGTCATCGCAATCTCAGAATGTCGAAGCGCTGGGCGCTGCCCCAGTAAACCCTCCAGAGGTTAAGCTGATCGCCATCGGTGCACTGCATGCCCAAACCACTTCTCTTTCAAACTTCGGTTTATTTCTGTAGTATACCTTGCTTCCATGATCCAAGCCACAGTGCACCTTGGCAGAAAATTTTTAGACAAACAAATAGTGATAAATAATGTGTTGACTCGGTGTTCCACTCCTTCTGCCATCTTCTTCTGAGTTGAAGTGGGTTTCGTACTGTAGGAATAGCTCTTATCTTCAAGCACGTAGTGAAGGAAGAAGCAATTTATAGGTCTCCATGAGATAACACGCACCAATCGTCATCTAAAGCGTATTAGGCTTTTGGGAGACGTCACGTCAATTAACAAAACCACAAGCCGCGGACCGGTTTTCGTGCTTCACAAACTCAGATGTGGCGGCGCGGTCAGGGTGGAGAGTCGATCGCGCGTGGGGATTGAAAAAATCATGGCGGGATCGTGTAGGGAATGCACAGGTCCCCTTTTTAGCGATGTTCCCTCCCATTATAGTTGCTCTCCCAAAAATTTCGAATAACCGAATGTATTCGAATAGCGACAATTTCGAGCATTCGAATTCGAATACATTCGAAAATCGCGTTTTTTCGAGCATTCGAATTCGAGTACGTTCGAAAATAGCGTTTTTCAAGCATTCGAATTTGAATGTTCAAATAGTGGTGCTTTTGGGTGGGTAGATCATTTCATCAAAGCAAATACAGGATGTCTCAAAAAATGTACACACTGTTTGAAAGTGATAGCGTTGCATACGATAAGAGTAGTGAAGGAGTTAAGAGCTCATATGAAAGTTTAGGAAAATAAGATTGCGCCATGCCCACGATTGAAACCTTGTCAGACTCGATTGATTGTGCATGGGTGACGCGAGTGGGTGATGTTTTGGAGAAGTAGTTGCTGAATCGCCTCTGTACTTCGACGACATTTTCGATTTTCCAGAACACTTCAGAATAAACTTCTCCTCGAAGGAAAGCCAAGAGCCGGGCGTGGTTCGTCTTATGAGGTCAGATATGCGTTATTGGAGTGATAGCGAGAACGCCAAATTGCGCAATCAGTAAACTCGCAGGTTACGTGTCTCTCACGTGATTGTCAGGTTCTAAATGTTAAAAAAGCACAGCACAGGCTAATATGGCTAAGAAGTAAAAAGATTGCAACAAGCATTCAGCCCATGCACTTTCAATTGAGTTTGAAACGTAAGATTCCAATCTCAATTGAAAGTGCATTGCGCGGTCTTGACCATTCGCATGTCACAGAATTTCCGCTATCCTGTGGTTCCATGTGAGTTTCAAGCAGCTCCAAACGTTTCACTAGCAGCAATGTTGGAGCATTTAAAATATTTAGTACCTGCATTTTTTAGGATACCATCCATTTTCGCAAGCCGGAAAGTGGTTTTAAACTTTTAACCTCAAAAGAAAACAAATTAATCAACACTCCTTCAAGGAAAAATTACAAAAAGTAGTTAAGTAAAATTCAATCAATCGAGTGTAAAATGGAAGAATTCAGACGAGTGCATGGCGTAATGCACACCGTTCATATGTCAGAAAATTTCCTATTTTTTAAGCTTTCATATTTGCCCTCAACCTCCAGTACCTTCATTGTGAGCGAAGCTACCACCTTTCAAACAGTGTATTTATTTTTTGCGACACTCTGTGTATTGATGACAAGCGTTTCGACCCACCTGTACGTGGGCTTCGGCCTTGCCGCCTCGCTTGGTGTCCGACTTTCGTTTCGCCAATACAGAGTGTTCCAAAACAACGTGATGAAGGTTTTTCATTTATAACTACGAAACAATTTAGAGGTTTACAAAATAATACATAAATAACAACAACATAGACAATAGGCAACATTACATTCGACCGGATTCGAATTGCCCACCATTGGCGCGAATACAGAAATCGAAACGCTGGTGGCGATGTCCGTTCCTCCACGTGGTGCCACTGGAAAGTGTTCGCTTTTGCGAGCCGAGCTGAACACGGACACTCGAATGCAGGCGACAGGCCCTAGTGACAGGCCGGCCTACGAACAGCCCATGTCACATCATATGGTTGATGGTGCTTCATGTATTGCGAGATAATGATGCTACGGCGTCCGCGGGAGCCGACGCGCACTCGCAAAGCCCGGCGAGTGTGAGAAGTATGCGAGGGTCCCTGATGCGAGGACGGCATCGGGGGGCAACTGTGTTAGTCCAAAAGTCCCGCAACGTAGGAAAGACCCGCGTGGCAACGCTGAATGTGGGTACGTTGTCGGGCCGCTCCTTTGAGTTGGCAGAAGCACTGGAGCGAAGAAAGGTTGACTTCTGTGCGGTGCAGGAGACGAGGTGGTCCTGCAGAAAGTCAAGGGACATAGGCCGAGGCTTTAGGGCCATTTTGTGTGGCAGTCCCAGGACAACCAGTGGTGTCGGAATAATCGTCTCCAAACGATTTCGTGAATCGATTGTAAGCGTCGAACGCTATGACGACCGCTTGATGAAGTTCGCTGTCGCTGCTGAACGGCTCTTCTCTGCGTATGCTCCGCAGACTGGTTGCTCCGAAAGAGACAAGGATGAGTTTTAGAGCCTGCTTGATGAGAAGACAGCAGAAGTTCCGTCACTGGACGTAATTATTGTTGCAGGTGATCTTAATGGTCACGTTGGAGCAACAAAATACGGTTACAGCTGTCATGGTGGTTTCGGATACGGGTCACGTAACGTCGATGGTGAGCGCATACTTGAGTATGCAGAGTCGCACAATCTCACCATTGTGAACACGAAGTTTCGAAAACGGGCCTCCCACCTCATCTCGTTTTATAGCTGAACACTAAAACGCAAATCGACTTTGTCCTTGTGAGGAATCGAGACCAAGCGCTAGTCACTGATGCGAAGATCGTGCCGTATGAGACGGTCGCCACGCAACATCGACCGCTGATCTGCCCTATGAAGATCGCTCCTCTGAGCACTAGGCAGATCGAGCGTTGCGGACCACCAAGAATTAAGTGGAGGCGATTGAAGGAGAATGAAGCAGCTGTGACATCTCGCATTCGGTGGCCGACGGTCACGACCGTCGAAGAAACCTGGCGGGGTGCTACCGAAGCCATGCTAGATGCTGCACGCTCCGAACTTGGCACTACGAAACCGGGACGACGTAAGGTCGACAGGCAGTCATGGCTGTGGAATAATGAGGTTAAGGAAAAAGTCCGTGAGAAGAAGAGGTTATACCATGCATTCCTCAGCGACAAGACAGCCGAGAAATGGCGCTTGTATCAGAAAGCGAAGAAATCGGCCAAGAGGTCAGTGGCCGTTGCAAGAGCCACTCATTATGATGATGTCAACGAGAGACTTGACTCGCGCGATGGTGAGCGATTTCTTTATCGACTCGTCAAATTCCGACATTGCCAGACCGAAGATGTTGAAAAGTTCTTTGGCATCAACGATGAGAACGGCCATCTCCTAATGGACCGCAAAATGGCCTTGAATCGATGGCGAAACTACTTCGAGGAAATCTCGACGGTAGAGTTTGGCCATCCAGCCATTCCTTCTGCTCCTCCCGTGTACGGTCCCGTTCAGAACATCACTGTTGAGGAGACAGAAGTGGCTTTAAGGAAGTTGAAGCCAGGCAAGGCAACGGGCCCTGATGACCTGGCGGCCGATTTGTGGAAGTCCAAATCCTGGTACCCAGCTGAGTGGCTGACGATGTTCTTCAACCAGGTGGTTGCGGAGAAGAAAGTACCTGATAGTTGGCAGATAAGCACGACGATTCCGATTTGGAAGAAGAAGGGCAGTCCAGCAGACTGCGCAAGCTACACTCCAATTCGTTGGCTTTCGCATACCATGAAGATCTTTGAGCGAATTGTTGATGGACGTATTCGTAACGTTGTCCAGCTTTCTACCAACCAGTGTGGCTTTGTACCTGGGTGTGGCATCATCGATGCCATACACGCCGTTCGTCTACTTATAGAAAAGCACCGCGAGAAGCAGAAGCCGGTGCATCTTGCCTTCCTCGACTTGGAGAAGGCCTTCGATCGCGTTCCGCGTGAAGTGATATGGTATGCTTTAAGGCCTATGGCATACCGCCGGCGACAAGTCCAGCGACGAGAGGAGCGGAGCGACGGGGAACGGCGGCTTCAGCGACGGCGGTGTTGGGCGGGGGCGAGAATTGGCACTGGAGCGCGGTTAGTGACGCTTGCGTGCGCGCATGCGTGGTGCAAAGGGTCGGGCGACAGCTGGTCGCCGTGCAAAGCGCAGCGACGACCGGTCGCTGGCGGTATGCCCCCTCTCCAACGACACACAGTGCCGACGTGGCAGCGACAACCGGCAAGCACGCGCTCTCTCCCCATTGTTTCTGACAGGTCCCAACACGAATAGTCGACTACTTGTCCGTTGGCAGTGCCGTCGCCGAACTCGTCGGTGGTGGTATGCCATAGGCCTAAGACAGCATAACGTTCCCGAAGAGCTTATTGAGTGGGTGCGGCTACTCTACTCTTGTCCGAGGAGTAGAGTCCAAGCGCCGGCAGGTACGTCGATGGAGTTTCCCATCTCAGTCGGAGTACATCAAGGTTCTGCGCTCTCCCCACTGCTCTTCATCGTCGTTATGGATGCCATATCACGTGATCTTCAGCGGCCAGCCCCTTGGACGCTGCTTTATGCTGACGACGTAATGCTTGCTAGCGAAGACAAGATTGAACTCCAGCGGCAGGTTCAAGCTTGGTGCGATCGCTTGGAGAGATTTGGACTCAAACTTAATGTCAAGAAGACCGAGAATATGACGACTGATGAAGACGAGTCCAGCTCCATTAAGGTAAATGGCATTGAGCTGCCACGTACTTCGGTATTCAAGTACTTGGGATCAGCAATCGCGTCCGATGGCGGTTTACTCGTTGAAGCCAATTCACGCGTGAGTGCAGCGTGGTCCAAATGGCGCTCTCTGACGGGAGTGCTCTGCGACAAGAAGATACCAGAGCGCCTCAAGTCGAAGATCTACAGAGCAGTCGTCCGGCCTGTAGCTATTTACGGAGCTGAGTGCTGGCCCGTTACCAAAGAGATTGAAAGGCGCCTCAGCGTAATGGAAACGAAGATGCTGCGGTGGACGGCCGGAGTTACGCGTTTGGATCGAGTACGCAACGAATCCATATGGCAGAGGTTCGGTGTCACCCCGATATTTGAGAAGATGCGCGAAGCTCGTCTGCGATGGCACAGCCACGTCCTTCGCGCAAAAGGTGACACTGTCCGAAGGACTGGTCTTAACCTTGATATGCCCGGTAGGCGGCCACGAGGGCGACCAAAACAGCGGTGGCTTGATACGCAGCATCAGGACTTGAAGATGGCTGGGTTGCACCCTGATCAGGCATTTGATCGGGAGAAATGGCGCCAACATTCCAGGAAAGCGGACCCCGCAACTAAGCGGGACAAACGCTGAAAAAGAAGAAGATTCACTCTTTCGAATCCATGATAAATCTTCGTGGTGACGTATTCTCAAAGGTCTCACACAGCCGAAATGTTTTGAAGACTGTATAGACAACACTTTTAATGCAACTTTTTGAAACTCCGTAGCTTCACGGAAATGATACTCATATTAGCAATCAAATAAACACAGATAAGTGTAGGGCGTAGCAGTGTCAACGTTCAGAACATCTCGGTTAACTCCTTCGGCTTTTCTGAAAGCTCCCCATACTATTTGCTTTTTCCGTCTGCCTCCAATATAGTTCCCTTTTTGAAGGCGTTGAGTCCAACGCACAATCATAGCTACCTTAAGATCTGAAGGGACCACCGTGCCGCTTTTCACCCAATTTTGGTACCGGAGCGGCAATTGATAAAAGAAGAAAGGAAGAGACGGCCCTAATCAATTCCTTTTTGGGATGCGCCCAGCGTTCTACTTCTACGGGATGCTGTTGAGGGAATTTGAAAGTCTATTTGGCCAGTAAACTGACCTGCGGTAGCCAAATGATAGAAAAGTCAGTGTTGTTCCACCATTCGTAGAAAAATATGACTCTAATTCACCGAGCTCGAAAGGATGGCGAGCTTCGTTGGCTTGAGCGCAATCCACTGAACATAAATTGATTCCGGATGCATGCGAGAGCCGGCGTGCCCTCCCGACTACGCTAGACGCGCCCAATATTTAAAAACACTTTCAAGAGTAACTCTGCTGGCATAAAGACTTTCAGTGAAGATTAGAACTAAAATTATTCGGTCGCCTGCAACCGCCTTGTGTGGTCGGACTGACAAGTCGTTCTGTCAGGGCCATTAGACAGCTTTGTTTTACCAGCCACTCCACGTCAAACAAACAGCGACTGTCTGAGTTACTCACATTCTATTCACTTCTCATAGGTACAAAGCTGAGTCTTTCGGGGCAGGAGGCCGTGTTTTCGAAAACCAGCCCAGCTGCCACCAAACCAGGTAAAACTTCCTTCGCTTGTTCGAGCGTCGGATCAATTTTGATCAAATACGATTCGACTTCGGTTATCAGGGTTCGCTCCAGTGCTGTACTAGTCGTAAGGGGAAGCGAAGCAGAATGGAGCCCACTGATGTGATCTATCTGGCTCGCCGCCTCCGAGCTCTCGGCGAGGATGGAAATGTGCCGGCACATCCTACATGAAGATCGTAATCAGATATTCAGCGAATCAAAAGTAATCAAGCAGGCAAACCAGCGTTACAAGGAGTTGCTAGAGGAAGTAGTTAGGCTGGAAAATAGAAATGATTCACTCAAGTCTCCCCTTATAGTTGTTCAGACTTCTCAATCTTCGGCTGTTCAGACTTCTCAGTCCTCTGTTACTGATCTTGTGCCGTCTAGTGCTGTTTCCTCTTCTTCACAGAACCCAGCCTCTGATCCTTCGTAGGTCCGTTGTCAGTTCGCATTTAACTGAGTCTAATTCTGATTCTGCCATTCTCCCCTCCGTTACCAAAACCCTTGATTGTCTAGGTATCGAGTGCTTACCACTTTCAGTTTATCGTATGGGTAAAAGCTTGTCACGGTTGATTAAAGTTGTGCTCCACCCGAGTCGTTTCCAAAATCAATTATTGCCGCGGGCCTCGCGGCTACGCTTCACCCCCTTCAAGGGGTGTTTATTCGTAAGTCCCTTACGACGAATGAAAAGAGACGGCTAAGGGAGGAGCGTTAGCGTAAGACTATGTAGTAACTTGCATGTTGACTCCCAATTCAATTCTGCTAACTCTCATCCAATAGCATATCCACCTTCCTCCACTCTCAGCCAATTGAAAACCTGCGATATATCGACAGAGCGGGAAACTAGTGAATCCTCTGAGGAGTTCAGCAGTTATCTATTGCTTATTCTTCTTTTCACTGCATGCTCTAGAAATATAAGGTCGATGGTCAGGAATGCCGATCTTCTTGTTGCCAAATTGTGCAAAAATGATTACGATATAGCGTTTATTTCTGAGTTCTGGCTGACTCTAGAATTGATTTACAACATTTGCTAGGAACTGCTAGTAGCCAGTGCTATGGTCTCAGATGTTATAGGTTAGACAAAAAAGATGGAGGTTACCTGTTCTTTTAAAGGGCCACATAACTGTTAAAGAGTCTGTTAAAGATTCTTACGAATTACTGGTGTGCGACGTTCTTTTTGACAACAGTTACCCCAGATTTATCCTCGTATACAGAGACCATTCTTGCTGCACGGCTAGTCACGACCCACTACTTAACGTGAACAGTGATTTATCGCAGTTGGTAGTTCGTGTTCTTCTAGGAGATTTCAATCTCCCAGATCTAATTTCATGTACGAATCTATCCAAAATCCATAAGTCTATTCAAAAATTTCTTGATCTAACTCGCACCTATGGTCTCTACCAACTCGTTCACTCTCTTACTCGAGGTGGCTCCCTCTCGGATCTTGCGTCTTCAAACGACCAATTTTATATACAAATACTTCCGTCACTACCCCTATCTGGAATAATGACCCCTTCACAATCACTTTCGATCTGAACTTAATGGCCCCACCTGAGGATTCACGGTCTGTTAGGGATTTCAAATGCGCCAATTTCGTCGGCATCGAAAACAATTTAATGAATATTGACTGGCTAGGTTCCTTCAACTCGGTCAACTCTGTAGAGGACATGTATAAAATTCCTTTCACGGTGTTGCATAATGTCGTAGAGCTTTGTGTATCTCTTCGTAAACTGAGGAACGCTCAAAGATTTCTGCCCGTATATCTACGAAAAATACTGAACTTCAGAAATATGGCCTGGAAACAAGCGGTTCCCTTCAAAACTCCCAGCTACTGGGACCAATAGAAAGCAGTAAATTTCAAAACGGAGAAGGCTATTCGTATATACCAGATGCATCTCGAAAAGAAGATTATGGAGTGAGGAGATCACAAGAATTTCTTTTGGAATGTAAACTCTAGAGCGAAAACCCCTCAATTTCTGTTTTATCTGATGCGTCTGGTTGCATCGCTGTTACCGACGAAGAGAACCTTCGCCACTGTTTTTCTGAAGGCATTTGTCAACACAAGCATCAATGGCATTCTGGAGTGGGAGACAAACATTAGCGGAGCCATGGGTAGCAAAACTCGCGTTTTTCTTACTATCTCTCTCAATGTTTGGTTTCATAGGGAAGATATAGATAAACTTATAGAAAAAAATGGCCACCATTTTACTCAATGAGTCCGGATCTCTTACCGCTTTTTTTAATCAAAAACACTGCTGCTTATATCTCCCCTTAAGTACAATTTCAATTTAGGTCTAATGAGAGGAGAAGTACCAACACGATGGAGTCACACCCTTGTTACTCCTATCCCAAAAAAGGGAATTACTGCGGATCCAAGTAACTTTAGAGCTGTTAGCATAAGCACATCTTCGAGAAAAAAGTGTTAGAAACATACGTTAGATTATCTAGTAAAGAGCGACGTCGTCTCCGAAAGCCATTTCGAGTTTCTGGACGGGCCTTCCCTGGAAAAAGCTGGCCTGACGTCGCTCAACGACTGGACCGAAGCTCTAGAGTGCAATAAAAGAACAGATGTTATATATTTCGACTTTAAAAAGGTTTTTGACAAACTTCCCTGTGATAGGCTGCTTGATAAGTTGAAGTTTGTTGGAATTTATCCTGTAAGTGTGACTTGAATTGTTAATATTCTCTCAAATAGGACACATCCATGAGCGTCTGCAATAAGTTTTCTTCGGTATATCGGGCACAAAACGAACTGTCTCAGGGCGGAGTCTTATCCCCATTCCTTTTTCTCATTTACATGTTCGTGCTACCTGAATGCATCGGTCTTCAACATGCAAAGTGTACGCTGGTAACATCAAAATTTATAAAGTCATCGACAGCAGGCCGATGAAGCTAAATTACAGTCCGCTATAGACTACATTAGAGAATAGTCCATAAAGTGTGAGCTTCCCATTGTGGCTGAGAAGACCTTTGTCTTGCCTATAGGGAATCATTCCCCTGCTTCTGTTAACCACACATTGTGTGGTAACATTTTAAATAAAGTCGATGAAGTGCGGGACCTAGGGTATCTGATCAACTCCAAAACCAGATTTTTCTTCCCATCTCAGGTTGATTGTCATTGAAGGAACGACTCGAACATTTAGTCTTTCAAAAACACTTAGGCCTTCAAACCCATATTTTGGGGCCAAAGCCTACAGAATCTACATTCGTGCCATCCTCGAAAACGGCACTACAGTGTTCAACCCGTTCAAACAAAAGAACTTCACTTTATTAGAAAGCGTACAGAACAATTTCACACGCCGAATGTTTATTAGATGCTTGGTCTTGACTACGCCACAATTCTTAATGGAGCATCCAAGGCTAAACAGCTAAGTTTGTCCCCCTCAGGTATAGAAGAATCAAAATGACCTGGTCATGTTCAAGATCCTTAGGCGTGTTGTCAATGTTCCGCTGCACCAGCTCTTAGTTTTCGCTTTCAGTCGGGCTAGAAATGGTGACCATAGACTTGCGGGGCCGGTTGCAAAAAGTAAGGCTAGGACCATCTTCTTTTCTGACAGAACTATTTGACTCTTCCTTGCTTTTCTAAAAGAAAACGCTCTTCAAATGTCGCTCAAAGGTTTCAAAAGTTTTCTTAACCGGCAACACAAAGGAGATCATTCACTATTTTCATGAAATTCATCGATTAGTTTACTTTTTGCAGGAGCGATTACACTACTGTTACTTTCATTTGTTTTGACTTGTTTCAATCTGTTTGGTCACATTTTTTGCTTTCTTTCATAATTTTACGGTTTCAATGTTGTATTGTATTTTACTGCTATTTTTTGTAAGGATTAGGTAGCATTCTCACGTCTCCAATAAATAAATAAAAATGTAAGTGAAGAATTGTGCTGTTTCGCATTATGAAATGTCAAGAATGAGCCATGCGTTAGCTCAGGATTTCAAATTGTAGCGGTGACTGATAGTGTGTGTGCTAAATGCATGCGTCAACCTTCTGGCAAACCGACCAATAAATGACAAATGGAAAATGGAAAGTATTGAATCCAATGTTGAGTTTTGAAGGGGTATTGAAAGGAGAGTACATTCCAGCAATTTTTTGGCATGCGCCGCGCATCCAACAGTGATTTACGTCATCATTATAAATCAACACGTCCAAGGGAAGGGATTCCGATGGCGACGATGGCGAGGCACAGCGCGACCTGCGTCGCAGTTGCGCAATCCGTTGGCGCGGATTGGAGTACAATAGGCCTTTTAAGTGTTCTAGTCTCTCCAAAAAATTCGGATAAAATTCATTCACCTGGGAGTGATGGAAGGGTTGCTTGGCTTAGGCGGGAACAGTCGAATCATGAAGTGGATTCGAGGTGCCTGCGAAACGCCTCCTCTGACTGTGCTACACGCGTCCTCAGCGTTCTTCAACAGGCACATTTGATTCGAGCGCATTCTATTATCTGTTTGGCATGGTATGAAAGTAAAGAGGTTATTGGAATTCTGAAATATTTGCACTGAAGGATATAGGCTGGCGATAGCAATTTGTTGCTTTATTGTCGCAAGGTGTGAGAATACTGTGCTTATTTTAGTAATTTCTTATAGTTCAATGCTACGTAAGCAAAAGATGTTATAGCAGCCGTCACAACGATGTTTTGTTGCGATCAAAGCTTCTAGCGCCAGGCGGGACTCGAACTCGCACCTCTCTCTGACCGGAGGGGGGGGGGGGAATGCTCTACGCCTTTACACCACCGGCGCCGTTTGATGGAACGCAACATCCACACCTCGTGGGACCGATCAGCACTCACCCGTATCCGGGATTTGAATTGTTATAGCAGCCATTGAAATAATCGAGATAAACTGGAGTAAAACCATAATAAGCAGAAAGAGCAACATCTTTTCTGCAATATCGAAGGGCAAAATAAGAACTAGGAAAATTAGTGTGACCCAAATTCTGTTTCATGTTTCGTTCTAGAGCACACAATGTTGTTTGGTGTATTCATCCATGTTTACCTGGTCTGATTGAAACCTTGCTGAATTTAAGTTTATTAATGGAGCATTCACCCACGATCTTGTTGTTTTGGAATGACAAAGTCTAAAAAGGCAGCTTAGAATAACAACTTAATAGTTTCGAATCTAGTGTTTCGGTAGTCACTCTATATTTAGCAGTATTCTATGCTCTGCAAACGAAAGGATTTTTCCGTTAAACTTTGCAGGAACTGCAGAAATATTTAAGTTTGGGAGATTTAGGTTTCTTTTAACCCGAAAGAACTGAATTTGTCTCACCTTCCCAGACTGAGCAACAACAAACTATTATGGATGCCTTTTCTTGTTAGTGCAATACCATACCAACAATTTTATTGTATTTCATTTTCAACAAAATAGACTTTAACGAACAGAATAAGAAGCAGCCGCTAATGCATTTCAATATTGGCGTACTTGTTGTATCGTGAAACCTTCATAACTTTACCACTGTAGTCCGATCTTGCTGTTCTCAGAAACGTCTGGTAGGCTTCATGAAACTGAAATTTCTGTTTAGAGTACAATTCGCCACTGACCAGAAAACGGCGTCAGCTTTCAATGGAACTTTGATGGACCAGGAGACTATCTCAAGGGTAGGTCGGAACGGCCCAAGTGTTGTATATTGGCAGAATCTCCTCTCTCTTGGAAACAACAAAATGCAAATACCTAAACTCCAATACAACTCTGCGCATGGTTAGGGACGACGGAAGTTGGGCCGTTGGCGGCTTTAGCCCTCTGCCTGCACGCGGAGGGTGGGCTGAAATTGGCTAGAAGCAGAGATCATGGGGATTATGTCGCTCCTCTACCCACCTCTTGCTCGCCATCATTGTTTCCAGTCGACTTGAGCCCGCCCTTCGCGCGCACGTAGAGGGTTAACGCCGCTACCGGCGCAGCTTCGTCGCCACTAAATCTGCGCAGAGTTGTATTGGGGCTTAGATATCGCAATTAGTTGTTTCCCAGAGAGAGGCGTTTCTGCCCATAAACAACACTAATGCCTACAGTTGAGATAGTCTCCTAGTGAGATATTTATCACGTGAAGGAGCTCGAGACGTAGATTGCTGATTATGCAGACCAAATTTGCTAAATGGATCTCGTAAGCGAGTAGTGGCCGGCGAAAGCCGCGTTGTCTGCCGTATGTTGGGCCTCTGTCATACCATCGCTCACCTCGGACGAAGCCTAGTAATAAGCTCCCATATCGACCGCGCGAAGCGATGAGTCGGTACGGGATCCTATAATTAGGCTTCGCTCGGGGTGAGCGATGCCATGACATAGGCCTTACCACCTTACCTTACCTTGGTTAGGCGCGCTCAATCAGCGTTGGGCGCAGGGTTGCGTACTCAGAAGTGCGGTTGGTACCGCGTACAGCAGCGGTAGCGGCACAGTGTTAGAGTGCTCTCTGCACCTATAATCTCATTTTTAACACAATTTTGAGCGAGCGGCTGATGGCGACTTGCATTGACGTCTATTAGGATATTTGAAGTTTGAAACATGTTTCAGGTAACATATTTTATCCATGACGTGAAGGAAGTCAAAAATTTAATCAAATCAACTAATGTATATATATATATATATCTTCAGACTTTCCTCAACACTGATTGAATAATACAAAAAATTTGTTAAACAAACATGCTGTTGACCAATTGCACAACTATTCATAAACCTAAACATACGCTAAACGGCTTATACATAATTTCATGCATAGTACAGCAAGTAGGCTAAATATTTGGCCTGGTAGATTAATATTGAAAGATTCGATGTGCCATTAATCTTCCTTCATTCGCTATGCCTTTTTCCCCAGCAAGTGTAGTCTCCATTCTGCTCTCTGCATTTGGATTGCCTGAGGATAACAGTGCGGCTACACGCGAAGGAAGGAAGCCGTTAGGTTGGTTACTATCCTTCGAGAGGGTGCTCTAACATACGTAGAAATCGAAACCGATGAAGATTTGGATGTGAGCGATCCAGGTCCATTTGTTATCCTTGGTGATTATTTGTTCATCTTTGGTACGCTCGACTGCTTCGTCAGTGATTGTAAGGAGACGGCCTACATAAGGTGTGCAGTTTGTGAAGTCATGTTTGTTTTACACATTTTTTGCGTTGTTTTATCAGTGTTGAGGAAGGTTTGAAAAGATGTAGTTGATATCTAATATGAGTAACTATGTTGATTAAGTTTTCTTGATTTTTGATTTCTTTGCTGGGTGCGACAAAATTTCCCGTGCACTGAAAATTCAATGGCATTTTGAAATCAAACTTCGCAGATCAATTCTAACTATCAAAGCTATCTACTACAAACATGCCAATTCAAAGAATGCTGACAGTTTTCGAAATGATCGCCTTCAGCCTCCACACAGTCCTTCAGACGTTCGACAAAGGCTTCGCATGTGGCACGCAGGTACGGTTAATCAATTTCGTCCCAGGATTTCAAAAGCGCTTCTTTAAGAGAGTCCAAGTTTGGGTGCTTGATAGAGCAGGCTTTTTATCTAAGACGGCTCACACAGAATAGTCCATCGTGTTAAGTTCCGGAGAACTGGAGGGCCATTCGTCGTTGTGTTGAAGTCAGGCAGCTGCTCGGCGCACCATTCCTGAACTACCTTCGCTTTGTGTGCCGGAGCAGAATCTTGTTGAAAGCACCAGTAGGCTTCTCCAAAGTGGGAATCGGCCCACGCTTGAGAACTTTTTCCAGGATATCCTTGTAAACTGCCGCGTTGATTTTCACACCAGTTTCTTTTAAGTGCAAGCAAGTGCAAGCAAACCTGCGGGCGAAGTAAATGTCGAACATAATTGGCTGGTATCGTCGAACGAAGTGCTTTCATTCCAGAAATTGTGGTTGCCTACAAAAATGATAAAGGACAAAGCATGACGTTAACCAGTCCCTGTTTGAGATGCGCCATTCATTCTTTCTATCTCTGTGGGATATCGTAGAGGTCATTTGAGCGTGGGTTTGCCTTATAGAATGATTGCGGTTGCCGACGATATAGAGGTCAGTGTTTTATCCTTCCCAGGCAAATCAGGTACCAATTCCAACCCAGCAGGCATGGTAGACTTGACTGCCCGTGGTAGGATCCTAATCAAGAACTATTCTAGAGCACGCGACAGCCATCCTCCTCTGACTTCTCACGAGTGCACCCTGTACGAATCAGTTAAACCACTTTCAATTCAAGCTGCACCTTGCTTCTATACTTTACTTCTAGAGGTCACTTCTAAAGAATGCCACAAAAATATCTTCTTTTATAATTTTAAGTCATAAAAATGACTACGATGAGTGTCCAAAAATGAGACCATACTCTTGAAATCGTCCCACAATTCCTTCCCGTCTGCTACAAAAATGCTGGTGGGTACAATTCAAAATGTGAGGCTTAGGACCTTAGTTGTGTCATACCATAGAAATGTGCCATGCGCTCACTTAGTAGGGGGTGCTTGTTGGATTATTTGTGCAAATACTGTTTTCGTCGAGTTGGCTGCGATCAATTTTTTTGGTTTTGGATGGAATGGTTTTTGTTGGTTTATTCGGAGTTGTGGCAGTTGTTTCTACAAAGTCATAGTTTTATATGGAAGCCAATGGCTAGTAGAATGACAAACACTTCTGATCGTCCAAGCAGTGTAAGCTTTTTATTTGGGCACCCTGTATAGACGTCTTTTAAGATGTCCTTGTCCAGCTTGTCCAGCTTGATTTGAAAGGTGCTAGTTGATTTTGATTATTTCCATCTTAATTAGAAAAGTGTCCAGCTCGAGTTGAAAACGTCTCAATAAAACACAGTTAGCTTCGTTTAGCTTTAACATAATAGGAAAAAAATCAAGGAAATTAGATGCATTATAAGTCAGATACCTCTTACGATTTACGGTTTACGATTTACGATTTACGACGATTTTTTCGTAATTGCGATTTACGATTTACGAAATTTCAGATTTCAATTACGCACACCCCTGGACGCCATCTTCCTTTTTTATCCTCCTCGGTCTTTAATTCCTTGTAGCGTTTTGCTGTATCCAGAACCGTTCTTAGGGGCACGGAAAGGATCTTCACAATATCTCTCGTTTGCTTACCGGCCTTATGAAGTTCGATAATACAACTTGTAGCTTAAAACGCCTAATCATATGAGTTCCCCAATGTTTCCACACCGCCTAACCATTTTGTACTCAAGTACGTATGAGTTTCACAATGTTCACTCAACAAATAGTAGGCGATTGAAGCAAAAAATAAAAAATTTAAAATGTTCAGGTGCACGGGTAGTTTTGCCGCACCCTGTACGTTTGCTTTTTGTTTTGATTTGAATTTTTGATTTTTTTCACGTCATGAATAAAGTATTTCACCTGAAACGTGTTTCCAACTCCAAATATCCCAATAGACGTAAACGCAATTCGCCATCAGCCGTTCGTTCAAAAATGTGATAAAAATGAGATTATAGGTCGTCATCGAAGGTCGGTCAGAAAATGCAGAAACGCCCTCATGGACGGAAACCGAACCCATGCCCCCAATCTTGTGAAGCGAGAACCCTACCACTGTGCCGCTGCCGCTGCTGCCGGTTGTCCCATCCGCCCTTCTGATTACGCAACAATGCGACCCACGCTCAGGGTCAAGCGTGGGGTTCGATTTTTGCTGGAAATTTACGACCCCCCCTCTGAAGCGGAATTTGTACGACCTCCTCCCTCTCTCTTCCACTGTTCTATTTCTTGTATTTCTTGATTTTTTCAAGGTTTCTTGTGCAGTTTGAACTCTTTAATAGATTCTTCTTTTCAGGTGCGGCTTCGGCACTGAAGAGGACAATGAAACGAGTTCCCTGATCAATAATGTTTTCAAAACAGAATAAAATTCTTTAAAATTTTGAACGCTATTTTCGACACTTCAAAATAAAGATCTTCTGGTAGCAGTTTCTAATCATCACTGTTCAATTTATGGAGTTTTTTTTCAGGACACCATGGACACGGAACGTTCTTCTACCTGAAGTAGCGACGTTTGCATCTGAAATTGTGCTCCGAAATTGTGTTATATAAAAATTTGAGTATTACTTTCTGACGACGACTTAAGTGCTTTCCTTATAAATTTTTTGAAGAGTTCCTCGAATCGATTATGGAGCGGAAAAAGGAAGGATGGACGATGGACTTCTCTCGGAAATAATGTTCTCCCATCCTAAGAAAACGTCATAAAAAACGAAAATGGAGCTAAAAAACCCCAGCTCTGTACATGATACAGCAAAAAAACAAGATTCTCCGCAGCGATGACGGAACTGCGATGACGATATGATTAGGACGGATCGTAAGCAAAATTCTCGTTTTTCATGAAAAAAATTTTTTAGCCGAAGCAGACCACCCATACGAATAAAATTTTGCCACAAAAACTTCCAAGTCATGATCAATGCACAGTGAAAAAATCATGATTTTCTGGATCGAACAGGATGAATCGACCTCAGGTCGACTTTGCACCAACGTCATCGGAGCATGAAACTAAACGTTCACAAAAAGGTTCATAACTCGGTAAGTTTTTCGTATTTTGAAAATTCTTCTAGCCTGTCAAGAAGAAGATAAAACGCTCTTTCTCACAGTATAAAAATCTTTTCCAAAAAAGGAGTCGTCACGCGTGGCTGCTGGTTCGATTTTTGAGCGAAAAAAATTTAAGTGGCTTCACAAAAATATTCATAACTTGACCAATTCTTCGAAGTTTCAAAATTCCTCTACCTTTTCTAAAACTAGACAAAGTGCGCTTTCCTACCATGTAAAAATCGATCTTCAAAAAAGGTTTCTTCATGAGCGGCAGGGGGTTCAATTTCGGTTCCATGTCGCGAAAATACGTACCGAAAATCGAACCCCCCCCCCCCGCCCCGCATGAAGACCCTTTCTTGGAAAACGGTTCTTATATGGTTAGAAAGCATGTTTGCTCTATTTTTTGATGGGCTAGCGGGATTTTTGATTTTTGAAAAAATAGCCAAGATATGATCAATTTTTGCAAGTCGTGAACTGAATCGCGGATCGACCCTTCGCCGTCGTCATCGGAGTGATCGCACAAAAATATTCATAACTCGACTAGTTTTTCGAAATTCAAAAATCCCGCTAAATTTTTGAAAAGTAGATAAACAGCGCTTCTTTACGGTTACAAACACTTTCAGCAAAAAAGGGATCTTCATGCGGGGCGGGGGGGGGTTCGATTTCTGGTCGATTTTCGGCAAAAATAAAGAAGAAAGTAAAGAAGCGCTGTTTATCTACTTTTCAAAAAGCTAGCGGGATTTTTGAATTTCTAAAAATTAACCGAGTTATGAATATTTTTGTGAAATCACTCTGATGACGCCGGTGAAGGATTCAGTTCACGACTTCCGAAAATTGATCATATCTCGGCTATTTTTTCGAAAATCAAAAATCCCGCTCACTCATCAAAAAATAGAGCAAATGTGCTCTCTAACCATGTAAGAACCGATTTCCAAGAAAGGGATCTTCATGCGGGGCGGGGGGGGGTTCGATTTTCGGTACGTATTTTCGCGACATGGAGCCGAAATTGAACCTCCCCTGCCGCGCATGAAGACCGAATTTTTGGATATTAATTCTCACATAGCAAGAAAGGGCTCTTCCTCTAGTTTCTGAAAAGCTAGCGGGTATTTGAAACTTCGAAAATTGGTCAAGCTATGAATATTTTTGTGAAGCCACTTCAATTTTTTTCGCTCAAAAATCGAACCAGCAGCCAAGCGTGACGACTCCTTTTCTTGAAAACGATTTCTACACCATGAGAAAGGACGTATTATTTACTTTATGAAAAGCTAAAAGAATTTTCAAAATTCGAAAAACTTACCGAGTTATGAACCTTTTTGTGAACGTTCAATTTTATGCTCCGATGACGTTGGTGCAAAGTCGACCAGAGGTCGATTCAACCTGTTCTATCCAAAAAATCACAATTTTTCACAGTGAATTGATCAAAACTTCTAGGTTCTTGTGGCTAGATTTTATCCGTATGGGTGATCTGCCTCGGCTAAAAAATAATATTTTCATGAAAAATGAGAATTTTGTATGCGATCCATCCTCGTCATATCTTCATCGCAGCGGAGAAGCATAGTTTTTATTGTATGTTAAGCATGACTTAAAATTTTATATGATGCAATTCCACTCTCTGTCGTCCTTTCCTTCAGAAGGCAGAAAAAAAATTCCAGCGAGGAGTCCATCCATATTTCAATTGCGATTGGTCATGTCAGAGTACGCAGTAGCCGCATTAAACTGCCGTAACATGGAGATTTTTTGGGGCTCCTGGAAAATTCATAAAGCTTTAGTAGATGTGTTTTCTATGCTTTAAAAGGCAGGTTCTAAAAGTAACGTGTTCCATGTGATTAGTGTGTCGATATCTTTTCGGTAAATCGAGACGTCTGATCATATAGAATATCGTTTCAGAGAAACATAGTTTTATCACTGTGTGTCAAACGGGCTTAAAATTTTATAGGGTGCGATTTCATCTTCTGATGCTGTTTCCTGCAGGAGAGAAATTACTTTTCAAGCAAGTCCGTCCTTCGGTTGCCATTCCGTCATCGACTCGAAGAGCGCTTCAAAAATCTTGTAGGGAAAGCACTTAGGTCGTCCTCAGTAATTAACACTTGAAATTTTATAGAGTGAAATTCTGGAAGTAGATGTCGCTCATCAGGCAGAAAACTACCGTGTCCATGACGTCCTGGGAAAATCTGAAAAAATGAAAATCTCTCATTGACCATAAATCTGCAGACAGGAAATCTTTATTTTTCATTGCACAGTAATCGGCATTAAATTTTTTTTGATATTCAATCCTATTTTTTAACTCAATGAAACGCAAGAGCTTGTATATCTCCGCATTGTCGTAGTCACACCTGGGAAAAACAACTTATTAATAGATGCAAACATCATCTAAAAACCTGAATTTGGAGAGAGTCCTCTGCCAAAACCGAGAGAGTACGACCCCCCCCCCCCTCCAGACGAGGCCGCAGTACGACCCCCCCTTCGATTCCCGAACCTCAAGCTTGACCCTGCCCACGCTGGTTGAGCGCTCCTAATATGCAGCAGGCAACGCAGCTTTCACCAGCCGCAACTCTCTTGGGAGATGCATTTAGCAAATTGGTCTACACACCTGTGATCAGCGTCTCAAGCTCTTCCACATGACATAGGTCTCAATCCGAAGTTCCATGGGAAGCTGATGGAGTCACTGCGACATTACCGCTAGTTAAGCGCTATTGAGCTATTCATTAACAGTGCATCTGATTGACCTTTAAGAACGCCAGGCAGAATTCTGGTTGGTTCCACAGCACATCATAGTCCATCTCCAGCACGTCCTTCATATGTTGTAGTGCATCGTCGTAGAAGAGTAGCCTTTCTAGAATTAAGGTATAAGTAAGGTGTGTCATAGAAACTTGAAGTACGCTCTTTCTAGAATTCTCGTGGTCATGAATTATTAAACCTCTCGCTTTATTGGACCGTTAAAGTGGTATCTAAACCACTGACTTTCACTCTCCGGTGAGAAACTTCTTAACAAGTTTTACCTAAAAGTACTTGAGCAATGGTACTTCACCACTATAGGTAGTAATGAAGAGAAGCCGCATACTTTCTAGAATACTGATGATGAATCTTGATATTAGCTTCATAATGGTGTTGTGGACTTCAATAAAATTGTGCGTCTGCAAGTGCAGTTTCTTCCGAATTCATGAAAACAGACAGGGATGGGCTTTATCTACAGGAATCTGCTCACAATATCTTCTAGGTGGAGAGTCCGCACGTGACAAATCAACCGTATCACTTTGGTTCTATTGAGGTCCACATCATCAACCTATTTCTTTACCTTTACTTTTCAACAGCACAATTCTGCTGCGTAATGTTCCAATTTAATCCGCTGATTCGTCTACGCATAGCTTTTTCGCACATAAGACAAGAATCCGCTTGAATTCTAAACACTTACTGTAGCGCTCATAAAGATACGGGGAAATCATCTTGTTGAACAGCGTTATCACAAGGACGGAGGCAACAAATGTTATGAAAATTGCGAGCGCATTTTCCTTCACATACTCCCACAAAGCGTTCACCCTGAAATGAATGATGGTCAATCACAAACTTGTACATTGGTATTCAGTGTTGTGATCAGTGGTTAAAGATTATTTCTTAAGATTAACGCTTTTGACAAAAGCCGGCCCTTCAAGCATTGCCGTGAAGACAGTTAGCTTCATAGCAAGTGTTAAACTGCTACACATCTACAGTACACTGCATCATGAGGCTTATGTTTTGACTGCATCCAAACTAATAAGATCGTCTCTTCTTAGTTAACCAAACGTGCTTGGATAGTCTGACAATTACCTCATTTAGTGCATCGCTTTCTAATTTTAAACGATAGTAGGATAAAGGACGGGGTTGCTCAGTCCCTTTTGGGATGCACCACACATTCCACCTGTACCCCTGGAGGATATTTGGAAACAGATTTGACATACGGGCACGTGTATTGCAGTCGAATGAGGTGCCGGCAAACATTGTGTAGGTCGATCACTCGGACAAGTTGTTTCCACGACATCGCATAGAAGTAGAATGCGTGGCGCGTCCTAAACGGGATTGAGTAACGCTGTGCTTTATCCTGATTTTACGCTTCTCCTTTATTTGATATGCCAACCTATGAAAAGGTAGTGTTTTCCTTTCCAAACAAAATCTTGCACCAAATTGCCGTCCCTTGAGGGAGGAAGGTCCTGCTTGGGCTGGGTGGAGAAACCCTAACAAAGAATCAGAATTCGGCTCGCAGACAGTAACCTGCGGCTCCACCGATTGCGCAATCACCCATGCTTTGTAATATACTTATGCTCGAATGACCCATTCAAATAGGTAATTTGAATATTCGAAAAATCGCGTTTTTCGAATGTATTCGAATTCGAATATTCAAAAAACCGTGTTTTTCGAATATATTCGGTTTCGAGTGCTCGAAAATCCTCGGTGTTCAAAACCGCTCGAATACTCAAGATTTCCCAGGAAGCAAAAATTATTCGAGTATTCGAAAAGTGTCATTCGAATGCCCAACGAAAATTTGTGTAACGGCGTATTCTGAAAAGGCTTGTCAGGTTTTTCGGGCAAATAGGTTCTCCAAAACAGTTCTCTCTGTGAATCAAAACTCTGTTATGATAGCGCCTCGCCGATTCTAGTCATTAATGCAAAGCGGCCGAGGAAGAGTAGGAATTCTTAACTGCGGAAAAAACTTGAAAATGATGTTTCAGACTGACGCTACTTGTCCTTCACGCTGCAGTTAGGAGTCTGAGACCACAGGTCATTAAATGTCTGCAGGATGGGAGTGAGGGTCAACAGGCTCGCTTCTGTTGTGCCACATCCGATGTCTACTTGTGCAGAGCAGTGCCTTATGGAGTCAGTTTTGTGATTTTCAACTCGCTACCCGTGCTCTTCTCCTCCTCCGTGGTCGCCGAATGCTCTTCTTCCGGTTCTCGTTTCCACAACTATGGCTCCGCAAAAGCTATATTATGAAGTTGTACGGAAAGTTTTCGGCTTTTTGAGTGCTTCAATTTAAGCTACCATAACTTTCTCAAATCTTGTCGGATTTAGTCGAAATAAGCACCGTTCGAATCACACTTTTGCCAACGGGCCGACAGTTAACTTATTCGTCACCGAAGAAATTAGGTGGTCGAGATATGACAAAATCCCCGAAAGCTGTTTTGGCTTGGTCCTGATTGGTGAAGGTTTAACAAGAAAGAAAAGTTTGGAAAGTGTTTGAGAGTGTTTAAAAAGGTGGTAGTCGGTTGGTGAGAGGTCTGGGGAACATGGCTGGTAAGGCAGAACTTCATCCCCTAATTCTTTCAATTTTCGAATAGTGATTTGTAAAACGTGTGAGCGGTCGTTATTGTGCCAAAGAATCGGGCCTCTTCTATTGATCAATGCTGGCTGAAGTTGACGCAAATTTTGTTGCATTTCGATTTCATTTATTATATTAGGTTGGCAACTAATTTCGTGGACTCTCAAGAATCTTCAGCAAAAGTATTTATTAACAAATAACTAATGACAATCTTTAATCAAAATAAGATCCCTCGGAACACAGAAGTGCTTCCCATATATCAGGTAGCTGGTCTATCCCACGGCCATAGAATTATTGTGCTTTTAAGGTCAAGAATCTTTGGAGGTGGTTCCAGCATTAATGCTGCAGTCTACTCTTCTCAACCTGGCCGCGCGCAGGCTGAACTCCTCTGGAATCGGTTCACACAGATTTTCAGGAGCGGAATTATCTATCAGCAAAACAACGCCAGATCACACGTCTCGAATCGGGAGCTTCAAAAAATCGAAGACCTTGGCTGGGAGTGTCTAATTCACCCACCCTACAGCACAGGCTGTGCGCCAAATGACTAGCACCTTTATAGCACGCTGCAGCACTTCTAGGTTGGAGAACGACTTAATAATGTGGACCATGTCAAATTGCACCTCCAAGGATTCTTGGCTTCAAAAGCTCAAGAATTCTACAGCTGTGGGCTGGGCCAGGTAGCTGATAAATGGCAAGAAGTCCCGCGTCCCAACAGATCTTACATTGGTTCAAAACTGTTATTTGTTATTTGTTTATGAACACTTTTGTGGAAGGCGCTTAAGAGTCCACGAAATTAGTTGCCAACCTAATATTATATCATTTACATTTATATCATTTCGATCCATTGCGGATTTCGCCGCAGTCTCTTGCACAGCGCTATACAGTTTTCAAAAGAGAATGATTTGCTCTATCAGAGCATCTATTGATTTTCTTTTTTTTTCATCCTGAATTTTGTTAATTTTTAGGTCGTTAAAGTGAAAAGTGAAAAAGTGAAAAGTGGCCATCAGTTGCCTCCCTCCGCTTAGGTTTGGAATTTTTGCGCAGTATTTCATAGCATTTGGAAGACAACGTTCTGTACTACAAGAATAGGTGTTGGTCCTCTTTTTGGATAATTTGGGAAATTTGGGCGTCCGAAGGAGAAGATTTATTTTCAACGACAGCTCCTGCTCTGTGGTAGGACTTTTTTGCTTGTTGTTATATGTCGGTCGAAAGAGAATTTCTTGCTCAATAAGAGAATGTGTTGCGTTTGTTGGCTCATGCTGGTTTCTGTCGAATATCAACAAAACGCCAAAAACGGAAAAATCATCTTCACCAACAACTCCTTTTTCAGTCTGTCTTGCTCACCAGGGAAGGGTCTCAGGCGTAGGTCTAAACGGGGGATATGGATAGTACTGCGAGAATCTCCACCCTTCATGTAGTAGAAAAACATGTTTCGTTTTTGCTGAGTCCTTGAATCAAAAGAGCTACGGGCCCTCGAAGGGGGGGGGGTACAGTAGCGCACCGTCAGGACGTGCCGACGTGCATGCGTGTGCGCGCGTTGTTGTATGTGTATGGGACGCGGCGAAAGGGTCTGCGGCGAGCGAGTCGGTGGCTCAGCATGGTGCTGGGCTAATTCGCAGGCGCTAGGTCAGGTGTTCGCCCCGTGCTATGCAGTATTTTTGCATTTTTAATGACTGCCGTCTTCTTTACCAGTTTGCTTCCTACACGTCTCCTACATATTTATTTCACTCTAAATTATCAAATAAGGATCAGATTCGTACTCAATGCGAAGCTTGGGCAAAAACGGGGACCATGACCGCACCATTAATCACCATTACCTACTGTAATTGAACATACTCCAGTGTAATACGGAAAACGGATGTCAGATTCGAGATCTCCATCCCAAATAACCTTCCTGAGAGAAGTTTGTGCGAAATCGGTGATTATGATTTCGATGGCCCTAGTCACCCTCACCTACTGTAACCTACCGTAATCGACCGAAAATTGAAAAAGGAATGTCAGATTCGTGATCAGCACCCCAAATAACCTCCCTGGGCAGGGTTTGGGCGAAGTCGGTGATTATGACCTAGACAGTATTCATTTATTTTATTTTATTTATTCATTTATTCACCCGTACCTACTGTAACCCGTACCTGTTGTAAGGTCACTGTTTAACGTTCGCTAAAAAACACAAAACATTGTATAAATCAGAATCTGAGAAAAGTGAGTGAAGCACAACTCACAGAAACCTTTATTTGACAATTTAGAGTGAAATAAATGTGTAGGAGATGTGTAGGAAGCAGGCTGATTTAGACTGGTATAGGGCACGACTTTCACGATACTATTACTTCCACGACTGGAGAGGTCGAAGAGAGGTCAAAAATTTTTTTCACCCAAACCTCGCCCGAGGGGGTTATTTGGGGTCCTGATCACGAATTTGACATCCGTTTTTCAAATTTCGGCCCATTACGGTAGGTTATGGTTGGTACGGGTGACGGTGTGATACTGTACCCCCAATTTCAAGGGCCCGGTAGTAGGTAGTAGGTAGTAGCTCTTTGAGTTCAAGGACTCAGCACAAACGAAACATGATTTTCTACTATACTAAAGGTGGAGATTCTCGCAGTACTATCCATTTCCCCCATTCAGACCTACGCCTGAGACCCTTCCCTGGTCAGTTTTATATGATACTCGAAAATGGATGTCTTGTTCTACCAGATTATATCATTTGTTTTAAGGTCATTTAAATTTTTGCTAATTTTTAGGTCATCAAAATGAAGCACTGCCAGGTCTACAAGGATGAGCACTTTTGGCACCTTCTTCTCTTTGTTTTCAACCAGGGTTCTAGTGCGGCTCAGGCAATAGAACCCTGCTAACCGTACAAACACATATTTTCATCACCAGTTACAATTCTGTGCAAAAATCGTTGAACATGTCCATGAATGAACATCAGGATCCGGCGAGTGACGATTGCTGCCGGCCTGCTTGTCCGTCATCATTAATTAAACGGACATATTCAACGATTTTGCACAGAATTGCAACTGGCGATGAAAAATGAGTTTGTACGGTCAACCAGGATTCTAGTGCCTTAGCCGCACTAGAATCCTGGGTGAAAACAAAGAGAAGAAGGTACCGAAAGTGCTCATCCTTGTAGACCTGACAGTGCTCCATTTTGATGACCTAAAAATTGGCAAAAATTGAAATGGCCTAAAAACAAATGATATAATCTGGTAGAACAAGATATCCATTTTCGAGTATCATATAAAACTGAGGAAGGTAGACTGAACAAGGTGGAGTTGTTGGCGAAGCCGATTTTTCTCTTTTTGGCATTTTGTTGACATTCGGCAGAAATCAATAAACGCGCCACAGATTTTTATAGAACAAGACATTCTCCTCGGAACGACATATAACATCGTGCAAAAAAGTCTTACCACAGAGCAGGAGCTGTCAGCAAAAATAACTCTTCTCCTTCGGACGTCCCAATTTTATGGCTTAAAAATCAAGAAAGGACAAGTGAGCACAAAGGACCAACAAGTATTCTTGTACTACAGAACATTGTCTTCCAAACGCTATAAAAAACTATGCGAAAGATTCCAAACCCAAGCGGAGAGAGCAAGTGCGCAAATGGCTACTTCTTTACTTTTTCACTTACGACCTGAAATTTGACAAAATTCATGATGAAAAAAGAAATGCAACACATCAGCTGATAGCGCGATTCATTCTCTTTCGAAAGCTTTATAGCGCTACGCAAGAGATCGCCGGTGAAATCCGCAATGAATCGTTGAAAAAACGGCGGGGACTTATTGGACAACCTAGTAGTAACACAAAACGCAGAGAACTTTCCGGACAGCCTATTATTTGGAGAGCTTCTTCACTGTTCAGTCTTTTTTGAGATTCGCCGCGTATTCTACTTCTTCGGATGTCGTGGAGGCAATTTGAATGCGTATTTGGCCCAAACAATGACTTGCGCTGGCCAGCCGATGAACGGCTCACTGCTTTGTCCTTCAAAAGAATATCTGGTAGTGGTTTAGTGACCAATCAAGGCTTGCTTGGCCTGGGCGGAACCCATACCAATAGCCTTTGTATGGGGCGCGACAACCTGCATCTCCTGCTGTGATTCCATGCCCATGTAAAAGTACAGTAACGTGAAACTATAACAAAGACACATTTTTGTCTAAACCATATTGTAAAAAAGACTTTATGGTCTTTAGCGGGCTGGTGCCTGCTGCGAGACTGCCTATGGTCATGGAACACTCACATAAAGATGGTTTCTGTGCTCTCCTCCGCTGACGCGTCAGAGGAGGAGAGCACAGACGTAGGCATTAGACTTGAGCTCGATTAATCGGGCCGAATAATTGTTCGAGCGATTTCGAACAATTAATCGCTCGATTACTCGAAAATCGTAAATCGTTGTTGTTCGAACATTACTCGAAATCGACTTTCGCGAAAAACCTTTATTCGAACATTGTTCCAAATAGACTTTCGCGGAAAACCATTTTTCGAACATTGCTCGAAATCGACTTTAACGGAAAACCATTATTCGAACATTATTCGAAATCGACTTTCGCGGAAAACTATTATTCGAACATTGTTCGAAATCGACTTTCACGGAAAACCATGATTCGAACATTATTCGAAAGAAACTATCGCGAAAAGCCGTTATTCGAACATTGTTCGAAATCGAAGATAGGAAGACGTTGTTCGGACATTGCTCGGAATCGAAGATCGCGAAAAAGCATTGTTCGAATATTGTTCGCAATCGAGTATTGCGAAAAAGTATTGTTCGGAAATTGTTCGAAATCGAACAATGTTTGAACAAAATCAAGAGTAGGCCGCCTGAGTATGGATCGTCTCCGTCTCCCGAAAAACCCACGTTCAAACTCGCTCCACTTCTGCGCTTATGGTAACTGGAGAAAACGATTTGCGATTTCCTTTCGAGGGCTCTGGCGGCCGACTCTTGACATTGCTCGAACGTTGTTCGATTTCGAACACTACTCGAAGAATGCTTTTTCACGATCATCAATCTGCGATTTCATTTGAAGGGTTCGAATTTGAAAATCGCGAAGTTTTGTTCGAACCTAGTTCGCAATCGATATGCTTGAGAGCGAGGAATTCGTCATAGTGCATTAGAAAGGGAGTTCAAATAGAGGTGGCAGTCAACTAGAGGTATTGCGATATTTTGTTCGTTGCTGTTGAACATACCTAGGATGTAAGAATCCAATTTTTCTAGGTTATTACAATCGCCGAGAAATCTCGAAATTCTCATGAGCATTAAGCAGCGTCACAATGCTGCTGTCTGATATAGGTGGCGGTATTATAGTTTTGGGTACAATCTCATCTTCGTGCCTAGTGTTGCGTATCGTTTTGTTCAAATGACCTATTCGAACAGGTATTCCAATGATTTTCATTCTAATCTGGATATTGAATTCGGAATTTAAAAATTGCGTTTTTCGCATGTATTCGAATCCATATCTTCATAAAACCACTTTTCTATTATGTCTGAATTTGAATACTCGATAATTTTGCGAGAGCACAACTATAGTTGTGCGTATAGTTGATCCTATACTGGTTGTTTCAACCGATAAGTGATATAAGCTATGATTTTGACAAAAAAGCCTGGTAAACGTCTTCAACTGATAAAATACAATTTTTGTAAAGATGATGATGTATTACAAAATACATGTGTGCATGTTTCAGTGAGATGCTAACTTGAACTATTTCTGTAGGCCATTTCAAGCAGTTTGTGCATTGTTGAGAGCCCTTTCTTATTGTGTCTTCCGATGGGAATACGGCGTCCCACCTGCAACGAGTCTATGTGCCCGCGTATTCTAGCAATCCTTTTGCTACCTCGGTTTCGGTGGTTATTGCGTGCTGTAACCGTATGCTAGAGGTGTGTAGGTCGGCGCACATCTGAACATAGGGAAGCTCATCGAGATCATTGCCGAGCGTCGCGTCAGCCGCGGTCCTAGTGCATTAGAAAATGTTCTGCTTTACCATGTGCAGGTCAGAGCACTTCCTCATTAAACGTGCATTAAACTGCGGACGAATTGTCGCCGTCGGAAAACACACTCTATATACATTGGATCCGATCGAAAATCTTCGGATAATTGGATGATTCGGATAACGGCGATTTTGCTGACCCCGGATTTTTGGATGATTCGGATCGGGTTATACGAATCTGATATCCGAAAATGGTTTATTCGGATCCAATGTATCGCACTCTATGAACGTCAAAATCGTCATTCTTTTCAAAACCAACCCACGCGCGAGTTTCAAACAGCGTACAGTGAAAATGCGTAGAAGCACGCTCTTTTGTTAGCTTTGTGCAAATGGGCTCGAAGGAGGAGGGAGTCACCATGTAAGGCACCCCATAGCGCATTTTCTGTTGTGCGAAAATGGAACTGCTATTCAACACTATTGTGTCGTACCCCTTGTTGTTCCATTTTTGATGTAAGTCTACATTCATGGACCCTCTCACGAAAGCGGAAAACCACAGACTACAAGGTGGCCCTCCTCCACCAATTTGACTAATGCCGTCCTTTATCCGTATCGTTTCCATGTGCAAGCTGTAAAAAGCTGAACAGGAACAAACAGCTGGCTCTTGAAGGATAAAAACTACCTTACAAAGCTTACGACTTTATATATGTGCTGAAGAAAATATGCTATACCGGAAGCCGGCGAAGCCGGCAGTCCTGGCATGGCCCGCACGTCCAGCGTACGGCACCGGCGACGGACGCTGGCTGAGGAAGCATTCCTAGCTAGGTTTGTGCTACGTTCCCACCCTGGGGAACGTCCACTACTTCCGAAAGAAATGACCAAGTATCCTGTTATCCCAATCGTCTAATTGGATTGTAAACGATTATTCAGTTGTCTACCTAAATTCAACTCTTCATCCACAACTGTGGTTTTGTTCTGTCTTCTTTCGGTTCTCTATGGAACGTACCTTCGAAATCGAGTCACTCGATTGTTCGATTTTCGAAGACGGCAAAAAATCGAGTTATTCGCTTGTTCGACTTTCGAAGACAGCGAAAAATCGAGCTTCTCGATTATTCGACGTTCGAAAAAAAAGTTCGAAAAGCTCAACTCTACTAGGCATGTGACGAAATTCCGGGGACTGGCTGATCTAACTTACCCGTTTTATGATACTTTGCCGGTGTGCAGCAGACACCAGCCCGCTTAATACATACGTTATTGTTTTCTTCTCTTACAGTTGCACAGTGCATAGACTTGTTTTTTCGACCAGCTGTTATCGATCGATTTATCCGATCTTAACTGTAAGTTGACCACGGGTGGGAGTCGTGTGGACATGTCGGCCATATGGCAGACTTCACAAAAGGGAGGCGGTGTGGATCGTGTGGCTGTTATTTATCGATCAATTTTTGCTCAATTTACCGTTTCATCAATAGGCGAATAGTTGCATTCACAAGTTCTTCGCAAATAAGAGGTATCTGATTCAGCCACTTACTTGGATCAATCACCAGAAAGAAATGAGACCGGTCCTCATGGCTGCTCTATTCCTAGCGACCTATAATACATTTTGTGGCCGCAAAATTTATAGTGTGATATTCCACGTTTTTAGATGAGCAGGAGAGATTTGCTACAGATTTACATATATTTATTTTTTTCGGTTCGTCATTAGCTGCCGTTATGCGTAAGCATTGTTTCATGAAAGTTCTTGAACAGTCAGTCAGCCACCAATCCCAAAAATGATCGTTTTGAAGTGACCTCCAAGCTTACAGTGGCTGAAGCAGATTGTGTCGCCTTCAAACCTTTCATTTATTCCCCATGAAGAGCATTTTACAACTCCTTGGAGAAGAATTCGTGTTTCAGCAAACAAGAAATTTTGACGCTTCCATAAACCCTTTGATTCTACTATGTGTAAGTTCTCTACCTCATTTTTACAATGTACAAGGAAGTTTATGAGAGGGCTGTCGATAAAAACCTCGTGCTTAACTAGGAAGGGATCCGTTATGTATTGCTTCCACTTTTCCTTCTTGGCTGTCGTCTATCATGTCTATCAAGCATCCTGATTTTTCACTCTATTTCGTATATTCGAAAAATCGCGTTTTTCGAATGTATTCGGATTCAAATGTTCAAAAATTCGCGTTTTTCGAATGTATTTGAATTTGAATACTCAGAAAAACCACGTTTTTCGAATATACTCGGTTTCGAAAATTTTCGGTATTCGAAACCATTAGAATATTCGAAAAATTTGCTAGATCATAAGTATACTTTGTAACTGTGCTAGTCCGAAGTTCTTGTGTGCCATTGCCCATATCAAATTTTTCTCATATTTTGCACTGTTGATCCATATTCCAAAGCTAAACTTCCAACTTCGCGGATGTCCGCTGACGCAAATTATGGACTAGAGCAGAAAAGAAACGCAGCGCTATGACGCTTATCAGCACTACCTCATAGGAATGGATCTCATTGAAGTACAGCTCGGGACAGCCTGTAAGCCTTTCTTTACCGCGGTCTAACCAGGATACTATCTCAACGGTAGGTCGGAACGGCCCAAGTGTTGTATACGGGCAGAACCGCCTCTCCCTGGGAAGTAACAAACTGCAGGTATCTCGACCCCAATACAACTCTGCGCGGAGTTAGAGGCGACGGAAGTCGCCGTTGGCGCCCTGTTGATTCACGTGCTCCGCAGCTGACGGGCGCGCGGGGATGAGGGCTGGTATCGCCACTCTTCGCAGTGCACAGGTGGCGTAGTAGGGAAGTGGTTGGGCTCGTGAGCAATGGGTCGGGGGTTTGCATCCTGCAGACTTTCATTTGCACTTTTGCAAAATCCATGTTTATCATATAGGTATCCACCTAGGTGTATTATAGTGTGTTATAGAGCATGTTTACATATAACATATGCTTCAAGCTACAGATTAGCTAAAATGTTTACTACTAAAGAACCGAGGCAGCTATTCACAGCACCCATCTGCGAAGTAAAAAGTAAATCAATTACAAAATATCTGAAGTTACATAACTACAGCATAACACAAAATAGGTTTACAAATCCAGGTTCAGGTCGTCCTCCTCTTCGGTTATGTTCCATTCGCCGTCGACCTCGTCTTCGTCGATTTCCAGGTTCTCTTCATCATGGATTTCCTCCAACTGTTTATCTTCGAACAGCCTCAAAATTCTTGCTATCCTATCTGCTAACTTCTTCTCCTCCCTAGATGGAGGCGCATCCAAAGGCGATCCACACTCCAGAGTTAGCAAGTGGATAACAACACGAGCACTGGTGGACATGACTTTGACGACGCTGTACAATTTAGGCTGTTCCTAGTTAACGTATCTCCATATGTAGCAGCTCATCGTATCCAAAGCGGGTAAACTATAGCGTTCAACATGTGTTGTTACGGCTGTGGAGAGTGAAGAACTGCCTCGGTTCTTTAGTAGTAAACATTTTAGCTAATCTCTAGCTTGAAGCATATGTTATATGTAAACATGCTCTATAACACACTATAATACACCTAGGTGGATACCTATATGATAAACATGGATTTTGCAAAAGTGCAAAAGAAAGTCTGCAGGATGCAAACCCCCGACCCATCGCTCAAGAGCCCGAGCTCCTCCCTACTACGCCACATGTGCACTGCGTTGAGTGGCGATACCAGCCCTCATCCCCGCGCGCCCGTCAGCTGCGGAGCACGTGAATCAACAGGGCGCCAACGGCGACTTCCGTCGCCTCTAACTCCGCGCAGAGTTGTATTGGGGTCGAGATACCTGCAGTTTGTTACTTCCCAGGGAGAGGCGGTTCTGCCCATATACAACACTTGCGCCGTTCCGACCTACCGTTGAGATAGTATTCTGGTTAGTCGAAGGGTGCCGACGTTAAAACACCGCAACAAATTCCAATGGATTGGTTAGCTCCAGCCAGGAAATCGTGAAGAAGTCTCATGTCATAGGCCAGATCGGCGTGTCATCTTTATAAAATACAGGGTGTCTCAAAAAATGTATACACTGTTGCAAAGGTGATGACTTTGCTCAC
>OX375865.1:88626225-88859092 GCA_947359475.1 Heligmosomoides polygyrus bakeri | reverse complement strand
ATAGTGTGTTATAGAGCATGTTTACATATAACATATGCTTCAAGCTACAGATTAGCTAAAATGTTTACTACTAAAGAACCGAGGCAGCTATTCACAGCACCCATCTGCGAAGTAAAAAGTAAATCAATTACAAAATATCTGAAGTTACATAACTACAGCATAACACAAAATAGGTTTACAAATCCAGGTTCAGGTCGTCCTCCTCTTCGGTTATGTTCCATTCGCCGTCGACCTCGTCTTCGTCGATTTCCAGGTTCTCTTCATCATGGATTTCCTCCAACTGTTTATCTTCGAACAGCCTCAAAATTCTTGCTATCCTATCTGCTAACTTCTTCTCCTCCCTAGATGGAGGCGCATCCAAAGGCGATCCACACTCCAGAGTTAGCAAGTGGATAACAACACGAGCACTGGTGGACATGACTTTGACGACGCTGTACAATTTAGGCTGTTCCTAGTTAACGTATCTCCATATGTAGCAGCTCATCGTATCCAAAGCGGGTAAACTATAGCGTTCAACATGTGTTGTTACGGCTGTGGAGAGTGAAGAACTGCCTCGGTTCTTTAGTAGTAAACATTTTAGCTAATCTCTAGCTTGAAGCATATGTTATATGTAAACATGCTCTATAACACACTATAATACACCTAGGTGGATACCTATATGATAAACATGGATTTTGCAAAAGTGCAAAAGAAAGTCTGCAGGATGCAAACCCCCCGACCCATCGCTCACGAGCCCGTGCTCCTCCCTACTACGCCACATGTGCACTGCGTTGAGTGGCGATACCAGCCCTCATCCCCGCGCGCCCGTCAGCTGCGGAGCACGTGAATCAACAGGGCGCCAACGGCGACTTCCGTCGCCTCTAACCTCCGCGCAGAGTTGTATTGGGGTCGAGATACCTGCAGTTTGTTACTTCCCAGGGAGAGGCGGTTCTGCCCATATACAACACTTGCGCCGTTCCGACCTACCGTTGAGATAGTATTCTGGTAAGGAGATCCAACTGGATCGAGGAAAAGGTTTCTTTAAATGAAATAAACGTGCTAAGCAACGCAGAAGAGTGCCGGCTCTGAGCACTCTCAAGAAAACGACATTGCTGAACATGGGGTGAGCAGCTTTTGGCCGGCCAGTACCTTGGTACACATGGGTACTGATAGATAGCGATGTAGAGAAATCGCCAAGAATGCTTTCACCCTGCAACAAGCTCGACAGTTTCTAAAATTCTCCTGCTGCTCGAGCGTGTTAACGTTAAATCATCATTGTCATTATCATTAATTTACGACCAGCTAGCAGAGGGTAAGAAAGCAGAGAACACCTGTGATGCGCTGTTCACGGGTTTGCCCCACTTTCGCATTCCACCTTCTTTCATTTTGCATCTCTCTATTTTTTGCACTACCGCTTACCTTTACATAACCCGCCCCGCATCTTTAGCAATTTATGCACATTCTTGCTATTGTAGCACTTTCACACACAACTCCAACATGCACTCGAAGCATTCCTCCAACCTCGGTTGGGATTCAGTAGACGTCAACGTGCGTTTGCTCGACTAAGGCCTATGTTATACTTAGGCGACGTCGTCGAAAGGAGAGCATCGGAGCCAGGCTCAAGCATGGGGTGCGAGAATCGCAGGGGGGTCATACTTTGGCTCAAGGTGGGGGTCGTACTTCGACATGGTTCCGAAGGAAAAAAAATTCCCGGAGGGGTTGCTCTTCCGCATGTATTGTAAGCAGAAGACTGTAAATAAAAAATGTAATTATTAATACACAATTAATAAAGTTTTAAAGCAAATAAACCGGATAAATGAAGATTTTTTAGGCATGACAACGACATGGCAACACCTGAGCACCGCTTTTTCTACAAAAAGACGTCATTTGGATTTGAATGTATCTAATAAAAATTAAAATAGTTGTTGTATATGGCTCCTTCCGAAAGCTATCCTTCAATTTGCAGCAGAAAAAATCAGGCCTCTTCTAAGTAACCTTTCATCCGACCAGGTAGAGTGATTTTCCTGGAATTTTTCAAAAACAAATTGTTTTCTACCCTTACACGCCTACCACAGGAGCTGAATCTGTAGTTCATGACAGCACAGATTTTATTTAGCAGTTGCTCAAAAAATCAAGTCTTTCCTAAGCGGTCTTCCTTGCGATCAGGTGAGGTCATGCTCAATTTTTTTCAAGAATAAAGTTTTGCCTGAACGGAACGATCTCTAGAGCTGACATATAACTTTGGAAGGCAATAATTTCTACTTCATATATATATTCTAGTATCCACCCTTTCCTAAGCTATTTCCCTCGCGATCAGGTGAGGTCATGCTCAAATTTTTTCAAAAATAAAGTTTTTTTCCTGGGGCCGGATTCATGTACGCGGCCGGGGGTAAATTCTACCCCCACTTACCTCGACGGTTATTTACCCGCCACTTTCCCCGAACTTACCTCCGTTTTCTGATTCATGACGGCCAAGGCGTGGTTTTGCTCCGCGGCCAATTTCTGACCCAATTTGCATGCCTCCGCTGGCCCACTGGCATCAGCTAACAGCGAAACCAAGCAGTCACACTTGCTGCTGGGAGTCGCTGGCACCGACCCTAGCAGCATCGTATTTAGGGGAAATGAAATGTGAAATGTGGGGTAGGGCGAGGGGGGGGGGGGGGGGAGGGAGAGGGGTGGAAACTAGTAGCATAGCAGGAAGTACAGAAACAATGGTAAATGTGGGCCTACATGACTAATAATGGGTGCCATCCACCACAGTAGCCTCCATACACAACATATGCCAAGGAAAGCTAAGGTGGCGGACGGGCATAGACCACCCACGCAAATCGTAAATTACGATTTGCGTGGTGGACTAGGCTCATGGGGGCCCAAGCCGACCCACAATGCCACTAAAGGAAGCAATTAACTTAAAAATAAGTGGCATTGTGGGCCGCCATGGTCCACAGAGCCCAAAAAATCATGGAATGCAAGCCTAATAGAGAAAAACAAAAGGTAAAACAACTTACCGAAGTGCGGCGAAAGACGTGCGCATGGCCACGGCAACTAGGCGCCCCTGCCAGGCATTGAATTTGCGGCTGGCGGCCAGCTCAGAGCTGGCTAAGTGCCAGCGGAGGCAAGCATTGGGTCAGAAATTGGCCGCGGAGCAAAACCCTCGCCATGGAGGTAAATGTTCCCCGACGCGCTGACGGGGTAGCATTTACCTCTACACTTACCTTGGATTTTTCCCGCCGCGCGTTCATGAATCGCGCGTAGGTGGGGAGTGGGGGTAAATTTTGCACTTACCCGCCGGTAAATCGTTCATGAATCCGGGCCCTGAACGAAACGATATCTAAAGCTGAAATGTAGCTTCAAAAAGTTCGATCATTGAGTGATACATAACAAAAAATGCAGCTTATCTGGAGCTATTTTTGATGTGATTAAGAAGTATGAATCACTGGTCCATTTCTTGTCGATGAGATTGGAAGGTGCCATACTTGTACTTTGTTCAACCGATCGTAACTCGCCCAATTTTGAAATTTATGCAAATGCGGTTCGCATTCAGAAAGCTAGGAGAAATTCTCTTTCTTATGAGCATAAAACCACCTTTCAAAAAAGGCATCTCATGCGCGACGGGGGATGCGATTTTTGCTAGAAAAAAAATTGGAGTGATTTTACAAAAACGGACATAGCTCGCTCACTTCTAAGATATGTGCAAGTGCGGGCGGCATTTGGGAAACAAGAAAAAATTCTCTATCTTATAGATGCAAAACCAAGCTTTGAAAAAATGATCTTCATGCGCGGCCGGGAGGTGCAATTTCTCGGAGATCTTTGCGAAAATACTTGTCGAAAAACGCAGGCCCTCGGCCGCACACGAAGATGCCTTTTTTGAAAAACGATTTTGCGATCACTAAAAAGGGCATCTTCTCTAGTTTTCCGAGGGCCGCCCGCATTTGCAAATCTCTCAAAGTAAGTGAGTCTTGTTCGTTTTTGTAAAATCACTCCAATTTTTTCGAGCAAAAATCGCATCCCCCGGCCGCATTAAAATATGTCTTTCTTGAAAGGTGGTTTATGCTCATAAGAAAGCGAATTTTTCCTAGTTTTCTGAGTGACACCCGCATTTGAATAGTTCTATGGATGCCTCCTTACCCAGGTTTGGTTGACCTATGCTGGTAACGCAGTGGGGGGGGGGGTGGTAGCGTAGTAGGAGGATGCACCGCTCGTCTCATGCACTCCGAATGAGTGTTCCTGATCCGGATTTTCTGTTCACTCCCGCCATTCCCAAGTAGGCAGTGAGTACCAGACTTGTATGGTAGGATAATACGGTGACTTTTTCATCGACTGGTCGCCTCAAGCCATTCCATAGGCCAAATAGGCGTACGAATTGCCTCCATGATATCCCGTAGAAGTCAGAGAAAGCGTAGCGCAAACCGCAAAGGGTTTGACTAACGATTACCTGTATTATTTTATGTCTAAAGCAGAAATTCGAGTCTCGTTTCTGGAATTTCCTTGCAGTACATTTTTATAACAATGCTGGTTCGATTGGGAAAGGTAGCTATTACATAAATATGGCGTTCACAACAAACTACACCACAGCTATGCTTATGGTTAGACATACTATTAGTTGCTCCAGAAATCGGAGCGGTTCATAAGAAATAGACAGTGAGTACCAGATATTGTTGAAGACGGCGTCAACGACTTCGGACAGCATTACACCACACAATGACTTTCTGCGCTTAAAATGATACCGCTTATCACAGAAATTAGGCATTAACAGGCTAGCCCTTGATTCTTTCTCTGTACATTACATAATAGAAAGGCATATGTATGCAACCAGTTGCAAGATAATTTTTCCCGTCTAACTATGGGATGACGGTACATCATAAAATTTAGTAAAATGGGTACTTAAATTAAAAGTATTGCACCTGAAAGAAATCATGTTGTAGTCTAGAGAGGAGGTATCCATTATAGTTGTGCTCTCCCAAAAATGTCGAATAACTGAATATATTAGAATAGCTACGATTCGAAAATCGAATATGTTCGAGAAACGCGATTTTACGAGCACTCAATTAAAACGATACCATAAATAAAAATATAAAATTCTTACAGTCGTTTCGTTCCTACCCTTAGACGAATGCAAGAAAGTAATAAAGAAAATAAGAGCTTCCCCGGAACTCCTCAGTAAGGAGGGAAGCTATTGTAACTGTTTAAAAGCAACGTACCTGACAAATGGAGCCGAAGTCACAGACGCGCAAAAATGCGGAGAAGCGACATCTGTAAGCAGTGCAATAGTGTACGGCAAACAACTGAAGAATTGTCAAAATCGAGTGTATAACAGAAAAGCAATAATACCTAGAGATAGACCTAATATTATAAATTGATAAGAGAGCAAACCAGGAAAGAGAAGCATCAAATAGGAGGGAAAAAGAAGGTCTTAAAAGGGTCGCAAACAGGAAAATCCGAAAATTCTATACGCAGCGTGTGATACAACAGCGTTGTCGGGAAACTGGTCCGCTTGGCATGGTGCCGAGGCGGCGCGCGGTTTTTCGTCGTGTAGTCTCGCACACTCCACGCCTCCCCTGCACGCCACACCCCGGAGTCCCTTCCCTAGCCCAATCTGTGCTCTCCTCCGCTGTCGCGGAGGAGATCACAGAAAAGGCCGGACTCTGCCCCGCAAATAAATTGTATACCCATATTCTAAAGTAGGAGAGGGGAGTAGGAATGCCCTAGAAAAGTAAGGAAGAGTAAGAGAGGGCTATAAAAGGGCTGAAAAACTAAAGAAGAACTAATAGTAGTGTATAGCGTGAATAAATGGGCATTAATTCGTTCGAAATTCGAGTTTTTTCAAGCTTTCAAATGCGAATACATTCAAAAATAGTGTTTTCAAGCACTCGGTTTCGAATATTCGTTACCGCTTCAGGAGTAAAGATCATTTCATCAAATCAAATATATTGATGACAGGTTCCTGACCCACCTGCCCGTCGGCTTCGCACTTGCCCGCTTCGCTTGATGTCCGACTTTCGTTTCGCCATTGTATTGATAAGATCACCCTCACTGGGATAAATTGTATCGTTCAATCCATGAAGTTCTCTTTGGTTTGGCTAACGTTATGGCGTTGTCGTAAACATTTCGTTCAAATCCGTTTAAACGTTGCGATACTCAAATTTTAGGCAAATAGACTTCTCAATGCGCTTGTACTTTTTTTATTTTTTTCTCAATGCGCTGATATTTATTATCTTCCAAACTTTCCACCAATTCAGTGGCAGTCTCAGAAGCTTGCGCCGCTGTTTTTAGCGTAGAGAATGAACGTTCTGTATTTCTGAGGATAGACAACAAAACGTGATGCGCCACATCATCAGATCGTTCCCATAAATGACAGCTTCTTCATTTCCCCTCCTTTTGCTTTTCCTCACTTTATCCCTAGTTTATACTTGTGCCGCCACGCGGCGCGGCAGCATGATTGTCATAGATATCGATTTATCGCGCCGGGCGCTCGATATCTATCCCAACCATAATGCCGCTCCGCGCAGTGACGCAAGTATAAACTAGGGCTTATAATGTATATATTCACGCCCCGTTGAGCAATCTTGTATGAAACATAGAAACACATCAAGACGTGCGCTACTGCATAACCTTTATCGTTTATAATCCCAGATTTGTGCTATCAGGGTGGTTTCCACATACTGAGCGACAAAAGAAAACTACCCGCAACGTCACCGAGTAAAATGAATGTTGCTGAATCACCGCAGTCGAACTTATATACAGATGGTATATGTTATCAGCTTTACAGCGCAAACAGAATCACTGTGTATTGGCTCTACCTTTAGCCCAACTATATTTATAAAGAACACAAGGAACATCACTTCATACACCAGTAAGTTTAAGCCAAGTACGATATTCGAAGATTACATCATTGCAACGACTAGGCTCCAGAACATGGTATAAAATCGTAGTATTAACACACTAAATATATCTAAGAAATACATGAGTCACTCATCGGGACTATCGTCGGAGAAGCCTTTTCAATCCAGCTCCTCAGAGATTTCCGCCTCGGAGCTCGAATCTGCATCTACACTGCTCGAGTACTCTTTACGCTCCTTAGCTGAGTAGCGCTTCACCTCCCAGCGCGTCCAGTACATACACTCTCTGAAAAGGTATGATTGTTTAGCAGAAAATGCATAAATCATAAGCTTTCGATCAAAACCTCCCGGCGTCTCCGTTCCCGTGGACTTTCACCATAAGCAGCAGTCTAACGTGAGCACCCGATAAACCACCTCTACTTTGGTTGCCATAAGCTATGCCGGCGATGCCAAACAAGAATCTGGTAGCGAGCGCGAAACAATTAGTGTACAAGCTACGATTTAAGGAAACTAAATATCCACTTGCAGGCCACGGAAGTCGCTGGAATGGATAAATTCTGATGGGCTTTCGTTGACATTAAGGGATAGTCGTCCTTACAAAGCCTCCACAATTCAAAGGATCCGAATCCTTGTCCGGCCGCTTCTTCTAATCAGCTTACACGCAAATCATGCTACACATTTGTATCATGAAAAGTTACCAGTGCCCTGTCATAAACGTGATAAACGACTGTCCCAACCTCTGGTGAGTGCTCGTTTAAACAGACAACGTTGGGCGAATACGGATCACCGTAGTCAGACATTCTATAACCCTTCTGAAACAAATCGATTCTATGGAGTACAACGAAGTTCATCGTTGATGCAATAGTGCAGGTTCGAACCACAATTAACCACCGCCGCTCAAGTTCAGCCGTTCATTCAACTCGTAGTCGTGAAATATAAGCTTCATCTTCAAAATATATTAGTGCTGCGGAAACAATAGTTTACGCATTAAATAATCGCATACGTTTCCCAATCACTTTATGGAAATAGTTGTTGCATCTGCGGACAACATCTGTACCAATGACTTCATCGAGATAGGCTTTTTGTTGAGATGTTCCCAAATCAGTGAAGAGCTCCGCGGATGGGTCATCTGTGACAGGTTCTTCAAGAGCAGCTACAAACTCCATTAGCTTCGTAGGCGAAAATACAATTGCCTTCGATTGACTGGAAACAGCCAGGCTAAAAATCTATTCATACTTTTCATCTAACTGCCAACGATATCCTCCACCTCGTGCATGATCATTGTCTAGGCCTTCGCACTTTTTGTTGCCTTCTTATAGACTACATTCCTGTTGTCCCACACTGCTGGCAAGCTTCTCACAGTTTCTATAAGCGAATACCGCTCTTGCATAGTGAGACTCTTCGTCTCCATCATCTCGATTTTCGGACGCTTCGGCATCATGGCTCTGCAAAGGTAAAACATTTCTCCTTTTTCTTTGGTGCTGACAAAACAAACAAAGGAAAGGCCGAATGAGCGCAGACACAAAGAGAACCTCACAAGGAAAACATCACGTCGAAAAAGTAGGCCAAAAATTTTGCACTTCTCTGTGCCAGGCATGACACCATGACCCCCTGCCTGTGACTTGTCGGGCACAGAAATAATGGGTTTCCGTGCCAGCGCGGGAGCTCACAAAAAAAAGAAAGGCCGAAGTAAGCGTTGGCGCGCGTAAGAAACAATACCAGGAAAACAACTCGTCGAGGAAACAAGACAAAACAACTAACAAAAACATCACGTGATCAGGAAAATACCACCCAACACATGTTGAAATCAGCGCTAAGGTGTCAGAATCGATCGAAATGTCGAAGTCTAGACTTTGTTGCAAAGACTGCGCCACTTGCAGTGCACAGAAACAATGGACTGGAAAAGTTGCATCCGCGGCCGTTCGCTGTCGCGCCGTGCCGCGCGGCGTAAAATGTATAGAGCATGCAGCAGTCAGTTATTCTACCAATATAAAGGCGTTAGTCCGTCTGTCCGTGTGTATGTGTGTGTCCGTGTGTCACAAACCTGTGTGAGCCTGTGAAACGTGTCAAACATGTGAAGGTAACCCGATCGTACATGTAAAACTTGTCAAGGTTACGCTCACGTGCAATCGATGAAAATGGACGAAAATTGTCTGATTCAAAAAAAGAAGGAGAGGGACTTGATCGGACGACTAATGCTGATCGATATTATCGCTTTTCCGCCGAAGTTATTGGTTTTCGCTCAGATTTGTTCCATTGAAGTGGGAGTCATGTTATTTTGATGGCCGATCGGTCGACTTCACTGCCGGTTGTATGGTTCAATTGGGCGACCAATATCGATAGATGGTATCGAGTTATTGATCGGAGTTGCCAGTTTTCGCTTAGATTGGATCCATTTTGGAGGGGGTTAGGCGACCGTTTCTTCGAAAGATTTACTAATGCTCGTAGGAATTACTCCAACATGACGGGGCTCAGAGAGAAACCGATGCAACTTAACTGAATCGACCGACCGAACAATTACGATTTATCGATTTTTCTGGAAGACCCACGAAGACGTTCGGCGGGCGGAAGGCCGCTGAAAGTCTGGTTGCTCAATAAGTTGACACAGGGCTCTGCACAGTGAAATCGATGCTAGAGGATCGTGAAACATTATGTGAATCTATCCTGGTCGGATGTGGCGGGCACCGTTATAAAAGCGAAGCAGAGACAAATAAACAAGTCTTTTTGCAGTTTCGTGACACTAGAAGTCGACGAGATGGAAAAATTTCCACCCAAAGTTTTTCTGATTATTTGAGGTGCTGATCTGTTGATTTGCACTAAAAATGTGCTTGATCTTCTTCAAATTCTGTAGGGGAAAAAGTTTGGTCAGGCTCGCAATTTTGACATCGAAACCTAGTCTGCGCTTCTTATGGTCCTTGTCAGTTTTGAGTCAAACGAAGCTTAGTGGGTTTATAATCGATACCAGAAGGCAAAGATCAGATCTCCCAAGATCATAAGATACCTGTGAGTATCTTGAGGTCATGAGGAGATCAGATCTTTGCTTTCTAATAAAATGGCTTGGTAATCCTAACATTTCAGCTCACTCAGCACCATTTGGTATAATAGTTATTATCGAAGCATTTCAACATGAAAATGAAACTTTGAACTATTCTGAACATTTTCTGAAAGAAGAATGTATTTTCTCTCCGTAGGACTGAAAAATTTTGTTCCACATTCAGATCCTTGGATATTAAGAAGCCAAAATCACAAACGCCAGCAGTTGTTTCCAATGTGACACCTCTTAATCTGTAGGACAGATTTTCGACAGCGCGCTTAACTCTAACCACAAAGGCTTTCGATTTTCTGCTGCTGGAGACAGCTCCCACTTACCGTTCCAGGAGTGTATGTAATACATAGTTTCTTCAATTCAAGGTAAATCATTCGAACTTTCAATGGTTTTGTAGGTTTTAGTATAATCAGCGAACATTTTACAAAACAACTCCAACTCGTAAAATAGACTGAAATAATTGTTTACTTCTCGCAGTACATTCCATGTTCAACCCTCGATGAACCTCGGCATCTTTGATGTTTCAATAGTCGAGTAGTTTGTTCAGCGTAGCCAAGATTGGTACAAGACCTTATTTCGGCTGAGGTTTCGGCGATGTCGCCTTCTTCAGAGCCTGGAAAAGTCTAAATCGTTTGAGAAACTATCCTCCCAAATGCCATTTCATTCAGTTTTTTTTTGAATGAATTTCATTCCTAAGCCTATCCAAAATGCTAAGAGACCAAGAGAACGACATTGTAGAAAGTCAGGAAAAGGCTAACCTTTATGGATGGACAAATGAGCCTACTGACACCCTAGCTGAACGGAAGATGGGTGAATCACATAGAGCCCTTGAGACCACACGCTTTGGGGACCTAACGGGTCATGACCAAGAGGCCAAAACCCACACAGGGCGACGGGGCGAGCTCCTGGATCACAGCCGAGGATTCGTCCTTCCTATTGATTTGGGGCGACTTCGCCGCAATGTACAGTGTCTCTAGAGTTCGGCGCGCCGAAATCTCATTTTCACGCGCAAGGATCTTGACCTCCACCCCAAAACAGCTGTTTACTTCTGTATACATGGTGCACATGATGTGTGCAGAGGTGGGCAGGGATGGTGTCTATAAGAGTAGAGCTGCTCACGTTTAGGTCTAGTTACAAAACATAGGCACACTGTTAAATGAAGAAAGAGGTACAAACTCAATCACTGCACCTGGTAACAGCAACGACCGGGTCAATCTTTTGTTCTACACTGGATATTAAGAAGCCAAAATCACAAACGTCAGCAGTTGTTTCCAATGTAAGTTACTGACATTTTTCGTTAAGAACAGGGTTAACGACTTCACCCTGTCACCCTGTCGTCCCATTGATCATCAACTTGCTAGAACGGGCGCCAGTAGCGCCTCCATTCGTTCCTCTTACGTGCCAGAGTGCTCCAATGGGTCCTCCTGGCTCGAGGGACACGAAGAGCGTCATATCGGTTGTTCAGGCCTTTAACGAAGAAGTCCGACCAACGCGTTGGTGGACGTCCTGGTGTTTTCTTGACATCCCGCGGAATCCAGTCGATGACGGCTCTCGTCCAGCGGTGTCTGCGAAGCGCATTACGTGGCCGGCCCACCTAATTTTCGAGAACTTGGCCCACGCGACAGCGTGTCTGATCCTCGAGCGTCGGCGGAGCTCGGAGCTCCGGAGGCCTACTCTCACTTGTGTGAGTTGTGTCACTCCGTGCATCGTCCAGTCGATTCCACGCTGCGCGACGCTGATCGGGTGCTCATCCTGCTTTTGTACAGCCCAAGTCTCTGAGGCGTATGTTAGGGCAGGAAGAACGGTAGAGTCGAACAGGTGGGCACGGAGTCGGACGTTCTTCGTCTTCTTCGCAACTTCTTCGACGCTCTCGAAAGCTCTTAACGACTTAACGGAAATTTTTAGGAGTTTAATCGAATTTTAGGAATTTTTAACGGACTTTTTCCCAGTGCAGGGAGTTTATCACATTTAGTCTTAGTCTTCGCTAATGTCGCAGGTCTCATCCACCATTAGGACTCTTCCAGGAAAAAATCTATTGAAATCAGCAAGAGCATTTTAATGTTTTCATGAATTTGTTGTGAATTTTTGTAAATCATGCATTTTGGCGATCATGTTGCGAGTCGGAGGAGGTGCCGGCTGTCGCGTGCCCCCGACACCAGGCTCCTGGTTCGGATTTCCCACTCAAGCAATCCAGGCCATCCAACCCTTCCATCCGTCGGAGTTGGTGAGTTGTAGCAGACTTGTTTGGGAAGGATAAAGCGCGCGCTGACTTTTTTTATCGGTTGACCACCGCAAGTGCCCAAGTATGGCCAAATACGCATACAAATCGCCGCCACGACATCCCGTAGAAGTAGAAAGCGTGGCGCATCCCAAAATAATTGAATAACGCTGTCTTTTATCGTTGTCTTCTAATGCATTTTGGAGCTGGAAATTTCTTCGCCGAGCCCCTAACCACGTCAATAAATCAAGAAAGATAGTGCTCTAACGTCCTCGAAGATATGCGTATCCTCACTTGGCGCTGCTTATATGAGAATACTTATACGTCACCTGTATTAAGACGGAGAGAATGGTTTCGACAGCTTGACGTATTTTAAACGATTTTGTAAAAAAAGTCAACAACAAAAATTTGGAAAGCAAATTTTCCTGAACGGTAACACGTTGATGACGTGTCACATCTTTTCGAAAAAGTGGGTCCGTGTGACACGATGTCGTGCCACGGTCCCGACGTTGCAAAAAATGGATTAGTCCCACGCATCAGGCACTCGAAAATCGTGCGTTCGACAACATGTAAACATTCCACTGATAGGCTTTTAATTTACTTTTATTAATTCTTTCTGTACTTAACGGGCTGGTTCCCGCATCGACATGACATATGCGTACCAACTTTTACCTTTCAACACTTACAAGGTCCACCCCACATAGGTCACAGCTAGTCTAGCACCTATGGTAGTAGTATCGTAAGCCCTCTGTCTTTCGCATCGCGGTATTCTTTTTTCTCATCGCCGACTGCACTCTAACTGTCTCAGCAAAGTACGGACGGCCTCCTCCTTTACATGCACGATATGCGCATCAGTAAAGCTTTCAGCGATTCCTAACCTTGACCAATTATTCACGAATCCTACCCTTGCTCTACTTCCTTCTTGTTTTTTTTATTCCATGTTCTCTTTCAGTAGCCAATTTATTTTGCTTCTCCTGTGAATTTCTCTTCTAATAGTGTGTGGTTTGAATTGGCAATAAATAAATAAATAAATAAATATACTTGCAAAACAGTCATACAAAGCTTTTCCGCAAAGAACTAGGTGGGGGATGGGGTTTCAAGGTTCTGCGTGATCTCACATTTTAATATTTGTTTATTTATGGCCAATTCGAAAGAAAAAACATACACTGTAAAGAGAGGAAATATGCCTTGTCGCTGAGCATGTTGAATGATAGTTCCATACCTGTTCGCTTTCCACACCCTGTTAATAATTTGTTGCTGCAGGCTTGTTTATTTTTTGGGTTTGTCGATGTTGAGTTGTTTATTGTACATTGCAGTGTTACACAATATTTCTTGATCTTTACCTGTTGTACTTTTGAAGTTGAAACTTTTAAGGCTTTCATTGAATTTTCTCATTCGAAATAATGGTTAGTTAACGAAATTTAACGAAAATTTTACGTTAAAAAATTTCGTTTGAAAAATTTAACGCACAGAAATTTGTATGCACCCCTGGTGGCCACGTCCTTCGCGCCAACGGCGACACCGCCAGAAAGATTGGCCTAAACCTAGAGGTCTCTGGAAAGCGGCTCAGAGGACGCGGCAACGTTGGCTTGGCGTCACCACGCCAGAAGAGCGGACCCCTCTGCCAAGCGGGATAGACGGTATTGAAAATGATGATGATCTTTCCACACCTTGTTATGGGCCAAACATATTTGCAGATACACGCTCACATGTTATTCTTTACTTTTTCAAGGGAAGAAGACTCAACTGCCGGAAGAGCAATAATTGATATTTCTATAAAGGTATTGCTTCACTTTTGTCGAGATTTGTGAATTTGTGAAGTTTTTTTGGTCGTGAAGCTCAGTGCGAAGTTAACAAGTATTATTGTTGTTCTTATATTTATTCAATAAATGGTCTTTCTAAATGTTTCGACCGAACGACCTCGGCTAAAGAAGCTAGTTCAACTGGGGACTCTGAATGTGGGAACGCTGACCGGAAGATCTAGGGAAGTGGCTGACCTGATGAAGCGCAGAAGGATACAAGTCCTGTGTCTGCAGGAAACGCGATGGAAAGGAGCGAAAGCCAGGGAAATCGGAGAAGGGGTCAAGCTGTACTACAACGGAGAGGACACCAAGAGGAACGCGGTAGGGATAGCTGTCGCGGAGTCCCTCAAGGATTCAGTAGCGGCTGCCCAAAGAATAAACGACCGTATCATGTCACTGCGGCTGGACACGAAGGAGGGTTACTGGACCATCATGTCTGTCTACGCTCCGCAGACCGGATGCTCCGAGCACGACAAGAATGCTTCTACCTCTCGCTCGAGGAAGCCATAAGGTCCGTACCAGAAGGCGACTACCTCTCCATAGCAGGGGACATGAACGGGCGGGAAGGGAAGCTAGTTCGACTGGGGACTCTGAATGTGGGGAGTGGCAGAAGAGGAGAGGAAAGGGTTCATGGAGGTAAAGGGATCGACCTGATAAACCCGGATGGAGAACGAATTCTGGATCTGGCTATCGCCCACGATCTGGCTGTCTGTAGCACCTTCTTCGCGAAGAGGGAGAGCCAGAAGGTGACCTATGCTAGCGGAGGAAGAAGGACGGAAGTCGACCACATCCTGGTTCGAAGGGCTGCCCTGAAAACAGTCCGGGATGTGAAGGTCATTCCGGGAGAAGACGTGGCATCACAGCATAGACCCTTAGTAGCCGACCTTAGAATACCTCTACCCACTAGGCCCAAAGTGAGGACGGAACCCAGGATCCGATGGTGGAGACTGCGGGGTTCAGAGCGGAACGAGCTACGAAGGGCAGTCTCGAAGCAGGCCTTCCAGATCCAGCTGGTCCCGTGAATGAGACCTGGAGGAGGGTAGCCCAAACAATCCTGAAATGTGCCAAGGAAACCCTGGGAAAAACAAAGGGAGGAACCAGAGGGGATAAATCGGCATGGTTCTGGAACGAAGAGGTGCAGGTTGCGGTGAAGAGGAAGAAGGAGGCCTACAAGATGTGGCAGAAGACGAGGGCACCCGAGCATCTCACAGCGTACAGGAAGCTGAAGAGGCTGGCAAAAACATCTGTAGCGAAGGCAAAGAACGTGGAAATGGATGCCCTGTACGAGAAACTAGACGGCCCAGAGGGAGAGAATCCGCCATCCGCCTGGCCAAGGCGCGTCATAGAGCTACCCTCGACATTCGAGTAGTGAAAACTGTGAAGAGTGCTGACGGTAGGGTGTTACAGAAGCCGGCCGAGGTCAGGGAGAGATGGGAGGAGTACTTCAAGGAACTCCTGAACGAGGAGTTCCCTCGTCGGGAGGCCGAGGAAGAACAACCAACGATCCCACCCTGGACGCAAGAAGAGGTTCGCAAGGCCATTGGGAAGATGAAACTCGGAAAGGCAGCAGGGCCTGACGGTGTGCCAGTAGAGGCTTGGAAGGTGCTCGGGGACCTCGGAATCAACTTGCTGACGCAGTTCTCCTCAACAGAATCACGAAAGAAGGTAAGATGCCGGATGACTGGAGGAACAGCACCATAGTCCCCATCTTCAAGCAGAAGGGAGACGCTTCCGAATGCTCCTACTACCGAGAGATCAAACTGATCTCACACACGATGAAGATCTACAAACGACTGGTCGACTCAGGGCTAAGGGAGATGGTACCCATGTCCCAGGTGCAGTGGGGCTTAATGCCTGAGAGGTCCACCACAGACGCCATCTTCATCGCTCGTCAGGTGATGGAGAAATATCGGGAGAAGCGAAAACCCTGCAACCTGGCATTCCTAGACCTGGAGAAGGCCTACGACAGGCTAACTGGGGCCGTAATCTGGAATGCCCTTCGAGGGAGGGGTGTCCCGGAACGTCTGATCATGGTCATAAGAGACATGTACGAGGGCTCGAAAAATGCGAAACGAACTCCACACGGGGTGAAAAGGAAAGTGGACATCACAGTGGGGGTACACCAAGGGTCGGCTCTGAGCCCGTTCCTCTTCCTGCTGACGCTTGACTCTATAGTGAACCACCTTGAGGAAGGCTCTCTCAGAACGATCCTCTACGCGGACGACATCGCCCTAGTAGTCGACAACCAGGAGGAGCTGGAGGAGAAGGTGCAGCTGTGGCAGAGAGCCCTCGCAGACAACGGCCTACGGCTGAACGTGAAGAAGACGAAGTTCATCAGCTCTGAGCAGTGCGCTGGATCGATCCTAGACTGCCAAGGGGAAACGATCGAGAAGGTGGAAGAATTCCGCTACCTCGGAAGTGACCTATCCGAGGAAGGAAGTGTGGACCAGGCGGTCAGGGGACGGATAAGCGCAGCCTGGCTCAAGTGGAGGGAGTGCACAGGGATCCTCTGCGACCGTAGATGCTCCAGGACGCTCAAAGGCAAGCTCTATAGAACAGTTGTGAGACCTGCCCTCCTCTACGGCAGTGAGTGCTGGGTCCTGGGTAAGGCGCAGGAGCGGCAACTGCACGCGGCGGAGATGAGGATGCTGAGGTGGGCATGTGGATGGACCCGTCGGGACAGGGTGCGAAACGAGGATGCTAGGGCAGTGATGAAGACAGCCCCGATCCAGCTGAAGATGAGAGAGCAGCGCCTGAGGTGGTATGGACACGTCCTCAGAAGACCAAAGAATCACCCCACAAGGTTGGCCTTAGATTTCGTGACACCCGGTAAGCGTCCGAGAGGAGCCCCAAGGAAAAGATGGAAGGACGTCATCAAGAGAGATCTCGCCGAAGTCGGCGCCACGGCAGATGCCGCCCTTGATAGGATGAGGTGGCGACAGATCACAAGAACAGCGGACCCTGCGACTGCGCGGGACTAAAACGCTCAGGAGAAGAAGAAGAAGAAGAAGAAGGTATTTCTAAATGTTTAACAAAAGCACACATTCAGATGCAGACGCAGACGGGGCAGGGGCCCTATCCTAAAGCCTTGACTGCTGCCCGCCACGACCGACTCTGCAAGGGTCTATAAGCGTGGACCACTGCAGCCGAGTTTGCAGCACAATGCACCAGGAACGCAACACAATAGCAGCGCTTGCTGCGGAAGTGTAGCGCAAGCCGAGCACAGTAGGCTTTGCACTCGAGCAGTTACTCGATGCTATTGTGCTTGGTTTGTGGTGCTCAAATATCTGAGGCGGTAGACTTCGTCGATAAATGCCCACTACCAGCTAAAACCAATCGTTCACTATACCTTGTCTAGGTATTGTTAAACAGCACAGTAATTTTCTACCGAGACGTAGCGTAGTTTCTTAGATTTTATACGAAATCAGTTAGCATGCTGCGTATGAGTGCACGGCTGCTAGAATAGAACCAGATCCAAATATATAGAGTGCGAGCAGACGATAATCTTGTCAGCGTCCTAAGTTTGCTTCTGAAAATCAATCTCAGGACGTCAGACTTTCGATCCACCTTCTCTGCACACGGCGACAACTTGTGAGTTTCCAGACCATGAAGAAGGCGATAACACGTAGACGTGAGCCACATGAACCGTTGACATTAATGGTGATATAAGCAACTCTTTATTAATTAGACATACAGAAAAAGATACAAAAAACCCGCGATGGAATGAGTCGTGACGATACCTGCACAGAATGCTTATCAACAAACAAATCGCTATCACATTCAAATATCACTTTACAAATTCGATATGTCACCAGGGTGGTTAATGCTGTTGGAATGTCCAGTATTTACTGAAAGTGCAGAGATTGCATAAAATTTCCGCATAAGAAAGATGAAGACATAGAACTGCAGCGGAACTGAGATGCATCTCTTGAAGAGATTATCTACCGACGTCGATAGGGTACTGCCGGTTGTTGTGAAAATGCACAGACAGCCTTTGAAGAAGTGCTGTTACCCGGCGTCTACTCTTAGAACGACTTCAGTCAACTGTTCATCTCCGGAATAGTCGTCTCCTTGAAGTTCGGCTCCGCAGTCTGGCTACGTTCTACAGCCGCTGCTAGAGATGTGTCTGCTCGGTGTCCTGATAAAATCTCATGCTCGTGTCGGACTGGCTTTGAAGCAGAGATGCGGCTCCATTACTTGACGCATACCGTACCACACTCTGCGAGGATCCGTCGATGATCGACTTTGCCATGTCGCTCACGCAGCGATTCGCTGACCTGCAACTACATGATTCTCGAACATATAGGAGTCGGACCTAGGTGAGGGTGAGAATAACGCGAAGCCCATGGAAGAAATCTACGTCAAGTCTGGCCTTATCTTGGCCTTATCGACTTGCGCTGTGTAAGCTAAATATCTCTAATAGTTCTATAAAACTGTAATTATATAATTTTATAATAAACATATGATATTATAATGAAACTTTTATTACGCAATATTGTTACACATAGAATGTAAAATTAAAGTTCTTATAGCATTATCCCATTAATTTGTGCCCATCCAAAAAGGTTATAACGCCCTCTTCTTCAGTGACGAACTAACAGGGAGGTGTAACAAAAAGGTTCGTCTCGAGATAGGGAAATACGAGCAATTTGGAGAGAACACAAGCATTTCTGATTTTATACTCTTCACTTCACTTTATTAGGTAACGGACAAGGGGAAAACGATATTTCCGTAACTTAACCCAAAGTTTGAGAAATCAAAAAGTACTCAGTAGCCTATTACGCAATACGCGTCATAGGACGAATAAGCAAATTTATTTGAAAAGATGTGCACCTTCAAGGTGTTTTAGATTTGAAATTGATTTTTTAAACTCTTAGGCTTGAGGAGTGCTTCCTCTCCCAGATTTTTCCTACGTTTCCATAGTGGGTAGCTCGTCAAACGTCGCATGAAATAACACGTTTACATTAGATTTTCCACTTTTTTAATAGAATAAAATCCCACCTGGCAGTTTTCACGTCTGAGTTGTGATGGTTAGTGTTCACCATGGTGATTATGCTCATATGATCGTCGTTGCCCGAGCTTTCACCTTTCATCTGAAAACAACACACCATTATGCCATGAAATAATCGTCATTGAGGCATTTTCTATGAAAAGATGTTGATGGCATGAGATTCAGTGAAATGCAGTGCTTTTCAAGGACAACCTATGTGGAGGCAGATGATCAGAAATAATGGTGCTCGTAACAGCTCCAGGATTTGACTGAAACTGTTTTCTTTCTTACAACATGAAATACCAGCCACTTTTATGCTAATAGCAAATATGAGTACGAGAATATAAGAAGAAGAAGAAGAGATAGCAAAAAGAAAAGAGAGGAAAAAGCTTTTTTGCAAAAACGTCAAGCTGTGGATTTAAAACTAGGCGCTGAATAATCGGGAGGTGGAGAAGGTTCAGACACCACATCACCACTTGAATTCTAGCTGCAGCGTCCCAGCCAACCATAGCCTTCCTTGCTTCCGTTTCACGTAGAGGGTAGCGAAGCTACTTGGGATGGTTATAACGTTCCATATCACGATAGTCATCCTCTCCAGATTAGGCCAATGAAGCATAAAACGATAACGGTTGCTCCGCATTTTACATCTACAGGACGTTGTGGAGGCAATGAGCAATTGGCCCTCACGAAGAAATGCGGTGGTCAGTCAGTAGACAAGTCTGTAAATTGTCCTTGAAGGACTCGTACCCGCCTACCACTTCCCGCTTTCGAACAGATAAAAGTCTTTCGTTGGTGTGGGACATGCGAGCGATGTGATCGGCCCCTATTTAGGGTGCGCCAAGCATTCCAATTCTACGGCACGTCGTGGGTGCAATTTGAATGCGTATTTGACCTACACACTGACTTGCGGTGGTCAGCCGATGAACAATTCAGAGTTTTGTGCTTCCCAGGCATGTCTGGTGCCAATACACCGAGGATGGAAGGCCTGGTTGACCTGCGCGGGAATCCGAACTAGGAACCTGGAATCGGCTATATGCGACAGCCGACACCTTAACCGACAGCGCTATCGCTAGCCCTAGAATCTGTATAAAATTCAGCAATCATTTAACATCTGCCGTCCTAAGGACCTTGTATTCTTACGTCTTCAGTTCACCTTGCAATAGTTGGACACACCATGTTGCATACACCCTGTGCGCAACGTTGTTCTGGCTGGTTCCACCTTCTGTTTTTTTTTTTGAAGACGTGCATGCGGAGCGCCGTTGTGGCACTTACATTCTTCATCCTCCCGTGAAATTGAGATCAATCGCGAATACATCATGCAAGGACGGAAGGCCATGGGCCAGCATGACAAGCAATGTATAGCCCTTTCGCAGGAAATTGGGTTGAACGCATATATCTTCGAAGTGCACCCGCGTCCTTTCATTCTGTCTGCCACCGTAAATTACTCGAACGGCTGCTGTTTTTGCCATTCATGGATTTTGTTGGCAGTATACATGGCTATCGCGATAAAGGGTGAGCAATTAAAACAAGTATTAGCCAATTGGGGCGCGTGTACCGCAGTCGGAGGAGGCGCGACTGTCGCGTGCACCCGATACCAGGTTTCTGGTTCGGATTTCCCGCCCAGGCCAACCAAGCCTTCCATCCCTCCGGGGTCGGTGAATTGGTACCAGACTTGTCTGGGAAGGATAGAGCGCTGACTTGTTCATCGGCTGGCCACCGCAAGTCATTGTATGACCAAATACGCATTCATGTCGCCTCCACGACATCCCTTAGAAGTAGAATGCGCTGGCGCATCCCAGAAGGGATTGAGTAACGCCGTCCTTTATCCTTATCCTTATTAGCCAATCGATTTGGAATAAAATAGATAGCTGAAACGGCACAGACTCGTTGATACCTCGTGGGTTAGCAAAAGAGGCGTACTTACGATATGGGTAGGTGGGATTACCTTGTAGTTCCTAAATATCTAAATAGTTTAGGACAAGAAAACGAAGACTAAAAGGTGCGCTGATTGAGGCCTAAAGCTTGTGACAACAAGCAGCTCTGCAGAAGAATTTCATGTCTCACTCATAGTAGTTGTACGTACTTTTAGAGGATTTTTGATGAAACGAGATGCAGTCTGGTCTTACCAAATTGCGATTGCGCCAGAAGAAGAGGAATACTACCGTGCACAACGTATTTTAGCTCTGTGTAGATGACGTCACGAAGCATTTTGAGGAAGTACATATACCTTTGGAATTTATCAAACTAGCCGTTGCGCACTGTTAGGAGGAGATACTGCATACGGTGAGAAATTTGATAATATTGTTAATCCTAACTACAACGGCGGGTTTTGTCCAAACTTTCGTTTTGCTTGCAAATCAGTAGCAAACACGCTACCTTAGTGAGCTAGCAAGGGATCAAACTGAGTGAGCATTACACTGCTGAAAGAGATACGGTACCTGAAGCTGTGTATTCAGAAGTCCATAGAGGATCCAGTTTGACGAACTGCCGAAGTACGGTAGCAAATGAACGCAGTAGATCACGAACAGCAGCAGCTCACTATTAGTCGTCGGTAAACCAGCCAACGACATCACTATGGCGTACAGTACAGAAAACCTGAAGAAGTTTAAGCGTTCACCTTCTACAAAGCGGTGGAGGATTGGGTAGTCGCCTACCAGTAGGGCGTCCAACACACGAAGTAAACTGCGGCAATTAACACGGTGTACATAACTACTCGTCGAAGCGGAATGGAAGAACGTGGAAGCACCCTAAATCGAGGCTTTATTAGTTCGCAACTAATTACAGTCTTAAGAGTTGTCATAAAGGTTTCATCCTAGTAAGAGGGGTCCCCGCTACGAGGGCGAATCGAAAACACAAAAGTTGGCGTTCAACGAGCAGGAAATCGCAAACAGCTGTCGTTTCACACGTATTTTAATGCGTTGTGTTCTTTGTACTACAGTACATAGCCTGCATTTAAATTTGCTCCTTTATCGAACATATAGAATATAGGATCCTCCGGTAGTAATAATTCTCACCTTTTATGAACGCACAGCTTACGGATAAGCTTCCAGTTGAAAAAGACGATAAGAATCAGAGGCACGACGTAGCCAAGAATGAATGTCCTGAAGACGTAAGATTTAGATAATTGTATCTACCTAGCGAATTTTTAGACCTTTAAGAGAAAATGCAGCGACAGTGATCAGCTCCTTACATAAAGTACGACGTTGCTCAATCGTTTTGGGATGCGCCACACATCTTATTTCTATGGAGGCGGCTTGAGTCCTATTTGGCCTATACAATGACTTACGGTGGTCAGCCGATGAACGAGTCAACGCTTTATCCTTCGTAGAAAAGTCTGGTACCGTTTCACCTATCCCGGAGAGAGTGGAAGACTTGGCTGGCCTGGGGGGAAATCCGAACCATGAACCTGGTGTTGGGTGCACGCGACAGGCGGCACCTCCTCCAGCTGCGCTAAACGAGTGCTACGCATTCTGCCAAGGGCGAACGGAAACATTTTGTACCCCAGAAGAACGCTGAACGAGTTGTCCTGCCATTAAACCCTAGTATTTAACCTTCTATTATATATCGTGGGAACTTTTCAGTTGAGACATAATTCGTGCGCAAATATCGAACCAGGTTTTTCGGTTAACAGGAGCCGGGGCGCTACAACACTAGCAGCTCTTTGAATATCATTTCAGTATTTCAGTATCGCTAGAACACGAGTCTCACTCACGTCGACGTGAACCAGTAGAAAATCGGTGGCGGCATCATATCGGAGCATTTGAAGACGCGAACTCGAGTGATGTTGAAGCTGTCCATCGCTTTCAACTCGTGCAAGACCATTTCCTTCGCTCTTGCGTAGGTGAGCATTGGCAACAGCAGAAAGAACGCCAATATAGAAAGACCTAAAACTGCTAAAATTATTAGGCTGCTGGATCAAAACGGCTGGATATAGGCTAAAAGTTGGAAGCAAAACAAAAATGGGCGCAACGTTTTATATTGAGCTGGACCAAAAACGTCCACAATTTTAGTGCTATAAACGTCCCTTCCTTCCTTTACCGCTCGATAGGCGGCTTGGATGTCATCGTAAGGAAAAAGGATGAAGAATATATTAATCAGACTTTTGTCAGATGTCGTAGGGCAAGGTCGTGTTTTCGCAGCTTTCCATGTCGCACATTGTTGATACAGATTTGTTGTGACGTACAGTACAAAGAAACAAAGGTTGAAGAGAAAGGAGAGGTTAATGCCCGCTCTTCGAAAAACACAGTCATGTTAGCGTTTCTCAGAAAAGAGCAAAGCAACAAATCAAGGTAAAGTCGGGTAACGGAATCAAAAATTCGCTCGAAGACGGGACGTGGTCAGCCCCACCTCTAGAATAAGGTGCATACAAATTCTCAAAAAACTTTTCAGATAAAAATGGAGCATCTTACGCATAAGCCTTAACTATTAAATGCGATTGAGCTTTTTGTGGTTAGAGCTGTCAGTTGAGAAAGAAATAGAAGCTGGATCCTTCTATATTCGCCATGTAGCGAAAAATCTTAAGGGATGGTTCTCCTACTTCATGGTAGGTTGCATAAAGACATAGGTCGGTATTGCGCAACAACTCAGTGGGACGCGCCACGATTCCTATTCTATGGGATATCGTGGAGACGATTTGAGTGCGTTTTTGGCGTGTGCAATGAGTTGCTGTGGTCCTCGAGAAAAAAGTCAGTATTATGTCGTAGGGTGCAAACGACAGCCGGCGCTTCTCCGTACTGCGCTACTGCGCGTACAATTCTACACCTGTCTCATTGAAAGGCGCTAGACTAGGGAAAGGCTTTATTCCTTTTCCGTCAAGTAAAGTAAAATAGTGAATACGGGACCAACTATGTTGTGAAAGTACCAACAAAAAGTGATGGCTACTGATAAGGGAATAGAAAGCAAATTTTTCAAACATTCTCAACAGTTTTGTTGGGCGGCATCGCTCCAATAATGGAGGTGATATCTGACCTAAAAAACTTTTTTTCAGCACAACTGCCTTCCAAGCTTTTCCTACTTCCGAGACATCTGGATGTGAATAAATAGAATAATTGGTCAACTTGGGTACGATATTCAGCGAAAGCGGAAGAAGGGCGGCGAAGATGCACCACCTTTTATACGCGTAGGAACACCTAAACCTAAGCAAATGGTACAAGTCGACTTTTAGCCGAGAAGGGTAAGGAGAAAGACACCAGCCAATCATGAATCAACAACCAGCGGGCTGCGATTGGATGGAACGCATTCGAATTGCCTTCATTTACCTACTAGAGCCCAATCGTAGCAGAATACGGTAACGGATGTCGTGCGCAAAGTTAACTTGAGCCTGGGAAATTAGTCTCAATTTCGGAAGGAATAAACGCTTTGCAGCTGCAAAAGCTATAGAGTTGTAGGACGCAGCAGAAAATACTTCATCTTCACTCATTTAGCACTAAGCTTTATCTCTCTAACTAACGCCTATCAGCTGAGTCGTACAGATGAACTCAAGATGACAACTTAGCTCGTCCTAAAACTGGGAGATTCATTCTGCAATTTTCTCTTGCACGAAGGACCGCATATGACAGTAGATAAGGATTAGACGAAAGACTTACAGCTAATCACTCCGAGCACGAACGATCGGCTTCGCAAGTAGGTGTGGTGCGGATGGCAGACGGCCACGTATCGGTCGAAGCTCATCGCCGTGATCAGGAACGTGGACACGATCCGGCCAACTGAGCCGCACACATGGTGCAGCTTGCACATCCACGTGCCGAAAATCCAGAAGCCGATCACGCTGTCCTGAACGCAAAACACGAATGAGGGCTGCGGTAACTACAAGGCCAGTAATAGGACGCTAAGAAGAGCTTTTCAAGCAGGAACATGAACCGGATGGCGAGAGCGCTCCGGGATTCGTAGGCGCATGTACCCTGCTTAAGGAAATTAGGAATAAGGAACCTTCCCCTTCACCCATTCACCTTCACCGATCACGGAGCATGCACAAACTGAAGCCAGAACCTAACCTGCTCGATGTATTTGACAGTTTTGACTAAGCACTCTTTCACTATTTTACGTGTGCTCTGGATTATAAATAGAAGCGAATAAGGTCAAGTAAGAAACGTCAGACTCCTATGAATGTTCGTCTACCCTCGTTAAAGAGACCTCTATCTGCCAATAGCTGCGAGATCTTCGGTGACTAAACAGCCCATGTAAAAAGCGAAGGATAAAGGATGGCGTTAACCAATCCTTTTTGTGATGTGCGAACCACTCTACTTCTCCGGCATATCGTGATGCCATTTTGAATGCGTATTCGGCCTATAGAATGACCTGCGGTAACCAACCAACGGACAAATCAGTGGTCTATCCTTCCTAGACAAGGCCGTCTCACCGACCACGGAGGAACGTAAGGCTTTGTTGGCCTCGGCAGGTAATTCGAACCACGAACCTTGAATCACCTATTGCGCTACCCACACGCTATCGCGAAACAAATGCAGCGCATGGGGTTGAAGTCCCATGAACAGTGGTGGGCTTCTCACTTAGTGGCTTTAAGTGCCAGTTTCATCTGTAGCGGTTTTCACGCCTGTTTCTGGGCGATACCTAACTGTGTGATCAGCCCAGGTGGTAACGAAGAGAAATTTGTGCAGTCTGCCGAGTATCTGTGCGGTCTGTCTGATTTCAAACCATCGAACGTGTGAGGAAAAATGCATCGGGTACCGGGCGATCACCCCATTTGAAGATCAAGCAACATCCTGATGGAGGGAGAACCCTATTTGCTTCGCCTGCTCTATACTACATAATGTACAATTTATTGGCATAAAGCATGAGGATAAAGGACGACGTCAAATTTGGATTCTCCCCCTTAATCCAAAAAATCATCCTTGTTGTGAAACTGAGATGTAAAAGAGAGAGTGAAATGAAATCATTAATTCGATCCCTGTCTAGGATGCGTTTTTCATTCTAGGGAAATCGTCGGCGATTGAATGGGCATTTGGCCCATACCATGACTTACGATTGCCAGGCAATGAACAAGTCAGTGCCCCATTGTTCCTAATCAGGCCTGATACCAGTTGATGACTGATGACTGATGACTAATACCATCGTGATACGGGCCGTTGAGGGGTAGAAAACCAGATCGGACACGGCGGGAACCCGAACCAAGAACCTTGACTCGGGGTGCCCGCAACAGCAGACACTTCTTCCGCCTTTGCTACCCCTCGCCTTTCATTTCCACAGCAAGGATGTTTTTTGGATTAAGGTGGAGAATCCGAAGCACGAGCTCCAAAAATCCCTCTGCAAAGCCGATCAGAAATTCCGAATATACGCTGGAGGCAGCAACGTCAACCGGAGCAGGAGCTCAAATCCTACTTCAGATGAACGATTTATCCCGGGGTAGTCTGTTTTTTAAGTGAATGTGCCGAAACGTCTGGCTCTTCGTATTCTCGCTTTCACAGGTTTTTTCGTGGCCCACCATCAGGCAGTACTTGGACTGTCGCTCCATTGCTCACGGGTTTAAAAATTTTGGATGAATTTTGAAAGGTTCGGTGACATTGTTTGATTCAACCATTTCCGCTTTTGAAGAGGCGATCTCGCCGAAACGTCAGCCAGTAAAACCGTGTGTTAAATTCTTGTGAAACCATCAAAGACACGTGTACATAGGCGAACTCGTATTGTTCCCTCTCAGTCGCTCAAAAGTTCTAAATTTGTGGCCAGTAAGTCGAGATGAGGACCTAAATAGAGGCCATAGTTTTCCCTCCCAGTAGACAGGCCTGCTAACGCAGCTCCAAGTAGTCATACGACAGAGCGTCGTCACAGCAGCTGAACTGCTCTTCTTCCCAAATAGAAACTAAAAGCCGACGATAAAAAAAGATAAGGATACTTCTTAACTGGGAAGAATGGCGAAGCACCCTATAGAACACTTCATCCCATCCCACACCCACGTCGTTTCCGAAAAGAACACCGGCATTCGTCCGGAAAAGATGCTGCACATCACGTATTCATACTCTAATAATTGCTTCCTTCACAAACAGAATTATTCACGAGGCAATTATTGCCTTTATCCGCGCGGCACCCAGTTCATCTCCGAACGACTAAACAAGCAGACTGAGCGTCGAACCTGGCGGCGAAACGTCGCGTAATGAGTAAACTCTCCCACACAGCAAGTAATATCAGGCCGAAGAGCGCTGCGGAACTTCCAGAGCCACTTCCTCAGCTGCGTCAGTTCATTCAGCGGATTCTCCATATAGTATATGGGACCAGATTCATCAACCGCTTACTGCCCTCTAAAGGTGAAAATACTGGCAACAGGTCTGAGGCTAATGAATGGCATATCAGGGGTTTTGGCGGTATTTTCACCGTTAGAGGGCGGTAAGCGGTTGATGAATCTGGCCCCTGGTGAGTGTGCTTAACGATTAACGATCTACCGGCATTTCTCGCTAAATTTCTTTAATACATTTGGCGCTGTTATTTTCACCCAGGCGTGTGGAGTGCGCTCGAAGGAGGTGCCGAATGTCGCGTGCACCAAATAGTAGGTCTCTAGTTCGGATTTCCGCCCAGGCGAACCAAGCCTTCCATCCCTCCGGGGTCGGCGAATTGGTACCAGACTCATCTGGAAAGGACACTCACTTGTACATCGGCTGACTATCTCAAGCATTGCATAACCAAAACACGCATTCAAGCTGCCTCCACAACATCCCGCAGAAGTAGAATGCGCAATGTAGAATACGTGGCGTACTCCAAAAGAGATTGTTTGACGCTGACCCTTATTCTTTGTCTTAAATGTGATTCAATACATTCTAAAAGTGTCCTCTAGTTAAAATGGGGAAATCTTCGCCTTAGTTCAAGAGTACAGCCAGTACAGCCACAATTCCACCGAAGTGTGAAACTATGTAATCCCTTTGCGAGATTTGCCTCTCTACTTCCACCCGTCGCAACCGATTCTAAAATATATTTTTGTCCTTCTCCCTCTGGAAACTGTTAAAACAGTAATTGTTTCTTCCGCCACATGGCAAATTTGCACTAGCTTCACATTATACGTGTACCCGTGAATTTTCTGCGATGTGCAGGTGTGATTTTGTTTTATAGGTCTAAAAATGTCCTTACATAATTCTAAAATTTACTTCTACTGCTGCCAGAGAGAGGATGTCTTTATAAGTCTGCTTCCATAAACATTCCCGTTTTAAAGGTCTTGCTGATGCTAAGTAAGTACAAGGACTACTGTTACTTGCTGCGAAGAAAACAGTTATAAAGGATAAAGAGCACAGCATATGTATTTTGTTTCTAATGGATGTCGTGTCAGCAAATTACATTTAAATGAGTGCTTGGCCTAGTCAGTGATCAGTCGATGAAGCAGTCCGTATCTCACCCTTTCAGGCAAGTCTTACACCAATTCGCTGATCCCGTAACGATGGAAGACAAGGTTTGCTCGGGCGGGGTAACTTCGACTCGGAGTGAACCCTTCGAATGTGCTATCGTGCGACTTCAGTGGTTTTTAGTAAAAAGGTTCAGCTATATAATTGTTGGGAAGTCGGAAACACATTGATAAAAAACCAGAATCCCTCTTTTTCTACACTAATGTGACCAAACTGCCCACAACTGAATTCACCTTATTTACCGTAGGAATCTCTCGCTGAGAATGTCGTTGTAAAATTTACTGGAATTAAAATGTATCGCCCACCTCCCTTACGTATCAAAAAACGTGCAGTAGTTCTCCAATAACCGCGCTCTTCTCATCAACTTTCTCAATGTTCCCTGGATATTCCATGAGCGGGTGTTATTCTCTCATTTGAATTATGGCAAAGGATTTCAGACAAAATGAATATAATCCGGAAGCATACGCGCTGGAGCGTATCAGCAGCGGATTAGCAAGAATGTGGGCAGGGTATGGACATAACACGACGTATTAATGCGGCAGAAAATCCGTCCCACAATCAACATCTCCTCAAAAGATGCGCTGCAGGACGGTAGGCGCTACGTAAACAGTCTCAGATGTGTTAGAGTGTCAAGCTGACCAGAAAATTCTCAAAGAACTTCCGGTTCTGAAGGGTGCGCGAAGAAAGGGAACTCAACGAATGAACGCATGCTTCTACTGGAGCGGAAACCGTCACAAGCAGCAAGCAACACTTGTAAACTCGTCCTCTGGACATGGGATTCTCATTTTCAATTCAAAAATGAACTCCTCGATCTCACATCGACATAAAGGGAGAAAAAGCCTAAAGTGCAAAGAATGTGAGCCTAGCAAACATTTGTATTGGTTTACGTCGTGTATTCGGCTTGGACGTAATAGCGCAGTAATTTGTTGAGACCATCCTGGCAGTCGAACAGAACACTTTATCGAACTCTCTCGATAGTATCTTCATCTCATCTTCATCTATATCTTTGTACTGTAGCTTCAGGGGTGCTGGTGGAACTGCCGACAAGAGGCTCGATCTCAAACAGCACGTGTCGGCCATACGTTTATTTAGCGCCCGGGTAACTCATGCCTTGAATCTGAATCCCTCCGTGGCCGATGAATTTTGACCAGATTTGTCTATAATGAACAAACAATGACTCATCCATCGGATGGCCACCATATGCTGCACTAATATCACTGAACGGGTCCACAATATCCAGTAGAGGTATGATGTGTGGTGAAGCCCAAACATGGATTGATTAACGCTAACTTCGTTCCATTTTTCCGTACCTCGTTTGGTCAATATGAGAAATGATATTAACGCCTCCATTCTTAGTGATGATGCCTACTACATCAGGCTTCAGTTCATCAATGCTGTGTAAGGCAAAGGTGCCGTGGGGTAAAGCAACCAGAGCAGCGACCTCAGTATATGGTGAAAATCGTTTTCATCAAATGATTCTGTGGATAGGTGGAGATACTCTGAATCACGCCTTAGCAACCCAATTAGCGTCACTGTAGAAAATTCAGTTTAGTGAACGACTTCTGGGTAAGCCAGACCATTATTCATGGATACGCAAATATTCCGGTGCGTGGTACCATCATCAAGGTAAGTGTTTCTGAATAACGCTTCAATCAACTATTCCACAGTATACCTCGGTCCGCTTACCTTCCGGCAGGCATGGGCGCAATTTGAATGCACGTTTGGCCTATTCAATGACCGTCGCTGGCCAGCCGATGGACAAGTTAGCATTTAATCCTTCCCAAATAAGTCGGGTCTCAACTCCGAGCTTAGAGGGGTAGAGAGCTTGATTGGCCTGTGCGGGAAAGTCGAACCAAGAACCTGAAACCGGGTACACGCGACATCCGCTACGTCTTCCGACTGCGCTCCGTGCATTTTGATAAAAGCGACAGTGGCTTACCTCGACTTAACGAAATGTGGTGAAATTTCTCTGGCCTCTTGCATGACAACCTTTCTGTTAAAAGAAGCTTTCTATTCCACTAAACTGTTCGCAATAAGCTTGCCAGGCATGACATGCTCGTCCCCCTCCCCATCATCTAACCACGGCAGCTAATTGCACTCACTGAATAATACTCTCTTCTCCATGATGTCACGGGTTTTTCCAGTGGGTACGTTGAATACTATAATACGCGTAACGATACATCGTGAGAACTAGTTTGAAGAATAGCGTAATTCATTAAGGATATCACAATGCTTACAATTAGAACACAGCAACTCACCAGAATGGCCGGCGGCAAGCTAAGGCTCATCAAGAAGTCGCAGACGCATAGAGCGGCGATGTACAGGATGGCATTGTCGCCTTGTCGTCGTGTTCTAGCCCGTCGATCGGCCATCACACCGCGAATCAGCGTCAAAATCGAGGAGTTGCCGCAGACGCCGACGACGAAGCATAGCACGAACACCACCACCACCAGTAAGACCTTCGGTTGTAGCTCCTGAAAAGAACATTCGAGTTTGGAAGGTAACTTCGGCACCACGGTCAAGCAAATTACTTGCTAAGCAGGACATTTCAAAGTACAAGAAAATATAGGCTTGAGATTTAAGCCTCCAGCTTCCGTCCCAAGAATCCATTCAAACCAGTCCATTTGGTTCATTACTTAGGCACAATGAATCTTTCCTGACGTCGCGAGTGAGTGCTGTTAGGTTACTGGAAACGGTGGTGTAACAGCGTAGTATCTTGCTCGAAAATCAGTGACGAGGGTTTGAATCCCGCCAGGCACTAGAGTTTTGATCGAAACAGACGTCCATCTGCGAGCTCATACGACTTCCGCTCCTCCTCAGTGCAGCTTTGCACTATAACTGTAACTGGCTACGATTATCGGCACTCATACCTCATCACTGGAGGTGGACTGACACAATTTAGCAGTAAGCCGACTAATCCGGTGGGTTCAACAATGCTGCACTTTGTCTGAACACGGCTAATGTGGCGTTATACGGGCTAATGTTAACTATCCATAGGTTAGGTGTAATATCCTTTAAATGGGAGAAAGCTTTAGGTCAATAATCATTCTATTTTCTAATGAAAGCGCAACTTGACAGGTTCTAGCATTATTTGAGTTTAAGGAATGACTTAATGCACGTCATCGAAAAATGTGATGGAGATTTAAAGGAAAAACGGCCCTATACTAATCGGAGGGAGGTACGTAGTGATCGGCGTCTCTATCTCTTGCTTGGGTTCCCATGAAACCTCCAACGGCCCTCACTACATGCGATGGCTTTCGTGTAAATTCAGGGGATGTGGTTGTGTGCTATACGATGACGCATCTGAGACTTTACGGTTGCCCCTTCCGAGGATAGATTCGAAAAAACTAATCATCGTGGACTAAAAAAGGCATCTAGACTGCAATTGCACTGCATAAAGGGTACAACTACAGGAGGGGCAGGAAATATTACAATTGGAATTGTTGAAGATTAATAAAGCAGGACCTTAGGCACTAGAGCAGCTAAAGAGACAAAACCTGTTTACAGCTTTATGGGCTTTCTGTGCCATAAAGTCAATGATATTTTTTAATAAGACCTTTATCGGACTATTAATTAAACGGTGTTTTGACCTCAAGATCACTTGTGGAGCGCAGCATAGCACATAATTAGCGCGGAGATATGCCAAGTTGAATGTGGCGTCTCAAAACCACAATTATCTTTGAACAACCCTTATAATAACATGAATCCTACACAAGGAAAGGCTTCTGACCAGTTCAAAGTTACATACTCAGTGCAAAAAGAGGCCAAATTCTGCTTGAATTTACTAGGAAACAACCGATTGATACAGTCCTCGGCTTCAGCTTCTGCTATGCCTGGGGTTAGGAGAAGTCAACATACCGCAAGCAGTTTTCTATGAAGCTTTGGGGCTTTTGCTGTAAATCTTAGGCAATGCTGTTTTTTCGATCAAAAGCAAATCCAGCACCTTGAGAATAGCACCTACGATCAGTTTCAAAATGCTGCCTCCCCTACGCGACATCCCAAAGCCTTTCAGATCACCTGCGACTTCAGGCATTCCCATCAACCCTCGCCAAACGTCTCCTAAACGCGTCGCTTGTTTGTTTTTCTCTCTGTGTCTGTAGCATGCAGCAGAGCTTCTGTTCAATATTAGTATAGTTACTGCTGCTGAAAACATGCCAGTGACGCAACAGCAATGAATGCCACTTCCGACTTGAAAAGGGCGCGTCCTTTCCGCTCCCCAAACGCGACTTCGGACGCGAAACACTGCCGGAGGTTGCCATTTTCTCACGCCGTTTGATGACTCCTGTTGTAGCCGTGCGAACTGACAGCACATTCGGCGAATTTCTCACCTAATTGTTCGGTTCTCTGTGATATCGCGCTAGTACAAGTTGAGCTCATTAATGAGAGAAGTGATCTGGGCTTGAAAGCTTGAGCGCCCAGTGAAGCAAGAAGCAGCCGTGAAATCTATTCTGGGACAAAAAGCGCCATGTTACGTGAAGGACTGAAGGCAGGGAATTTGATAGGAACTTTAGAAAACGGTACTATTTCAAGGCAAAATTCGAGGCTTTTTTATTACTTCGGTTCCCCTGAAGTAGTAAAAACCTCAAACCGAGGACATAGTCCAGTGCAGGTTAGAGAAGGAACGAGAGGAGTATTCTCACTCAAAGCGACAGCAAAAGGCATCATAATCCAGAAAGCGAGCTCTACAAAATGAGGTTTTGTTCCAACAGCAGTCTGCAGATATTTGAGGTCTTCGTCAGCCCGGCCCAGATAACCAGCGCTGCCAACATTGGCACACCTGCCTCTCTCTCACAAAGAATCCCAAGCAAATAAGCACTAATAAGCTCAAATATAGGGTAAAATATAGGGTAAAGGATAAGTGTAAGTCAATCACTTCTTGGAATGTATATTCCACTTTTATGGAAAATTGAGCTGCGAAAATTTGAAGCCATTTTTGAAGGCTTGTGGTCTTTAAGGGAATATAGGCAACTTCTTGACAGGCATCTTCAGTGGTGGTTTACCAGTTTTCCTCCATATTAGGTTGATTCTTGCTGCTTGTTTCGTTTTTTACTTCTGCTTTTTTCTCCTGCTTACAATGGCTACAACTTATGTTTCTTTACGATGCCTTGTCTACATGGTTCTTCATGTACAGGATAAATAAACATGTAAATGAATGAATAGATATCGCCTATGCGCTAAAGTTTATCCATCCCATAGAAGTCTGGTGTAGATTCACCAACCACGAAGGAATGGAAGGTTTAGTTGGCCAAGGCAGAACCGCAATCTTGAATGTTGAATCTTGATTTGGGATAGAGGTGAGAGTCCACGAGTCGACGATTGCGCTTCCATCGCTAACAACACCTCATAGCTCCGTCAAATATGCCTAGTTTTTAGAGTGCCAATCTGTGGGCTTCCCATTCGTGTTTCCATGCAGATATCAACCACAGGCTGTTCCTGACGGTTTCTAAGGGGTACTATTTGAAGGGCGAGTAGCGCAGCTGGTTGGATGTCGGATCTCCTCAGTACTCGGCTCTACTCGAATACGTGCCAATCAAACTTTCCACCTGTAGGTGAATGGTCAATTTGTGTCAGGCTTAGGATTTAAACTTAAATCGTCTATTGGATGGCCACCGTAAGTGTAGTCCAAATACGCATTCAATCGCCTTCACAACATCCTCGTTGAAGAGAGCGTGGCGCATCCCGCAGAGTTCGACTAACCCCAACATTTTTAGTTAACATTGTCATTCAAAACTAGTTATGGTATAGCACTGCTAGAACAGCGTCACTTGTTTTTTCAGCCACCTGTTTGTCTTAAAAAACCTTAAGCTGCTTAAAAATGCTTGTTTACAGATGCATAGACCGAAGTTCCAAGCTATTCGACGCAGGTGGGATTATAGGAATTAAAACGTAATAAGGCTACTAGCTAGAAAAAATTCCAAAGCGGTTGTGATAGACGTGATAAATGATGTTGTCGGCTCTTTCCTCTGCTTCCCTTAGGAATAGTACTCTGTATGATGAAATGGTGTTTTGGCGGGTATATCGCAAGTATTTGCGACTTGTTCAGGCTCTGAAGAAGGCGAAGGCGCCGAAACCTAAGCCGAAGTAAACCGTGTAGCAGTGTTGCTCAACAGCTCGAAGAAGACGTTGTATTTGTCTGCGTCACCATGCCAAGCTTCATAGAAAGCCGAACTTGGACAGTTCTACGTGATGTACCAGCTTGTGATAGAAATGCTTGAAACACCATGTCATTATAGAGAAAGTAGGAATCTATCCTAGTCGGAGGGGAGAGGGACACCACTAGAAAAGCAAAGCAAACACAAACAGGGTGGTCTATCCCGGCAGCAAATTGCATAGAAAGGTTCTCTTGTAGGCCAGCTCGCTTTGTTGTCTCTGCCAAACTTTCAATTTTTTACACTTTCAATTGTTTTCAATTCTGCGTTGGTCATCAAAGACACAGAGTGAAATGTCCCACCTTATTATAGCATGGATCCGAAGGTCGTTCTCATGGAAAGCAAAGACGAGGTCCAACTACCTAATGAGCCTAGGTCCAGGAGACCAACCGAGTTGGGCACATCGTCAGGTCAAACAATGTAGAGCTCACGGTTCTCAAAAAATAATCACCAGGTTTCGGTCACTTTGGCCCGCTTTTCTTGACGGAATTGGACGGATGGCTTAGTGGATGTAGTGAAAATCGTACGTTCGTATCGTACGTTTGCTAAGCGTTCCAAGCTATTTCTACGTGATTGCAACCACATTCACGGCAAATTGCTGGAGAAAAGCTTTAGCGTGTAATGCCACAGAAAATCGCTGAAGATATGTAAATTAGATGCAGGCTAGTAGCAGGGTAAATAGGCTATCGTAAATATACTCTTCATAGATCACTTTTGATTTCCGTCGCAGCATGGCCAGATGTGAAAAGAGCTCCGGTTACTACACATCTGAGCCAATAACTGGTTTTGGTTCAGCTGGTACTGATTAACTTCTATGGAGACATCTGCTGGACGAGGTAGTCTGCCGTAAAAGAAGTTGAACCGCTACTTTGTATAGACACATATTCTCCTCTGCCAGCCCGATTCATATTAGAATGGACAGCTGTTTAGGCGAAGGTGAGCGAAAAGGGTGTCCTCACTATTCTTGCGTTCGTGCGATTGCTAACCGACCTATAGTTTAGAGGGAGTAGGCCATAGAGCAGCCCTTGAAATGGAGACTGTTGTCACTAGTCTCCATTCCCTCCCAACTCGGCAGTGATGTTCACTTTCGTTATTTATTGTGTGCCAACGAAGTTAGTAGGTGGAAATGTTAAACACTGTTGTCACTCCTCCAGCTTAACTGGAGGAAGCTCCAGCTCTCGAATGCATCAAGGCCAACCAAGCAGGCTCTCCTTCTGAAGCTGACGAATTGTGAGCAGATCTAGGAAGAATAAGAGTGTCACTCTTCGACGTGGGATCAGCCGAAACCGTTGTCTAGGCCAATACATCTTCAAACTCCCCTTCCCCCCCCCCCCACCTTGTGTCTCGAAGAAATGGAACTACACGGGCGGCGGAAGAAGGATTGGTTTACATCAACCATAGCTGAATAATACTTTTTGTTCTTATGAAGAGGTACAAGGAGTTTCTATCAAAAGTCCTCCGCCCTGTTTATAGCAGGTAAGGACATCGGAAAGGCGCATGGTAGCACAGTTTAAGAGAGCTCTGAATATTTCGTGGTACCACGCATCGACGCTTTTCATTCAGGACCCTGCTAAAGCCAAGCAAACCCTTCATCCTTCCACGCTCAATAAAACCGTTCCAAAACGGTCTGCGAATAATATAACACTGACTTTTCATAGGCTGGCCCCGTAAGTCGTCAAGTAGTAGAATCATGCATTCAAATAGTCAGTACGATATCAGTACGATAGTTCTCAAAGGTAAAGTGCGTGGCGCATCCCGAACAACAATTGATTAAAACAGTTCCTTCTGATTTATCCCGGGGTTATTGGAAAAATAGAAAAGAAAAAACTCAATTACTGGCAATGGATACTGTACGGTCATTTCATCCGTGACAACTCTAATTGAGGACCACATAGGATTCCGATAAATTGAATTCGTAATTTTTTCGGACTCCACAAATAATGGCATTTTAAAAAAGCCCGAGATCTTGGGGATGATTCGGGTAGGGGCAGCTTTAGTTTCGTAACAAGAAGTATTATCGGATGATCCAAGTAACTGATTTACCTTCAGGTCTCGTATCAGGTATTCGAATCGGATAGTACATCAGGGTTCTGATCAAGATCAGTCATCAGAATTTTCTAAAAATCCGATCTGGTAAGAATCACGCGTTTCAGATGGGGCCCTAATCGTAAGATCCAAGCTTTTTCAAAAATCCCATTCTTCGCACAATCTTTTTAAAAGGGTTTGAGAAAATTGACGGATCCGAATCATCCGAATCGGCGTCTGATCCGGCATATCTGCCGCATAGTCAATCTCTCTATCTACTGCTCTCAAAACGAGGTTAAAACTTTGTGTATTCAGAAAGAGGCGCTGATCCCTCGCAACATGTCAAGAATCGACTGTAGAGTCGTACGCAATCTCGCAAGGCTATCATCTCTTCGCGCTCGGTGCGCTGTTCCAATCACCTGCCCTCATACGTTATCCGTTCATCCCTGATCTAGAGCGACCCCGGATGATATGCTGGGTGTCTTGTCACGAGTGTGACGCGGTTAGTGGCCACCGTTGCCCGGTGTAAGCGACAATGCACGTTGTTTACAAACAACTTGACCGGCCACAACAAAGAGCTAGACGTCAGAGATTAGCTGAAAAGGTCAGCCGTGTATTCTTCGACAAGCGGTCAGTAAGCACGCGTGAAGCCCCAACAATTCCAGGAATTCACAGCTTCATACAACTGTCCGGATAAACAACTGGTATGGCTCATTCCAGGCTTGTACTACGGTAAATGAAATGTATGAACTCTTCATTTTTGTTCTTTCTCAGGCTATCCAGGCCTTTGTACCGTTATTACCAACCACGAACTCTACTGGAGCCCTGCCTTCGTACTTAATTTCTCTCTCTAAAATTTGCTCTCGTGCTTGGGAGACGGCAATAACATCACAAAGCAGACCAGACTGGGATAGATATGTCGCCCTTAGGAGTCGCTTTGCTAAGAAGCTGCAGAAGTATAATTTATTCTTGGAGAAGAAAGTTATAACCTCGAAAAATAAGTCGGCATTCTTCAAAATGATGGCATTTAAACTGAAGTCCCAAAACGGGGTGTGCACTCTTGAAGACGGTCAAGGTCGCATGGCTTATACGGACTTCACTAAGGCTGAGTTGATGGCCGAGTTTTTCAAATCAACGTTTGTTCCAGGGGAATACAATTACGACTGCCTTGTTGAGTCGTTACCAAGTATGCCTGTAATGGAAATCTGTCCTTGGTTCTTAGAGGAGGAAATTGTGGATACTATTCTGAAATGGCCTCGTTCAGGTTCATTAACCCCTGATCTTGTTCCTTTAGGCTTCATTAAACGAGTGCTCCCAGTCATTGTTGGACCACTGAGGTATATCATGAATCTCTCGTTAATGAGAGGTGAAATCCCGACGAGGTGGAAGCATTCTTTCGTAACACCGATTCAGAAGAAGGGACCGCTCAACCGTGTTAGTAGTTACCGCCCAATAAGTATAACCTCATTCTTCTGCCGTGTCGCTGAGAAAATCCTACAGAAAAAGATCAATGAACATCTTGAATATAACCACTTTCTAAGCCCATGCCAGCATGGTTTTGTCAAGGGCAAGTCAACGGAGACTCATCTCTTGGAAGCAATGAATGACTGGACGGACGCACTTGATAAAAAGAAAGTTGTTCACGTCATCTATTTTGACTTTATGAAGGCGTTCGATAAAGTTCCACACTATAAACTTTTGTATAAACTCGAAAGAGCGGGTATCCATCCAATGCTTCTGCGATGGGTTCGTGACTTTCTCTCCAACAGGACTTTCCAAGTTCGGATTAATGGTACTTTCTCTCAATATCATGCGGCAACTAGCGGAGTTCCTCAGGGTGGAGTTCTATCACCACTTTTTTTCAACATTTACATCCAGGATCTATGCTCTATTTTCTCAGGTCTAGATGTTAGTTACAAAATTTTTGCCGATGACGTGAAAATCTACAAGACAATTGAGTCATGTTCTGATTGTGAAGTGTTGCAGTCGGCGATTAATGCGGTAGCTCGTTGGTCTGCAGAATGGGAACTCCCGTTGTTCAGTGATAAAACTAAAGTACTTTATTTAGCATGTAGTCCGTCATTGATCTGTAGACTGGGCTATGACTATAGGCTAAACGAAATTCCGCTGCAAGTTGTGGACAAAGTCTGTGATCTGGGTATTACAATCTCTAAAGAGCTCAGTTTTAAGGAACATGTTATAAAAATCGCTACTAGGGCTAATGCGAAAGTATGTAATCTTTTTCAAGCAATTAAATCTAAGGATACTTCAATTCTTGTTCGTGCCTACAAAATATACGTTCGCCCTATTCTTGAATATGCAACCACAAAACCACAATATTCTCGCCGCAGGAGAAAGGACTGATACGTAAACTGGAGAGTGTGCAAGACAACTTTACTAGAAAGTTAATGATCAGGTTGCATGGATTCAATTATAGCAATATTCCCAGAGGCGCAGCTAGAAACAGGATTGTTGGGTTGCAGACCCTAGAGCTCAGACGTAGACGTAATGACCTGGTGATGCTATACAAAATTATTTTTAACCTAACCCAAGTTGATCGCAGGATGCTGTTCTTCCGGGACTCAGTCACCAGAGGTGGAGCTACAAAATTGGTTCCGCCAAGATTCAGAACTAAAATCCGTAGAGACTTCTTTGTCTACCGATCAATAAACAAATTCAACAGTTTTTTCAAAACAACATCCATTCCATTGAAACTGTCTCTCTTCAAGTCGTTGGTGACAAAGCTCTTAAATGAGTCATCAGTTTAAACAAGCCGCCACTTGAATGTTGCCCAATAGTGACGAGTTTGTAATTTACCCATTCACTGTTTTACCTTATCGTCATTTATCTCTGGTCTTGTAATGTTATCATTTTGTTTTTATGTTTTTGTTTTCATGACTTGCATGTGCACTTTGCTCATGTCAATAAATAAAATAAAATAAAATAAACTGGTCAAGAGGAGCGGCGGCTTCGGATGTTATACGAGACGACGAAAGATGAGCGGCAGTCTTCATGTGCAGAAACGCTAGCCTTGTCTGACCTCCAGCCAGCATGCATAGCCCGCCATGTTCGCATCTTCGCATCCGAAGAGGAATAACAGATCTCCCTATTAATAGTGTTTACATTACCTACACTCGTTGCAGCTTCGAGTAGCGAAAGTCGGTGAGACAACAGAAGTATAAGGATGAAAAATAATAATTTTTAGCTAGCGACGCAGTGCACTATGAAGGACAACAATGAAAGACGAAAGGACGTGTGTAGTTCATATGGTGTGTCGTCTGGACTATCCATAAAAGTTCTCGGGAATAAAAAGGTTATGGTAAAGGTAACGGTGACAAGAGTAGCAGTGATCAATCCATTTTATGATACGCCAGGCATTCTGTTTCTACGGGACCATGCGGTGGTCGTATTTGGCCCATACAACCACTTACTTGTTGAGCGGCCGATGCATAATCAGTGTTTCATCCTTCCCAGACAAGTCTGTTACCGATTCACCGACCCCAGAGGGATGAAAGGCTGGGTTGTTTCTTTCGGGAAGTCCGATCCAGGAACCTGAAATGGGGTACACGGGACAAACAGTGCCTTCTCCGACTGCGATACTACGTGCCCTAATAAACTGGTATTCGATGTCACCTAGACTTTTATGAACAAAAGTCTGGGGACAAAAGTCCGCGAAGCGATAGCGTAGTTCGCCGCAAGTTCCACCAGAAGTGGGATTCTCCTAACTTTATTATTTCACTGATATATTAGCACATGTAGCGCAGTCAGGAGTGGAGACCGACGCTCAGTTGGAATTGAATTTAGGCCGGAGGCTGGCCAGTACTGGATTCTCGCCGGATTAAGTTCCCACCAAACTTGGGTTCGGTAACAATATGTGTCGCATTCCAAAGGATTGATCGATTGTTGCAGGATGTTTTGTTGCGATCAAAACTCTTGCGCCAGGCGGGACTCGAACTCAAACCTTCTGTTTTCCGGGCAGCGATGCTACGCCCTACACCACCGGCACTGTTTGGTCGCAAGTAACATCCGCGATATCCTCGAGGTTTGGCAGCACCCACCCGTGATATCGGAAAGGGGCGGCTGCTGATATCAGCATGAAACCAGTTAAGCTGAGTACCCTAGTTGTATCAATGTTTTAACACATTTGCTTAAGCCTGGAGCGACTGGTAGAGGATTGAACGATTACTAGCAGACTCCTTAATAAACCTCAAGTTTTAAGCGTTTGGTTTCAAACTCGTTTGTCGTGATATCCAAGCTGCTGTGATGACAAGGTACCAGTAGGCTATCCGCTCTCGTGATACATGGCGCATTTCAAGCAATATAATCAGAAAGCGGGAGTGTGATAGCACAGACGGAGGAAGCGCCGCCCGCCGCTGGCACCCTTAATCATAATTGCTAGTTTGGGTCCCGCCGGGGTCGGTGACTTGCTACCAGAAATGTTCGGAAAGGAGAAGACACCAGTTTGTCCATTGCATGGCCGGCGGAAGTCATCGTATAGGCCAAGTACGCACTCAAGTTGCCTCCCCTTGAAGTGGAATGTGTGGCGCATCCCAAATTTGAGTGACTAACGTTGCCGTTGTTCCTTTATCGTGATCAGTAAGCAACCAGAAGCAAGATGCTTCGACTTCCATCGAAGGCTAGGGTCTTGATCATATTCCATCATTACGAGATTAAGAGACACTTAAAATAACATCGCGATAATGCGAGTTAATAATTTAATTAAATTACCCGTGTAGACGCTTGACATTACAAACGCCTTTCAGTAATTGAAGGTATTTCATAGGTTCTATTTCTAAGTACACGGTTTTCCCAAAAAATATGTCGCTGCGTTTACGACGTCTTGCAAGCCTGGCCGTATTGGACTCCCTGTTCTACCAGGAAGTAGTTCTTCGCTCTTTACAATCCTTGATCAAGAGCTTCTTTCAAACTGCAAGAAAAAGCGGGGCTTGTCACGAAGCCCATTCCAGTGTTCGTCCCGGAAAGCAACAACGCCGAGGAAGTCACTCAAATGTCGCCGACGTGGATAATCCGGTAACTCTTGATCGAATCGCTCTCTTTGTTAATGACGACGGTTGACGATGAATCGAAGAGACACCACCACTGACGACACACGGGCTGATAAAGCTTATTCTGAGAGACGCGTGGCAGGACAAATGAGCGAAGGCCTGGTCTGCTTCGATCAGAATTCGAGGAAGATTAAAACGAAAAGTCCACTCCGCTAACAGATCGCTCGCAAAGTTTCTCTCCACAGTGCAGTTCTTCCTAAGAGATTCAATCAGAAGTGGGTGAGCAACGTTCGTCCTTTTTCATGTTCCGTATTATGCCCCAGACCCTCAGGCCACTATAAAGTGAGCATTAGGAGCACTAGCACTTAGATGAGGCAAAGATCACCTAACTCGATAGTTCAACATGAATACTCTGATTAGTAGGCGGTAGTATGCAAGTTCATGTCTCACGTACTATAAGCTTCCTGCCATTACGACTACACAGTTAATGTGCTGGGGTGCGTCGTAGCGCAGCTGGAGAAGGCGCCGGCTGTCCAATCAGGTTCTTGGTTTGAATTTTCCGCCAAGGCCAACCCAAGCTTTCCTTCGGTGTCGACAATTGGTACAGTAAAGATAAAACGCTGACTTGTCCATTGGATGGCCAGCGAAAGTCATCGTATAGGCCGAATACGCATTTAAATTGCCTCCACTTTATATCGTAAAAGTAGAATGTGTGGCGCAACCCGCAAACGGTTGACAATTGCGATCACCTGTATCACCTGTCGTCCCGTTGATCATCGACTTGCTCGAGCGGGCGCCAGCAGCGTCTCCATTCGTCCCTGTCGCGTGCCAGAGTGGTCCAATGGATCCTCCTCGCTCGAGGAACACGAAGAGCGTCATATCGGTCGTTCAGGGCTTTCACGAAGAAGTCCGACCAACGCGTTGGTGGGCGTCCTGGTGTTCTTTTGACATCCCGCGGAATCCAGTCTGTGACGGCTCTCGTCCAGCGGGTGTCTGCGAATCGCATTACGTGGCCGGCCCACCTAATTTTCGACGACTTGGCCCATGCGACAGCGTCTCTGATCTTCGAACGTCGGCGAAGCTCGGAACTCCGGAGGCCTTCTCTCACTTGCGTGAGTCGTGTCACTCCGAGCATCGTCCTCTCGATTCCACGCTGCGCGAGCTGATCGCATGTTCATCCTGCTTTCGTATAGCCCAGGTCTCTGAGGCGTATGTTAGGGCAGGAAGAACAGTGGAGTCGAATAGGTGGGCACGGAGTCGGACGTTCTTCGTTTTCTTCACGACTTCTTCGACGCTCTTGAAAGCTCCCCAAGCCGCTCGTTTCCTCCTGCTCAGCTCTGGTGCTAGGTCGTTGGCCATGTTGACTTCGCGACCCAGATACACATAGCTGGCGCATTCGGAGATGTTCGTTCCGTTGAGCGAGAATGGGGCATCAGAAACCCATCCGTTCTTCATGAACATCGTCTTCGTAAGATTCAGCTGCAGTCCAACGCTTCCACATACACGATCGAAGTCGGCCAGCATTCGCTCCGCCTGAGTGATGCTCGGTGTTATGAGCACGATGTCGTCAGCGAAGCGAAGATGGTGCAGTTGCCGGCCGTCGACCTTCACTCCCATGTCATCCCATTCTAGTTCGCGCATGACGTTTTCGAGGGTGGCGCTGAAGAGCTTCGGGGATATGGTATCCCCTTGTCGAACCCCTCTCTTCACGTCAATGACGACGTCGTTGTAGAATGGTGAGATCTTGGTCGTGAATCCACTGTACAGCTCTCGAAGGACTCTGATGTACTGAGTAGGAACGCCCTGGGTGAGCAGGGCTTCCATAACCGCTTCAGTCTCGACGGAGTCGAATGCCTTCTTCAGGTCAATGAACGTAAGGCAAAGCGGCAGCTTGTACTCTCGCGACACTTCGATGAGCTTCGTAATGGTGTGTATGTGGTCGATCGTGCTGAATCCTCTCCGAAATCCTGCTTGTTCGCATGGCTGTCCTTCGTCCAGCGTTCTACTAATCCTATTCAGGATGACTCGAGTGAACAGCTTGTAGACTACCGACAGCAGGCAGATCGGGCGATAGTTGCCAATGTCGTGCACGTCTCCCTTCTTGTACAGCAAGACGGTCTTGCTGGTCTTCCACTGAGATGGAACCTTGCATTCGGACAGGTAGCGTGTGAAGAGCCGCGCCAAGGTGTTGATGAGCGCTGGCGGGAGGTTCTTCAGGTGTTCAGCTCTGATCCTGTCAGGACCGGGTGCTGTACGTTTCTTCACCGACGAGATGGCGTGTCGGATCTCGGAAGGGAGAACAGAGGGGATGACGCATCCATCCTGCGGAAGATGGCGTAGGGGCAGGTGGACGTGGCTATCGAAGAGATCGGAGTAGAAGTCGTGGATGACTTTCTCCATGGTCCTTCTGGAAGAGGTGACGGTTCCGTCAGGACGTCGGAGAGCGGTCATCTTGGTCTTGAAGTTGGCGAAGTTCCGGCGGGCATTGCGGATGCTCAGCCCTGCCTCTGCTGCTTCAGCCAACACTTCCGCCCTTCTCTCCTTCAGATCTTCCTTTATCGCCGCTCTGCATAGCTTTGCAAGCTCGGACGTCAGTTGATAGTTGCCTGACGCTCGTGCTGCTCCACGTTGGCGTATCAGCTCGAGAGTTTCCGGAGACAGGCGTCTCTTGGTGGTCTTCAAGCTCTCGGCTCCCTTAGCACTATCGTGGAGATGGTGCACGAAGCGATCGTATTCCTCGTCGACGTTGTCCATGACGGCATCTTCCCAAAGGCCGACAAGAGAGGTGTAGAGATCCCAGTTGATGGTCGTTCTGGGACTCCTCTTCTTGAACTTCGCGGCCTTCTCTCCTTGACGCGAAAAGCGGAACCTCGCGCGAAGGAGGCGGTGGTCCGATCCCGTGTAGAACTTGGGGACAACGGAGACATCGGTCAGGCAATACTTGCGATTGAAGATGATGTGGTCGATCTCGTTGTGGAACTGGCCACCGGGGGATTCCCAGGTCCATCGTAGGGAGGGAGGCTTCTGGAACTGCGAGTTTCCATGGATGGTCTTGGTCGACATGATAAACTCAGACAGCCTTTCACCTTGCTCGTTCCACTCCAAACCGTGGGTTCCGATGTGAAGTTCTTCCAGCGACCTTCGTGGCCCGATCTTGGCATTGAAGTCGCCGACGATCACCTTGTAGAAGGTGTGATCTTCCTTATAGAACTTCTCCAGCTCCACGTAGAAGGCCTCGACGTCTTCGTCGTCGTAGTCGGATGTTGGGGCATACGCGACGAACACAGTCAAGGCTGGCACGGAGCCACATCGCTTCAGTCGCAGACGTCCGATTCGGCTTGTCAGAGACTCGTACGAATCGATGTTCATGGCCAAGTGCGTGTTGACGAGGACACCAACGCCGCCTACTCCCCTGCTGTCGCATGTTCCGAGGAACAGTTCTTCTCCGGAGTCGTAGGCGGCGTGTAGGGGGTGGTGTCTTCTCGTCTCGGTCAGTCCGATGACGTCGTACTTGATCTTCCTGGCTTGCATCATCAGGTCCTCGACGGATGCTTCCGACGCAAGCGTGCGGGCGTTGTAAGTACAGATCGTCATCCTAGTCCTTCTCAGTTTGCGCAGCCTGGTTAGGCCCCAATTGCGATACTGATCCTTTTTATATATTAATGTGTTGGTAAGGTTACACATGAATCCTGTGATTCAGCCCTTGTTTTTCAGAACTCAAGAGTGGAACAGCACGGCACATCGGCACTTAAGTAATTTGGTTTTTGCTTGATCAGTGCGCTTTTAACGTGCAAGAAAACGCGGCTCAGCGACTACGACACTCATTAGGCGCGGATGGTCGTGCTGAATCATCATCGCCGTTGTTTATTTACTGCTTAATGAAGCGATGATCGATTTTCGGGTAATTAGAGCTGAAAAGGTTGTTACAATTCGTGTTCAACTCAGGTACGCAAATTGTTGAGCTTACATAGTCTGGCGAACCTAAACAATATCTCTGCATTCATGACATTCAGGCGTAGCGATCGAGAACCATGACAGCATGTAAATTGAATGATGAAAGGGATAGAGGTAAGCGCCAACCGGATCCTTGTGAGATGTGCCATGCATTCTATTTCTGCGCGAGATCTCATGAAGTTAGGTTGAATGCGTATTTGGGATCCATAATCCTCTGCAGTGGCCCAATGATAGTCAGTGTTCTGCATATTACAGGCAAGGCTGGTACTAGCTCTCCAAGACCGGTGAGAAATAAGACTTGCCTGGCCTGAGCAGGACCGCATATCAGGATCGAGACTTGTTCACTGCGCTACAAGTTCCACATAGTAAATAAGGAGCAATAATTGAAACGGTAATAATAATTGTGGGGGCGTAAAAGATAGGACGCGTACGGCGTAGTAGGGATATGTGCCTGCTATCGCTTACACCCGATACCAGGTCCCTGGTTCGAATTTCCAACCAAGCCTTCCACCCCTCCGGGTCATTAAATTGGTGCAAGACTTATTTTGGGAATTCCCCATCGCTTTATCCTTAAGGATAAAGCGCTGACTTGTGCATCAGCTGGCACCACAAGTCATAGGCCCCCCCCCCGTATTTTGCCTATGGCCTATGTTATACTTCGGCGACGCGTCGCCGAAGTATAACATAGGCCATAGGCAAAATACGCGTGCCATAGAAGTAGAATGCGTGACGCATCCCAAACGAGATTGAGTAACGCCGTTCTTAACCCTTTATTCTTTTATCCTAAAAATAGAAAGAATGGAAATCGCTACTGATCATAAGTTCCGTACCGTAACTGTAGATGAAAAATGGGTCCTTTATGACAACAGGAAGCGGGGATTTGTCTGTCGGTAGATAAGGATGCTCCTCCAACACCCGTTCCTAAACCCGACCTTCACCCGAAAAACTTATGCTTACTTTGTGGTGGTGTTGTAAAGGTATAACCCATTTCAGTTTTTTGCAACCTGGTCAAACAGTCAGAGCAGAGTCTTGCTGCTGAGATTTAGATCCAGCCTAATACAATGGAGGCAATAGCACTTCCTGCCCACTGCATCACACCGCGTTCTACTCAGAAGAACGCGTTTCGTGATGCTTGCGTTGGTTATGCTTCATTTCAGTTGCACAATACTTCAGTTTTGCCTGTCCATTCCAAATAAGTGTATAAATATATAACAAGCAGTGAATAGATTCCATTCCAGTTCCCTCTCGAACCCCTCTATTCTCTGAAGACCTCCCAGTTCCCTCCTGCCTATGACGATGGTTACCTATGAATAACAGACAAGCGGAGTTTATTCCTTCGTTCTGATGAGGAGCAGAAAACTTCTCGGCGAAAGGGCAGCTAAAATTTCGCCCCGGCATCGACATGTGGATGACTTCAGTTGATACGCGTGTTACCGTGGCCAGTGGAAATTCGGCAAGGAGACACGGTAATTAGCGACCAAGATTGTTTGTGGGGCATAAGATTAGTCGGCGAAAAACACGAGACACCATCGAATCCTGTTTGAGAAGAACAACACAAGAGAATGAATGTGAAACGGTGAAACAACGAACTTTGGGCCGATTATCGACAGTCAAATTTAGTCGTTAGTCGCTTATCTAAAATATTGTTCCTCCTCGTTGGTTAAGTCAAGCGCTAAGTTCTTATGCACATTCCAGCGCTATACTATTATTGCCAGTACTATTTTTAAAAAGATTAAAGGTTTTTGAAAACTGCTCTTGTTGTTGATTACGCATCAATTTCAGGTTATCCATAATAAGTACTGTTTGGGATACGCCACGCATACAACTTTAAGGAGACACCGCGGAAAGAACTTCGGAGCGTATATTGCTCCCAGATACACAACTGCCTAGCAGCAACTGAGTGCTTTGCTCTTGCCATACATGTTAGCACAAATTCCGGAGGCGAAGAAGGATTGGCTTGCCTTAATGCGAACTATCGAAGCTGGTTGTAAAAATAAAGTCCGTCAGTTTTGGCTCCCTGTATATGAAAAGCCATACCTCGTTCTGAAAACGAACTTCCCGCCTAAGCAAAAATGATCCACCTTTCGCATCTCTGAATGTGGAAGCATATTTAGAGTTTACGTTTTTTTTCTGTTTCAAGATTCTGACGAATTTTTCTGCATGAACTCCTAGGAGGTGCAGAACTGGCATTGTGTCATTCCAGAAGGGTCATTTGTTTTACGAAACAATCCAGAAGTTTGAAAAAGACAACAGTTAGAACTAATTTAGACAGTGCAACTAGGACTTCTGAAATTCTCCACAGCCGACTACACCCTATACACATAGGGTGTAATGGAGAAAGTCAGCTGATGGGTAAGTTGGTTTTTGTCCTTCTCAAACAGATGTGACACTATTTCACCACCGCCAGAGGGGTGGAAGGCTTGGCTGGCCTGTGCCGAATGCGAACCAGGAACCTTGAGTCGAAGTGAACGCGGCAGCCGGCGCCTCCGCTGACTGCGCAACACGCATACTCGAAAAAAGAAACTGCTCTCTCAATTCATAGATGTCAAAAATTCCTCGAGAATATACACAGTGAGCACTCTACTTTCTAATTTGCATAAAAGATTGAAAATAAATAAGAGTTTGGAGGGTAACATTTCACAAGTTCTATGTCACGAAAGCGCGGACGTGAAAAGCTATCCTTACAAACCAACCCTTTGTACTACTTGAACATCGTGAGATTTCATACCTTTTCTAAAAAGGTACGCCATTGCATTACTTGCTTTAGTGACCTTGAGTGACGGCTGCTACTCTTTCAAAGAACACTAGCGATTTGGTTTCCGTAGAAGCTTTTCTGTTTCTCAAAAGTATATGGAAACTCAAGAATGTAGACCCCTGCTAGGTAAACCGCTTTTTTAAAAATGTACTCTTAATACTATGGGTGATTGCTAGTGCAGACGAAGGAGGTGCCAGTTGTCGTCTACACACCGAAACAGGTTCCTGGTTTGGGTTACCCGCCCAGGCCAACCAAGCCTTCCACCTCTCAGCGGCAGGTAAACTGGTACACCCGTTTGGGAAGTGCAAAACCCTGACTTGTCCATCAACTGGCCTCCACAAGTCATTTTGGCCAAATACATAGACATTCAAATAGCGTCATCCCGCTGAAGTAGAATGCGTGATGCCTTCCAAAAGGGTTTATTAATGCCGTCCTTTTATCCTCTTATCCTTTACCCTAAATGCCAGGTTGGAGTATAGATGACCTCCTTTTTCAAGATTTGAGCACTCATAATTCACGAGCCTTCCCCAGTCAACCACATGCTTTCCGTAATGTCGTGTCTTCGCCATTAGTGTTCCAGGATGCTTCAGGAACGAAGCGCGACACTGAAATCTGAGCCCAACGCGCTGCCCGCTCTCCTCTGCTTGACGTTGGCTTGGAATTTGTTCCCCGTTCTGCTCATGGAAGCGTACATATATCCTGGTCCTGGCTTTAACGAGATAATGATGCCATAATGTGGCGCCCAACGGCTTCGTGATGCTCCATTAAAAACCGTACCCGTCGAGGGTCGTTATTGACACCCTCAAATTTCTGGCGCCGAATTAGAATTTGCTGTTTGTTATTTGTGGCAGGCTGAAAATTAACTAAACAAAAATTATTCTCCGAAAATATTACAGTTTATGGGCTTAGACAGAGGCTCAGCAGCTACTTGGAAAAGGGTTCGATCACGAAAATGAGCTATGCTACCTCGAAACTTTTGAATATGCGTAGCATACAGCCTACACTAATAGTTAGCGCGAAGAAGAACAGAACAGCAGCAGCAAATGTCTCTCCCGAAGCTTCTTTCCCGATACTCCGTGTAGTTTGCTCAGAGAAGCTGTCAAGCTTTTCTATTTTAGTGCCTTGCTCGAGCAGCTGTCTATCCGGCCAGGATTTTTAGTTCCATAAATGTCTGCCATTCATGGACAACAAGAGATTGGCGGCCTCTGTACTTGAAAAAAGCAGGCCTAAATGAAACTCAAGTGCAACGTCCAAAAAACACAATGATTGCGCTATTTTTGGACAGCTTTCCAAGGAGTCGAGCCAGAGATTTCCGATTGACTCATCTATATGCAACCCCCTCTAAACTATAGAAACCTCTGCTTTTACTTTGCATTAATTTTAAAGATGAGCACAATCTAAACAACGGTTGTGAAGGAGTCGCCGGCTCTCTGTTCATTCACGGATTCCTAGGAGGTCAAGTGAGGCTTCCTTCCCCAGAGGATAGTGAAGTGGAAACTGAGGAGGGTTGCTGGGGCAAAACAGTGATATATCCATCTCTCGGTAGAACTCTGGAGGTCATTGCAAAGGCCAACTACGTACTCAAAGTTGCTCTTTCAAATCTGCATAGAGATAGAATGTATGGCGCATCATGCAAAGGAAATAACTAACATCGATCTCTAGCTTTGAACGTTAACACAAGCTTAAACTATTAAGTGGAAAACCGAAAGAAGAATCGAAAACGTAAAAACGAACAACGAAATGGGTTTCTCTGTTTGCACCCCTTCATAGGATGCGCATGCATTACGCCTGTTTTAGAGATAGAGGAAATTAGTCAAAGCGAATGTGGTCTGCTGAAGTATGTACATGCAAGTGATTTCTTCAACGTCAGATTTGGAAACTCTGGCTTGTGGTTACACATGTAGGTGAAGCGTAGATTAACAATGCTCTCTCTAAAACAGGCGTAATGCATGCGCATCCTCGCTAGAAAAGAAGCACTTCTATAACCTTCAGCCACCGCTCACCACTGTAGTCTACCTGAATCTGCACTGCATAAATCAGTTTGCCTGCTCTCAACTGTACTGTCAAATTTACGTGGTTTAACGAGTACGCAGAATGCGGACACTAAACCACCCCCTCGTGATGCGCCACGAATTCTACCTCTGCGAGGTGTTTCGAAGGGACGATATGATCGCATACATTGCTTACACATGCACATGTCAGGATACTGTTGACCAAGCCAATGCTCACTCTTTTTATGGAATTCTGGTACCAAGCACATTTAAGAGTAAGCACCTCGCCAGGGGCATACAGCCGCCTTAGAAGGCAGAAACCACACGTCCACCACGTGGCTCTGCTCCTTTCGAAAACTGCCAGAAATTCGATCGCGTAGCCTATAACCTACTGCATTCATCACTTCGGCTGGCATTATCACAAAGAAGGAAGTGGAAGGGCGAAATTGTTGCTGTCACATAGCCGTAGCCGCCCCATTCCGAGTTTCGTCGCTGTTCTCGTCAATAATGCAGAAATGGTCTCATCAGAAATCATCCTTCTGAGAAATCTCTACTCGTTGGGAGCCTATGCAGCTCTGCATAGTAGCTTGAACAGCCGGTAATTAGGAGAGCTTAATGAGCTGCTTAACACAATAACTCCTTTCTGAGGGGATTTTATTTTGGAATGGAAGATGCTGTAGATGGAATGCAGATGGAAAGGGCTATGAAAGTGAATCGAGTTTAAACGACGCTTCGCCACTCAATTACCTCTTCTTTTTTCTCTCAAAGAAAACATTGAGAGTGACTGCAACAAGCTGCGCCTAGGCTAGAGACATCGATCCCTTAAAAAGAGCACTAGGGTATGTAAAAATGTGTTCTCGACCAACGAGCACTTGATGGCTATTGCTTCGGTCAGTTAGTTGACCCAGAAGCACATTCCACCACGTAGAGAACCTTCTTGATCCTCTTGTGGAACACCCTGAAACTCAGGGTGCGGCGATGTGAGAAATCCAATGGTCACAGAGCACATCACATAAATCTTCTAACAGGGAGGCCAATGAACTTCTCATGGAGAAATCTTCAATTCTTCAAAATAACCTACTAAGCCTTGTAGGAGACTGTCTGAGAAGCACCGTAGTGGTTTTCAAATTCATTTTTCAAATTCACTTCGGTCACTTTGGAAATCTCCACGGGAAGTCCACTGACGTCCGTTGGAAGACGGCTCAGCATTAAATGCAGATATCTAGAGTGGGCTCACTCTAAGCATTAGGAACTGTAGAAATGCAATATGGACCAATGTTTCAAATAATTTATGAAAAACATTTAAACTGCATTTATCTTGTTATAGGATTATTAGACCTAATCGGACAAGCGGCGTTGTACACAAATTTCTTACATCAGTTTAAGTGGTAGTACTGCGCATGTCGTCTAAAAACGAAGCCTCGGCTTGAAGCCAATTTTTAAACACACTACATTAACTTGAAAGATATACCGTAGGGATGTGTGGTTGCGCAGCAGCCGAAGGAGCCGCCGGCTGGGGCGGGACCTACCAGGTTCCTGGCTCGGATCCTGCCCAGTCCAGACAAGCATACTATCACTTCGTGGTAGGAGAGCTGGCACGAGGCCTGCCTCGGAGGATTGAGCACTTTGTTATGGTATGACCACAGGAAGCATCGTATTGGATAAGTATGCTATCAAACTACCTCAACAACATCCAGTAGAGTAGAATGCGTGGCGCATCGAAAAAAAAAGGATTGGTAACGTTGTTCTTTATAATATTCTCTGATCCTTCATGACTCTAAACTCCCCATTCTTCCACTGTTTTCACTAGACAAAGAACTTCATAGAGGAAAATGGAAGTCGAACCGTGTACTTTTAAAAATGAGCAAATGCACGCACTCTAAGAGCCCAAATTCTATAATAACAAAGAAATTTATCAGTTCATTTTCCATGTTGTCGTTGTTTTATCAAATGTCTGTCTCATGCAGCTTACGCAAATAAATAAATAAATAAATAAATAAAATAAAAATAAATCAATTGACAAAGAACTTGTTATTAACCAATATACGCCTTCAGAAGTCTTTCTATAATGAAGCCTTCTCACTCCAGTAAAGATCAAATATGATCCATCTAGAGCCTCAACTAGCTCAACTAAACTTGAACAGGAGTTTCAAACCAGGCTCAAATCTCACTGCTACAGATTTACCGCCAACTTCTCATTGCATAAAAGCCGCACGAGAGTCATGTGAGCAGACCTAGAACGGACGGATGCGTCATGCATGGGAACGCGACACCTCCACTACAAACCAATTTCCTTCAGGCTCCAATTCTCAGATGTTTTTGCAATCTGCGGAGACGACGACTCGAATGTTTACAAGGAAGAAAATTCAACCACTCGTAATTATTTATAGAAAAAAGACAGTGACGACGTGAGGAAAATCAGAGCGTAAAAAGCCGACTTACGACTCCTGTCTTTTGAAGATTATTCAACAGAAAACAACAAGTAATACATAGCCGGCTCCTTCACCATTTGTTTGCTTCACCATAGTCTGGGGAGAAGTTTGATAGGGGTGATACACTGCCACAAGAGGTTATGGCTTGGTAAATCGACCACGACGTTTTGTTGCAGTGTATCATACGTATGCATCAAGGATAGTGATCAAATAGAAAGGAAAAATAGGACCTCGTTTTTATGTCTGACATATAAGCGACTTCTTCTGGGTGTTTATTAATGAAGCTGAACCTCTCTTTCATCACACTCAACACTTCTGATGATAGCAATCACGAAGTTGCTCCAGGAACAGGTAAGAAAAAATAAAAACAGAGGTCGCTTTCATCATTTCCTTTGTACGATGCGCCACGCATTCTATTTCTACTGAACATTGTGGAGGCAATTTCTATAGAATGATTTGCAGAGGTGAACCGATGAAGAAGTCAATGTTTTGCATCTTCCAAAGGTACTTTCTTGCTGTCGATTCAACGACCCTGAGGGATAAAAGGTTTTCGGTCTTACTTAATCTAACCCTTTCTGCCGATGCACTCCACGAAGCCGTGGATTGATGTGCAGGTTTGCACAGCGATACTGTAGCGTGTGGTTTCTGCCGTTGCGTCGCGGATCGCGAAGGCGTTCACGTGAGCATTCCATCGATCTTGTATGCCCGCGATGGTTCACCGGCAAGCGGATGGTAGCGCAGTGGATGGTGGCGTTGATTCATGCGAGCGAGGTCGGGGGTATGGTTTGCCGGCATTGCGGAATTTTGGCATTTCAACTAAGTGGTTGAGATTTGAGGGCTTTTCACGTCTACATAATCGCTGACGTTTTCTGCACATTTTCCTGTTGTATGCGGTGTATGCAGAACCCAGCTGCGGACTCCCCCTGAGCAAAGAAGGCAATTTCCACACGAACAGCTTGGATGACACATACCCTGGAACCCCTTCCCTAGCCTGCGGACTCCACTGAGCGACGAAAACGAACTTCAATGACAACTGTTCGCATGCTGCGTAGGGTTGGTGGGATACTGTAGCAGGCGCTGGCACATTGCCAAGGCAGCGCGTGGTTAGGTCTAATAGCTATCAAGGTTTTCTACATCTGAGCGGGAAACGAATCTTTAAGCCGGTGTCAAAGCAGCCGAGAGTCGGCGCCTGCTTCGACTGCACTACGACATCCGTGTCATCGCATTCGATTATAATTTAGAGGAAATGTGTGACATAGAATAAGATCACGGTACTCGCAATTCCAATAAACGTTCATTTACTATGTAGCAAGAGTCGATCTTTTCGCTCTTTTCCTTTTTCAATCTGCGGCAATCGAAACTCAGTTTAAGGCCAACAATTTAAGCGCCTTTCCTAAAAGAGGCACAGCAGGACAGCACGTGCGTGCTCACGGAATTAATTTGTGATTCGTGTCCTGCGGAGGCCAACTGGCCTTCCATGGCCCTTTGCCGTGGTCGAAAATCATAGAGGATTGTTGTCGTTGGTTATTTGGAAAGCGCTATGTCTGTAAAACCCATCCCGATGCGCCACGCATTCTACTTCTACTAGATGTCGTGGAGCCAATTTGAATTCGCATTTGACATATTCAATGACTGACTGGCCAGCCGATGGGCGAGTCAGTATTTTATCCTTTTTGGACAAGTATGGTACTATTTAATTCATCGAAGCCGGAGGGCTAAAAAGCTTGGATGGCCTCGACAGGAAGTGTGAACTTGGAACCTGGAAGCATGCGAAAGCCGGCGACTCATTTGACTGCACTATCACACGCCAGGACAACCGAATACTTTCTACTAATCCTGACTGTTGTGCGCCATCTGTGGGTAACCTCAACAAAAGCATGGAATTCCCTTAGGATCATTCCATTCCTGGTTGGTTGCTGGGCTACATCACGTACATCATACCAGTTATCACTAGTTATTTCTGTTTTATGTTGTTTCCCATGCCTAGAAGAGCAGCGCAAACGAGGTGGCTCGGATTTCCTGCGCTGCTGATAATCGCCTACTCGTATAACGTGACCGGAAAAAACTCGCGCCACTTCCGGAAGTCTGACTGACTGCTCGTTTCCGGTTGCGTGGTAGAAGAGCCTCAGCTGAGCTCCGGCCGTCGTGATCACGTTGGCTGACATCAGAGTGCGGCAATGAGCCACAGCTGTTTTATTTGATAAACTGCCGGGTGACCTTATTAGGCACACTGGCAGCACACAGCGTCATTCACGAAACACCATAGCAATTCTATTAACGAGCCGTTTCGCTCACCATTGTCACGTTAGGCATCCACTGCGGTCGACAGCCATTGTCCAGCCCAGGGGAAAAGCAGAGGAACTTTCAAAGAAGGGGGGTAATTGCCTTGCTTAGCTGAAGTGAATTAGGAAGAGGTGGCCGACGAAAACATGTTAGTTGACCAAAATCTTGTTTCAGTGGCGCGGAAGTTCAAAACAAGAAAGAACTGTAGCTGAAACCTAGAAAATGCATTTTGTGATGTCGGTAAGCAAGGAAAATAAAGCGACTTATTACCCTTAAACTCTTACAGGTTGCGTTAGACTTTCCTATTATACCATAAACGTGTGGAAGGATAGGATAAAGGATGAAGGACGGTGCCATGCAATCCCATCTGGGATGCGCCACGCATTCTACTTCTACGGGATCGCGGAGGTGATTTGAATGCGTAATTGGCCATACATTGTCTTGCGGTGGCCAGTCGATGGAAAAGTCAGCGGTTTATCCTTCCCAGGCAAGACTGCTGCCAATTCACCTACCCAGGAGGGAAGTAAGCTTGATTGGGTTGGGCGGGTAATCCGAACCAAGAACCTGCATAGTATCGGGTGCATCCAACAGACAGCACCTCCTCCGACTGCGCTACACGCGCCAACGCCATTTAATATGAAATCAAAATTGTAAGGAAAAGGAACGTATTCAATCAATCTCAATTGAAATCATGTAATCTACTTGTAAAAAATTGCGAAGGGAAATTTAAATGAGCATGGGCGTGTGGTAGTGCAGTGAAAAGCGCTGGCTTTCACGCGCATCTGACTCCAGATTCTTGGTTCGAATTTACCGCCCAGGTCAAAGAAGTCTTTCATCCCTGTAGAATTGGTAACAATCTTATCTGAAAAGGATAGAACGCTGGCTAACTCCGAGAGTGTCCCTACAAGCCATTGTGCTGGCCGAATACGTATTCAAGTTACCTCTACGATGTCCCTGATATACGTTCTACTCCTCTATATAGGAGTAGAACGCATGACACATCTCAAAAGGAATTGAGTAACGTCGTCCTTTATTCTTAACCTGGAACTGCACTTTGAAATCACCCTCAGATGAAGCTTTAATGGATAGAATTAAGAACTGCCGCTAGAACGTCACAGATTGGGAAAGAATCAAGATCTAGTAAGAAGCATCGGAAGGCATCAAGGCTTGGCTGACCTAGGTGGGACCCGAACCAAGGGCCCAGGCTGTATGCGGCACTCTGCGCCTCCTCCAACTGTGTTACCACAAGCACCTAATATTGAACTATGTGCGTAAGATGAAAAACATCTTAAGGTATGATCACAGGCTTCCGACCAGTCGTTCAGATCCACTCTTCCCACCTCTCCACGCTGACTCATTCGTCATTTCAGATGAAGTGGTAAGCGACATTTCAGATGAAGTGGTAGGAGGCGCTGGCTCGGACAAGGCCCCAGCAACGCAACTGGTTGCTGAAGTGCCAGTATGACAACAATTTAAGATGCCTTCTGTCTTCAGAACAGAAGATAAAGCTTCTCTGACTACCAGAACCAGAATAACTCTAACTCATCTATGGCTCGCAGAAACGCCATCTTCCTTCATAACAAAGTTGGAGGTACGCATATAAGTACCCTACGTACGACGTTTTGTCATTCTCTTGAAGGACAAATTGTTGATCAGGATAGAGAGTCAAATGTAAAAACAGTTATATGGCTAGACAATCCTAGTTCAAAACGAGATCTAGCGCATTCAGCAGGAGGCGCCCATTTTATCCACTAGATGCAGTTTTTCGTTTCGTTTATTCTCTCCCCTTTCCAATTTCCAAAATACGCTAAGACATAGTAACTCCATGATATCCTAATAGAGAATCTTGTATTGCGAATTGCCTAATAGACAACGAAGCGGCTACGTACAGGCGTCTGCAGCAATAGCCAATTCAAACAAATGCAACGAAAGCGCGCATGAAGCGCAGTCGGAGAAGGTTCCGGCTGTCGCCTGCGCGGTACCAGGTTCTTGGTTCAGATTTCCTGTCAGGCCATCAACCGAGCCTTCCATCCCTCTGGGGCCAGTGAATTGGTACCGACTTGTCTGGGAAGAATGAAGCTTGTTCATCGGCAGGCCAGCGCATTTCATTGTATGGCCAAACACGCATTCAATCTCCCTCACGACATCCCTAGAAGTAGAATGCGTAGCGAATCCCAAAAGGATTGAGTAAAGTCGCCCTTTTTCATTTTCCTAGATTTAGTTCCCATTTGTATTTTGTTAGCTGCTCAGCAGACTTTCAGATCTCAGGGAGCTGTATTGAGTCTACAGCAGATTTGAGATTTCTGTCAAAAGTTTTGGAAATATTTGAAGAGCGATCTTCTCTTTCACGCTAAGAAGAAGCTATTGGAAAACACAGCTCTGCCAGGTTCGAGCGGCTGCGCGAACCGCTCAGGCCACTCGTGTCATCCATCACTAGAGAGTCGGAGGATTTGCACCAGACATACGCATTCCCATTGCCTTAATGGCGAAGAACAAATGATAAAGGACTGCGTTGACTAGACGCTTTTTGGGTGCGCCACGCATTCTACTTCTATGGCATTTGAGGTTTCATTGAGGCAAATTGAGTGCCTCTTTAGCCTATGCAATGAAATGCGGAGGCCAACCGATTAGCAACTTGATATTTCATTCGGTACTTTTGAAACATAAGGCCCGTGCGCGAAAAAAGAAGCCTATTGGTTGGGTACTGTGTTCTTCTCCGCGGACGCCAAGAAGAGGGGCACAGACTGGGCAAGAGAAGGAACTCCAGGATGTGGCCATATTAAGCACAGGTGTAGTAAGTGGATCACATCCTAGGGTACTCTCACATCCTAGTGGCTCTGTGCTTCATAAGTACCTTTCATTCTTCCCGGATAGGTCTGGTAACAATTCACCGACCCGGGAGGGATGGAAGAATTGGTTGGCCTGGGCGGGAAACCCGAATCAAGAACCTGGTATCGAGTGCAAGCGACAGCTGCGCCTTCGTCGACTGCGCTGAAACGCTCCCTGAATTTATTTATTTATTAAAATACTCTGTATAAGACGGGAGTGAGATAAAATGAATAATCTGACGACGTCATGAATCTCCTAGAAATAGAACGCACAGTGCATTTCACTAAGGTATTGATTATGATAAACCGCCTTTATGCTTTATGCAACAATTCATTCATGCTATAGAAACTTTGCTCTAAAACACTTTTTCAAGAAGTTTCCAATTTATTTAGAAAGCACAGTCTGGCTTGTCTTCAGCGTGCTGATGGCTTCAAAATTAGCTTTTACAGGCAGTGTTCTAGGAATAATTTAGTCTCTTGGCGAGGTCGTTCTCTGCTTACATTGCAACTGCGCGGAGAACAAGAGAATATTCTGCGCTCCTCAGAAAGCATTTTTCAATTGAAGCCACAATTTCCGACGATGACGATCAACGCAGAAGAGCGCACTTTTCCAGCTGTCATATAAGCGATGTTGGTAAACAATTAATGGTTAGCTGTATTGTTTTGAACAACTTCTGAGCAAAGAGTCGCGCTTGGCCTACTACAAATTCAGAATTGTACTGGAAATCCAGGCTAGCATCACGCTTAATCGTTGCGTTGAAGAGAGTCCCCACATAAATAAATGCCTAATTGGTGTTCGTGAGTCACTAACAATATCAGACCTGATTGGTTTAATATTAACAAAATCGTTATAATGCATTAAAGTTCCATTCAAACTGATAAGAAATATATATTAATAATGACCAAAATTGAACTTCATTGACTTCCATAGGGAGAATAATGCTCTCGCTCTCAACTCTATACAGCGAAGATATTAGAATACCAATAGGCATGAACATTGTTTTAGTCAGTTAACAAACTCCAGTACATATTTATAACGAAGAATAGTGGTATGGTCAGGTAGCAATTTGCCCGTCGAATTTTTCTTAACGCAGGTGCGAAGTTGAACCTCAAATTGAATCCTGCATATGAAATGTAGCGCTTAATGTTTGTGTGTGCGGCACATACAGGCCAAGAAAGTGAAACTTCGCAAAAAAATTCAAAGGTTATTCACTTTCTCCGAAGAATCTTCTTATGCAAAATATTAAGTGAGATAGGAAAAGTGAAAATCATAAGGAAGGGCGTGAGCCGACCTCTCTTGGATGCGCCATGAGTTCTATTTACAAAAGTTATCGTGAAGACCATTTCAATATGATGAATAGGACTTGAACTATTTGGTCTGCATCATGACGTTTTCTGGTCAGCTCACAATGAGCTCAGAGTGTAGCTCCATCTTACACAAATGTGGCAGAATATCCTGAGCATGAAATTAACACTGCGTTGCAGAGCTTGACCGACTTGGCCCCGAATCGAACGTCAACCGATCCGGGACCATGCACGAATGATCGCCAGAGGCCGACTTCGTCACCGCTGCTTAGCCAAGAAAGAGGATTCCAGTCCTACGTCAAAAGAGAATACTGAAATGTGAACAAATCAGATCTATCACAGGGTGGGGCACTTAACTCACAACACTCAGACTTAACTCACAAGTCCTTTTGACGACGACGCAAAAACTCAAATTGAGCTATTCCATAGCGGCTACACACTGAGCTGGCATACTAGAGAACTTCTTCGTACAATTTATTGCCAGGAACAAGCCACACTGTTTATGCCTGTCTCGCTTTCTAGCGGTGCCCCTCTCCGAATAGGATAGATCCAACAAATCTTCTCACTCGAGCTGCATTCGATGCCTCGTATGCTGTCTTTCACAGAGAAGAAAACCACCGAAGGCTATTATATTCACATCACTCATTTCTATAGTACTATTTTCAAAGAAGTATATGCTTACTGAGCTTCTGGACTGCTGGCACTACTCTTCTACCTTCCAATGAAAACTATAAAGTTCCTTTAAAGGGTCGGAGCAGTTGGTTGTTTAGGCGGCACGGCGTCTGGTCCGAAATGACACTATAAATCACGAAATCGGCCGTGAGTGGATCACTCAATGTTATTAATCATGCCCGGCTCAACTACTAGGTGAGGTGCCTGCCTCTAGGTGGCTCCACGTCACTGCACCTCCTAGAGGGTACAATCAGGGACAAAAGTAGTTTTTTACTCGCTAGAAGGAAGCAAATATCACAGCTCACATAGGAAATTGTAGGAAAGTTCGTCGAACGGAGGCAAAAATAATCAGAGAACAGTTTCTGTATTTTTTTTAACTCCTTCATATGTCTAGAGCAAGTAAATAAATAAATTAGGTTAGTATAACTTAAGTACAAGTTCATTACATCGCTCAAGACAAGCGTCACCTCTTAATAGTAAGTTTGTCTGCTTAATAGTTTTTTTATGTTTCTTCACATTTACATGCATATGACGTTTGCCTTAAGCTACGTGTTCAGCCCAGAGAAGATAACCATAAGCAACCATGGGATATTCATCGGATGGGTGACAGTGAGAGCCAGATGAGCATACAAATTGCTTCCGCGGTATCCCATAAAAGGCAAATGCGTGGCGCATCCCATTATACAAAAACATATGATTAAGCCGCCTTTAATGTTTTTATTTTTATCGGTTAATTTCACTTTAGCTGTTTAGGTTCAGCAAACCAGTAGTGGTTTCGTTCGAGAAATAGGCAAGAGATTAAGATCGAATCTGGTTGGTAGCCGCCCATCTAGCAGCATAAAACCGTCAACATGTGTTCTGGCATCTGCTCACTTTGAAAGCAACCGCCGTAATTTACGCGTATTAAATGTCCATTAAACTGCGAAGGAATGGTGTATGAGGAAGGCGCTGACCGCTGATCTTCGAGGAACCTTATTCTATTTGGCCGAGGCTTGTTTCATGCCTAACTAGTCCTGTTTACGCTTGTGGCAAACAAGTGGTTTCCAGCTAGTGTTATAAGAAGCTCGTGCACTAGGAGAATACCCATGACAGAAAATTAGCAATGCTGGGGGTGCACATTATTATGTTTGGTTAGCGTATACACCTATCTAAAGCAGCCTACACGTCTTCACTCTTAAAATGTCAAGAATAAAGGTCGGCATTAGACAGTCCTTTCAGAGATATGCTAAGCATTACACATGGAGGCAATTTGAACGCGCGTTTGGCCCACACAAGGACTTGCGGTGGACAGCCGATGGACAAGTCAGTGGTTTATCCTCTTCAGACAAGTCAGGCACCGCGCCTCCAATCCCGGAGAGATGGAAGGTTTGGTTGGCCTGGGCGGAATATCCGAACTAGGCACCTTGAATTGGAATGCATGCCAGCCGGCGCCTCTTCCCACTGCGCTGCCACGCGTCCCTTCACCTTCACTGTTCCAAAATTAGCCTATGCTACTACTGCTTCTGCATGTTTAGCTATGAAACATGCAGAGATGTTACAATATAGGAAAGTTCCAATCCAAAAGCTTTCATAGAGTCATAATCTCTGCCTGAAAACGAAGTAACGAAGTACAACAGAAATTTTGGTGGATTCTCCTAACCAGAACTCTTATAAAACGAGCAAGAGTATTCGCAAAGTCGTAAAGTCGGCACTCCTCGAAACTAAACTTTTCTGACATGACCCAGCCCCTCGGCACGGTATTCACAGGAAAAACGTGTTCCCTTTAAAACGGACACTGAGAAGACATGCGAATGCGAAGCCTCAAGAACCCAAGACTTTGAAGGCAGCAGTTTCGAAGTCATACCAGGAAAGGAAGCAGGGAAGGAGGTTGTATAAGTAGTCGTGGCTCTAAAAATCAGAAAAAATCCTCATTTTTCTTATAACAACGAGAAATTACTCAAGGTTCCAATTGAAGTCGGTTGTATTGCTCCATAAATGGTAGGTTCTTTAAACAGAAGAAAACTTTCACTGGGGAACATGCGATTCATAGCAACCATGAAGCGGAAAGAGTAGGCGAACATGAAATAAGAGGCATCAAGGTTTATGGCGGCTATGACCATGAGGATGGGAAGAAATCGAAGTAACCTTCAATCTGAGAAAATGTACTGCAAATACCTTTCATTGTTAACATTCCTTGAACATTGAAGTGTACGAATAATCCTAATTAGGGGTGTCACTGCAGAAAGATTCGAACACATTCAGGGTGTGTGTCCCACGCCAGGACATACAACAGCGGTCGTACCTTTTCACTTTTAGCGGAAAAGCGGAGAAATGTCTTTTCCGCCGCTTTCTTATGGCGCTGTTCGAACTGCATGTTTTGAAAAAGAAAAGTCCGGTATTTGAAATCACCATCGCATGGTCTATCCGATGAAGTGAGGAACGTCAGTGAATGCTAAAATGTTGATCCGCTGAGCTTTGTTTAGAATGTGACCTTTGGGTGTAATTAGTCTCCCGAGAGGGAGAGGGACCGCCGTACCGACCAGAATATTGCTCATCGAATCAGCATTTTAAAAGTTTACTAAGCGTTTTTCACTAGATCGGGTAGATAATTTGATGCTGATCCTAAATATCGGATTTATTTTAAAAAACGAAATTTGAAGAGCACTTTTAAAAAGCGTCGGAAAAGACGTTTCTTCGATTTTCCCCCCAAAGACCGAAAGATACGGCCCTATTGCAGCAACTTTCTACTTTCTCGTGCACAGTTTAGTGTGTTGTTTTCGTATAACCATGGTTCAGCTTTACTGGATTGGAGGAAGGATACCTTCTATGCGGCTCTGTAAATGAAAGAGCACGTGATTTTTCGTTCTTGTTAGGCAATTCAGCTTAGTGTATACTTAATTGAAAGCAAAGACTTTCTAATGTCGCTGCAAACTCATTTCCTCCGCTTCGATGGCGGAAATCTGCACCTTTATCGTCTGCAAAATGCACGCAGGAAAGGAAGCTGTCAATCACTCTTTCCCCACCTGTCCCATTTGAAATGTATAAGGAACCTACGCATTCATTAAACGACAAGGCTTTGAGGCCTTGATATGAGTTGCAAAAGAGCAGGTGTAGAGACACATCACGGACGAGAACAAGTGAAAACTACGGCAAAAAAGTGGAAAATTGCCCAAAAAATTTTCCGTACCTGTATGGGTGGGTAGACGTTCCGCACATAGTACGACACTCCAGCCGGCTCGTCCTGTGGACAGCGCAGAATGCCGTCCAGCTGGTACTCGCAGCGTTCCATGTCAATGGCCGACATGATGCGACTGTATCTGGGAGCGAAGATCTCATACTCGACGACCATTATGCGTAACAGACGCGGAGGAACGGTACGAATACAGTAGGCAGTGAGTGATGTGGCGGCGGAATATGGTAGGCGAGTGGATGGATGAGTCGAAGGAATCGGATCTCAATACCACACGACGACCCGATTCTATTAGTAGAACGTGGTGATGAACGACGTGGCTAGGCGTGGGGAATGAGGGGGCGGGGTCGAGCCAGAGAGGGAGAGGGAGAGAGCGGATCTCGGGCTCCACCCACAGATATGGTGTTGTTGTGATACGGGAAGGGAGAGAAGAGTACGCGCTGCCAAAAAAGGGTGTGTAAACAAATTGGAAAGGAAAGCACAACAAAGTTGGCTGAGGGAAAACGAAGGGAAGTGAGGAAGGTCGCCGCGGGAAGAAGACGAAGCGAACAAGTCGTGCACTTTTCAGAAATTGGGGAAGTTGAATGACGTAGCTCCAATTATCTCAACAAGACCATGGCACACATGGATGAAGACGGACATGGAAGAAGAAACGCCGTCGTCCTCTATACCATAGCGAATCAATCCTTAGAGGAGGCATACATATATGGAACATGGGAATTCAATTGCCAAGCACAATGCCTAGACCGGGTCAGTAATGGTGTTTGCTGGGAAAGCCGACCTATAAAGACTTTAATTATGATGTGAACTTGATAAGCTATCGACCAAGATTATTATTGGCTTTATTCCGGCTGATGTTTCGGCAGCTATGCCATCTTAAGAGTCTGCAAAACTCGGAAATATTCACAACGCCACTCGACCAAACACCAATTCACCCTACAGAGTAATTTTGTTAAAGAAAACAGACACAGGATCAGTGACTTCGCACAAAAATTTGCTGACGCAGTTGATTGTACAAAAAAGCCTTCACTTTAGTACGATTTTAAGCACACTGTGTTTAGTAAATCTTGAGGTTATGTGAGGAAACCATGGTTCTTATCTAGCTGCAAATCCAAAGGGCCTTTAGCCATAGTTTTGACCAGCATTCGAGTCCAGCATGTAAACGACAAACCTGTAAGCTCAAAGTACGCCAATCTTTTGCTTTCTACACCTTGACCAGGTATCCATAATTTTAGGAAGTGAGACTCGGGGAGTTACTACTTCAAGGTTACAGATGGAGAAGAACCATCATAAGGAGAAATGAAGTATTTTTTCTACTATGCCTTTTTCTACTATTCTTCTTCATTGTATACATAAGGACAAAGAAAAAATAACAAAATTCCGATGACGATAAAAAACTGAAAACATGTTTATAAATAAGAATAAGGGTCAAACGGAGGATAATCCACTCCTTCATGGACTGCGCCACGCGTTCTACATCTAACAGATGTCGTGGAAATAAATTTGAATGCGTATTTGGCTTAGACAGTGACCTGCCGTGACCACGCGATGAATAAGGTGATGTTGATGTTCAATACTTACAGATGAGTGTGGTACGAATTCACCAATTCTGGAGGAATGAAGGGCCTGGATAACCTAGATGGAAGACCCAAATCAAGATGGTCGGTTCGGGTGCACGCAACAGTCAATGCCTACTGCGCTATCACGTGCGCAATACCTATCCAAAAATTCTCAGATAATTAAACAATTCTAAATAAACCTGAGTTTGAACAAAACTTTTCCCTTGTGCAGGTGAGCTAACATAAGGCCATAAAGTGCAGAACTCTTTCAATGCATGCTTGGTTGTAGAAACGCTACGCTATTGATTTTTGAATGAATGCCTCATCGAACCATCTTCACTAGTATTCTAGGGACCTGCGGAGAACTGCTGTAGCACGGGTTATACTCAGTGTCAAGAACGTAGCAAATTTCGTGTTCAGCTTTTGTGCTAAAACATTGTCTCTGAAAGGAACTCCAACGGTGTACGGATCAGAATTTTGAGAAAGGCTCACGTTCTAAAATACAGCATAACAGAGCATTTGCGACAAGCCGAGAACACTTCGGGGTCATCAGAAGGGATGGAGGCAGCAGATTCGACACTTGACTCACACGGGCTACTGTCTTTCAAAATATGTTTCAACCAATGTCAGGTCTTTCCACTATCCAAAGAAAAGAAAAACTGTGACTTTGCATTCTTCTTTTCTTTTCTTTCTGTAATATGCTCGTTTTTATTGGTTAGCAACCAGTCTCCATGAAAACGAGCGTGCTACAGAAGGAAAAGAGAAAAGTGAATTTCAGAGAAAAACAGGGCGGACCAATTTATGCTGACCAAGACGCATCTAGAGTTGTTTTGCATGCATGAAAAATGCTTGAAATCTCAAGGGCATGACTGTAGTCTTTACAGAATGAGTACTGCAAAGGTAGAGGTAGGACCTTCAATACATGACCTGCGCCGCGTAGTAAACACATATGTATTCAAGATAAGGAGCTCACTCGATATCGCCTGAACTATAGCAGGGCAAGGCTATTATTATTTTAGCTTTGAGCCTTTCGGGAATAAGGAACTAATCGTCATGGTCTAGCGAATAGAAAGAGGCTCAACACTCAGTCATGTGTCTATCATGCAGGCACAGCTCCTATATAACATCTGAAAGTCTTTAATGCGCAAATATTATAAGGAAGAATTGATAAAGACGACTAGCAAAGGCTCAATAAAGATTATAAAAGCATTTCTCAGCTAGTAGCATAGGGTTGTTGAACCATCATCCAAAAGAGATGAAGTTCTAATCGACGCTAATCATTTTTAATAAGTGCGGAAGCTCGGATACAGCGGCAAAAACGATAAAAGGCGACGTCGAGCAGTCCCTTTTGGGATGCGCCACGCATTATAAATACTTCTACATTTTGTCGTTGAGGCAGTTTCTATCTTATTTGGCCAGTACAATGAGCTACGGTGGCCAGCCGATGGAGAAGTCAGTTACCAATTCATCGACCCAGGATGGAAGGCTATGCTGGTCTAGGCGGAAAATCCGAGCCAGGAACATGGAATCGGGCACACGCGACAGCCGACGCCGTCTTCGATTACCATACCAGTGTGACGGGTCAGTGTCTCTTCTTCTACATAAAGTAATAGGGACGTTGGCACAGCTGCGCTGGTTGAAACAAGTAACACGACAGAAAATCCCGACTCTAGAAAAAATGAAATCGGCTCCTGTAAAAGCAGACACGGCACCGCTTCAGAGCAGCCGCTTGGAGTGCAGGGCCTCGCAAGATGGCAAGCACAGGAAGTGCGTTGGTGGACCGGATAAGGTTACGTGGTTGGTGTGAGTTGGACGTCCAAGTCACCTGGATAGTGCAACCAAAAACGCATAAAAGTGGAATGAGCGAGAGCATAGCATGCGGTCGAAAAAGCAAAGTCTGACTCGCGGAAGTGAAAGATGATCTCCGAGCGCGTCGGAGTAGATGAACGTGGGAACTAGTAGTAAGAGATCTGAGAACTTTGATTCACCATATGCCGCACTTACAAGGAAAGTTTCCCAACTCAAGGTGAGCTTTTGGATGCTATCATATTTCGGCAGGATGTAAGGACGCTGTGAGCGGAATCCAGAACCACAGTTAGTTTTTGCTGATCGTCTCTTAAAGACCTGAAAAGGAGGGCTGAAAGCGTGCGCGCAACTATCATCAACCCCTACAATACCAGCCTAGATGTGCCTCGGCGGCGCAGTCGGAAGGAGTACCCCCTCATAGGAGCGCACCAGCTGGGTTTTGAGTTCGAGTCCGTGAGCTGCGGATATTTTTGTAGCTATTAGTTTGTTGTTACTACGCCTTCTCACAAACAAGGAGTCAGTTTTAGACCATTCATGCCTACAACAAACCAAGGCTGTCTACTTGCGCCTTCATATGTCGTTTTTCAACGGTGCGTATCTGCACCATATCATTTCTCTGGAAATAAAAAGTCTTATTGGTCTTCCCTTCTAGGCAACAGCTATGGCACAAATCTATGAAACAAGTAAGAAGATGCTTCCACAGCTTTTATACCAAAACGTGCTTGCCATCAAAGAGATCTGATCTCTCTAACGGTGATTGTTCGCTGTTAACTCACAGTAATCATCAGGTGTTCAGTCGACATCCACATCATTGAAACGCACCTATGAAACCAACTGGATGGTACGTGTAGAAAGGTCCCATTTTTACAATACTTCTCTAATTTGAACCGCATCTTCTTCCTGACAGTTGATATCTCCATATATAGCGTCCAGGACGAGTCCTTTTATGGCATCCGCAACCGCAATCTCTCTCCTTGTCGGAGAAGTGAAATCTAGTGTGAAGGTGGAAAGTAGTCGGCCGACAACACGTTCAGGTGAGAACGACATATTTAGTGCACTTATGTACCGATATGGCCCGGGTTCATAATATTTAACCACAAGATAAGCGTACTTGTGTGTAATTACGGTATCATTGGTGATACGGTATGATATGGTGGTGGTACAGATATGAATAGTTGAAAACTAGCAGACATGGAGGCTCAAATACGCCTTGGTTTGTTGTAGGCATTAATGGTCTAAAATTGACTACTGTGTTCGTGAGAAGGCGTAATAATAACAAACTAATAGGTGCAAGAATATCGGTGGTACGCGGACTCGAACTCAAAAGCCCTCCGGTGTGCTTCTACAAGGCGGCACTCCTACCAACTGCCTGCGCCGCCGAGGCACATCTCGTTGGATGTCGTAGGGGTTGATGATAGTTGTGCGCTCGCCTTCAGACCTCATTTTCAGGACTTTTAAGAACCGTTCAGCAAAAACCAACTGTAGTTCTGGACTCCGCTTACAGGGCCCTACATCCTATCAGAATATAATAGCATCGCAGAAGCTCACTTTGAGCTGGGAAACTTTCCTTGTTAGGAGGAGTCTCGTATTCGCACCCACTCTCACTCAAAACATCACCTAATAAAGGTCAAAAGAAAATAAGAGCGAATAAGCCAGCAAGGAATGCCCGTGATCAGAATCTGATATGGCGAGTCCCAGTCAATATCGATGAGCCTGCAGAATGCTCGGTGTTGGTCAATCCCATTGCACAATGCACCACGCATTCTAATTCTCCGAGACATCGTAGAGATTGCCTTTTCTATGTAAAATACATTGGTGCTTGCCTAAAGATGTGCGATTACAAAAAGTGAAGGACCTGCTTCTACCTAGACGAGTCAAGCACGACGCGAGCACAACGCAAAACTTCCTCTCACCTTCTCCAATGGATAATCCTTATCGTTAGCAAACTCACGGCGACAGGAGACGATTACTAACATGCTGTCTTCCCTTTTGACGCAGAAGGAAATGCTAGTCACGTAGATCCCATAAAATGCATCGAAAAATCACAAGAAAACGATCGAGTTACCCAACTCAATTTCGACTCCGCGACCAGATAAGAGCTCCCACCCTTTTCCCCCAATTTCCATGGTAGTACGTCCAGTGGTGTATGTATCCAGTGATGTCTCTACGTAGTGGCTCATTTCAATTATTCAACCGAAAAATACTATTACGTATTGGTTGGTGTTCCAGCCTGCCCACTTCTGGAGCACTTTCCCTGCCGACGTCACCACTATTTTTTCAACGCCTATTCTTCCGGCGTTTTTCACCCGGTGCAATTTGAGTTCGTTAAGAAAGGCCTAGCGCACAGCAGGGACGGCGATGCAAACAGAGCTAAAAATGGATGCAATTTAGACTCAGACCCAAGAAAGGTGCTGTGTGCATTCCTAAAACATTCGCGTGTTAGGCAACTGAACTGTAGCACTCCCCCCCCCCCTATGATGTTCACTCGCTTATTGAAACAGAAAATTATGGAAGAAATAAAAGTAAACTGGGCATTGATCAGTCCATGGTTGGGATCCAGAACACTTGAAGTTGAGTATTTACAATAGAACTGTCTCAGTGGCATGCTGGGACGGCAGGGGCAATTGGAGGAGTTCCATCCTCTGGATAGTGACCAGTCATGTTTTGTTGTAACCAGAACATATTTCTAGATTTAGATTCCTGTTACAACTTCGTTCTGTAGTTCGGGTGTGGACAGTTCCTTCCTTGGGCAGCAGTCAAAGGACGACCGAAGTTGTTCTTCTCCAACAGGTTCAAGTTCGATAGCTTTTCTTCTAATTCAAGGAAGGCACTGGTGACAGCTGACCACTGTGTCTCACTTATATTGCAAAATATGGATAAGAAAGACTCGAAATCTCTTAAACACTTAAACAATAAATGTCTAAAAGTCGCAAAAAAGCTCCACAGCAGTTCACGAATTCGAAAGCGAATGGCTTGGATTGTCGGAGCGCAGAAGAAGCTTACAATCGCCTTTTGGCGATATGCAAATTCAACTTCCTTCCATATATGCTCATAGAATGCAATGCAGGGTTTTCCAGGAATTGTAAGCACTCTTTGAAAGCCACAGAATTGCTGCAGTTCAAGCTGTGTGAGACGTCTATGGCATATGCAGATATATGAAAGTGAAGGAAATTTTGTGCAAAGCGAAAGGCAGGAACTACGAAGTGTGATATTTTGTGAGTAGACGCGCTAGTTCTCATTAAAGGTATTTAATACAAAAGTGCGAACGAGTTTCCACCCAAGCTTTCATCCATGCACCACATCGTTTCGGTCTATGACGTTCGATTTCAAAGAGCGTAGACTCAGCCACTTCCTGGAGGAAGAATTACTCTGACATTCCTATTGCTGCGGTACGCGTAACGCAGACCGAGGGAGGACTGTCGCGTGTACCCGAACCCAGGTTCTTGGTTCGGATTTGTCGCCCAGGTCAACAAAGCCATTCACCTCTCCGCGGCCGGTGAATTGGCATCAGACTTGTCTGGCAAGGATAAAGCACGGATTCGTCTATCGGCTAGCCACCGCAAGTCTAAGTTGGCCAAATAGGCATTCAGATCGCTTCCTCGACATCTTGTATGTAGAAGTGTTAGGTTGTCTCATAAGTCCCCGCCGTTTTTTTTTTCAACGATTCATTGCGGATTTCGCCGGCGGTCTCTTGCATAGCGCTATACAGCTTTCGAAAATCATGTGTTGCATTTCTTTTTTCATCCTGAATTTTGTTAATTTTTAGATCGTTAAGGTTAAAAGTGAAAATGTGAAAAGTGACCATCGCCGATAGTTGCTTCTCTCCGCTTAGGTTTGTAATTTTTTGCGCAGTTTTTTATAGCATTTGGAAGAAAATGTTCTGTTCTACAAGAATACGTGTTGGTTCTATTTGCTCATTTGTCCTTTATTGATTTTTAAGTCATCAAATTGGAACGTCCGAAGGAGAAGATTTATTTTTACCGATAGCTCCTGCTAGGACTTTTTCGCTTGATGTTGTATGTCGTTCGGAAGAAAGTGTCTTGCTCTATAAGAATTTGCGTCGCTTTTATTGGCTCATGCTGATTTCTGTCGAATATCAACAGCTGAGCAACGAGAAGGAGTTGTTGGCAAAGATGATTTTTCTCTTTTTGGAATTTTGTTGATTTTCGAAGAAATCAGCATGAGCCAATAAACGCAACACAAATTCTTATTGAGTAAGGCATTCTCTTCCGAACGACATATAACACCAAGCAAAAAACCCAGCCACAGAGCAGGAGCTGTCGGTCAAATCATCTCTTTCGGACGTCCCAATTTGATGACTTAAAAATCAATAAGAGACGAATGAGCAAATAGAACCAACACGTATTCTTGTAGCACAGAACATTTTCTTCCAAAAGCTATAAAAAACTGCGCAAAAAATACCAAACCTAAGCGGAGGGAACAATTGCGCACTTTTTCACTTTTAACCTTAACGACCTGAAAATTAATGAAGTTCGAGATGAAAAAAGAAATACTATACATGGTCTGATAGAGCAAATCATTTTCTTTCAAATGCTGTATAGCGCTATGCAAGAGACCACCGGCAAAATCCGCAATGAATCGTTGAAAAAACGGGGGGTGGGGAACCTATGGGAGAACCTATTTAATAAAATGCGTGGCGCATCCCAAAAGGGACTGAGTAACGCCGTGCTCTACCCTTTATCGTAACGCTGAGAAAACCTATTCACCACGTTAGAACTTCCCCGATATGTGTCAATGCACAGAACATTGGAGAAAATTACCTATACGCTATTCCCACGATAACGACCCTACTCGATACGATAGGAAGTATCAAGTTATCATAAAGTCTTGAGCCTTTTGACACCTTTTATTTGTTTTTTTTTATATAGCATACAATGGAGCTTCCTTAGCAATGTAAACACTACCAACAGTCGCTGCATTCACTCTCCCACCTAATGCGCAGCTCAGCGATTCCACTCCCCCCAGAACTGTGGAGAGGGGTAGTCAAGGAAGTCGCTGATGGTCCTTTCAACATACTTATTTTTGGTGAATTTTTTCTTTGCAGAGCGAAGTAAATGTAAATTAGAGGGAGCAATCACAGGAAGACAGGTTTGCCTAAGAATCGTGTCCCAGTCTAGCTTCTCCAAGTTTCCACGGTTCTCTTTAGCTACAGGGGATGAGCGTTATCGTGGGTAGGTGGACGGAAGCTCGTCTCAGGTGTTTTGCTCGAAGGTCCTTCAGTTGGCCGAAACTGACTGGCCTAAATGTTTCCGGTGACAGTGTGTCCTTGTAGTGCATTCCATGCGAATCCTTGAACCAGCTAAGGAGACACTTCTTGGGGTAAAGGCACGATTCCCTTTGCGTGGGCAGGTCATCTCCTCGAGGGAGCCACACGACACGATGCGTGTTGGAATCGAATAGGAGCCAACTCGCACTCCAGTAATCGGACAAAAAAGGAGCAACTGACGAATGGACACCACAGTGGAACGTGTGGTATCGGTCAAAACATGAGCCACCCACCAAGTCAGTACTTTTCTTTAGCGAAGGGTGGAGGCAACTAAAGACTGTTGAATGTGTGCACAGCCGAATCTCCAAACATGTCGTTTCTCGCAACACCTTGCGGACTATGAACAAGCCTGGACCCTGCAACCGTCGCTCATTTTCAAATTCCCACCAGAAAACTCGTTAGAAATCGGTGGGCGGTCATCGGTTTAGGGCCGGAAGCAGAGTTTTGCTATATGCTGCCCCGCCACGATGAACCTGGCGGCTTTTGACGCGGAGAGATGCCGGAAGGGATTATTGTAATACTGCGTGCCATGGCGCTGTCTAGATGGACCGCTTCATAAGGTGCAATGGTGCATCGCGTCTGCTTCTTCGTCAGCGACAAATGAGAGCGTCCTAAAAATTTCATCAAATCGCAAAAAATAGAATTTCCGGATCTATCCTAGTTGGAGGAAGGGAGTGGGGAGGGGGAGGGGGGAAGCATGCGATGTTTCCCCTTCCGTCCCTTCCCTTTAATTTGTCCCAGAGCTCTAAATATTGGCAGATGATGCGATGGTGGTCATGCGGGCGGTGCCGCGGCACCTGGCACTGCGGCAGAATGCCGCCGACCTGGAACTGCGGCTGAACTCGCGACATGCGGCTTTGCGACGACTCGTCTGCGGCGCGGATCCCCCACAGTGAGGACGCGGTTGCCACCACGATAAGGGTAATGATAAGGATAAAGGATGGCGTTACTCAATCCCTTCTGGGATGCGCCAGCGCATTCTACTTCTACGGGATGTCGTGGAGGCGACATGAATGCGTATTTGGCCATACAATGACTTGCGGTGGCCAGCCGATGAACAAGTCAGCGCTTTATCCTTCCCAGACAAGTCTCGTACCAATTCACCGACCCCGGAGGGATGGAAGGCTTGGTTGGCCTGGGCGGGAAATCCGAACCAGGAATCTGGTATCGGGTGCACGCGACAGTCGCGCCTCCTCCGACTGCGCTAGACGCGCCACGATAAGAAAAGGATTTAATCGTGATTCTCATCGTAGCCATATACTATTTCAAAAACGATCCAAATAAAGCGAAAATGCGAAACGGACGAGATCGCGGCGCGGTGCCGCGAGACTCTGTTTCCGGCCTAAAGCAGTATCGGCGTTTCCACCCCTTTTCTCGGCGCACTGCGGCGCAGAGCATGGTTGCACCAATGTTCTGTGAACACGGAAACTTCGTCCGCACTTTGTTCTTCGCGCGTGAAATGGCGAATCTCGGCGAAAGTGCTAAACTCTAGGCTCGATTGATTGTGCAGAGGCGATTTTGTAGAGGCTAAATTCTAGCAATAACTTTGTCCTGATCAAGTTCGAGTCAAATTCGATCACATCAGTGTACTGCTTCCAAAGATTTAGAACTAAACAGGCAGTCTTTACGTCCTATGAACTAGTAGCAGCCGAGGTTATCAGATGGAGTTACGATGGGAGGTGTACGTGAGGGAAAAGAAATGGAAATGATGCGGGGTGACAGATTGAATGAGCCATGCACTCCTGCTTTTTCCGAATTGCAGACGTGATGGAATAAACAGCTACCACAATCATCATTCATATTTGCAGTAAACTTATCATGCTTTGCTGGCAGAAATACCATGACCTTCAAACAACACTTCTGTGATGTGATGTGCTAAGCCTTATTTTTATCAAATTCTTTTTTCGACGTCTGTATTGCTTTGAGTGTTTTTTTTTTCCGATAGGTGGCTTGACCTATAAAAATTTCCTACGATTCTATGCCGAAACCGAATTCTACTTTAATGGTCAATTGTTTTAAAAAGTTTTTTTTTCCAGAGGACACGACACTAAAAAATGTGTTGTGATTCTAAGCCGAAGCCGAACTTTTCTCTAAAAGCATAAAATGCTTTGGAAGTTTTTTTGACAATAAGAACCTCTTAGGATTCCAAGAAGAATGCTTACTATCTCATAAACACCTCAAAGAAATTCTTTTGATGTCAAAACGTCATGGGTTATGCAGACAAAAACACAACTAATGAAAAGTATATACGTTAGAAGGTCGCCATAGTTTGTCAATCATAACGGCCCAAAAAGTGCAAAAAAAATTGATAAAATCCTCCTTATGTTTATGGTTTGGAGTTTTTTCTCAAAAATTAGGTCGCCTATTTGTAAGACTTTCAACGAAAATCAAAATTAAAATGTAGGGCATCATCAAAAGAGTTGAGCATAGTAACTTTTACTTCATACCTACAGGCAAGGATTAATGATGAAAAACTCATTTAGTTCGGGCACGCAATATGGGATTGTCCAATCAAGATGTGCGCCTGGGGGCGGGTTTAGACTAGTGGCACTCTCGAACGATGATCGCTATGGGAATTGAAACGGAAGCCTTTCAAATTGTCTGTATGCAGCTCTGAGAACAAAATTTTACTTCCCCAACAATAACAAGCCGAGTCTAGCAAACTTGAAAACATTGGACAAGTCTGAGTAGATTGAAGACCTAAGCGGAATTCTAGCGTCGCAAGTGATTGGAATAAGATCTTGTTGGGTTAACTTTGAAATACAGGCTGACTCCAACAACAACAACAACAACAACAAATACTTTGCCTTGAATACAGCTTCCGCTAAGATTAATACTCTGCAGATAAATTATGGTAAAATTAAGACTAAGATCTAATTTATTTGGCATAGATAATTATAACAGTCCAGTAGGAGACTGCTGCGTGCACCACAAATCGAGGTTCTTGGTTCGAGATCCACCTAAGCCCTCATTACCTTCCATCCATAGAGGAGCGCTGAATTGATGTAAACTTGCTTGGGAAGGATAAGACACTAACTTTTCCATCGAAAGGATACGACATTTGATATGCTAACTGAGGGATAAAAGGATAATGATTCGCAGTTAAGCTATCCGCTTTTAGGGTGCGCCACGCATTCTACTTCTACACGATATTGTGGAGACAACTTGAATGCGTACATATTTGGCCTATGCAATAAACTAAAAGGGCTAGTCGATGTATAAATCATCGGGTTATCCTTTCCAGACAAGTATGGTGCAAATTCACCGACCAGTTGAAGGATTCATCAACAGTTAAACCCGTGGGTATGGGAGGCATAAGGGGTAGAGATAATAAAAGAGTCAGGTAGAGATAAGGCAAGAGTCAGAGATGCTGGATCCATCGTGGGTATCTCTACCCCCTATACCCGCGGGTTAGTCGTTGATGAATTGGCCCCTGGAAGGGATGGAAGGGTTAAATTGCCTGGACAAAAAAATAGAACCTGGAATTAGGTGCACAAGAGAGTCAGCGCCTCTTCCGACTGCGCTAGCACAAGCCCAATGTGTCAAGTACTGATTTGGGTTACCAGCTCCATGATATCCCGTAGAAGTATGCTGAACAGCGCATACCGCAAAGAGAGTGGCTAACGTTGATCCTTACTCTTTATCATTTATTCTTGCAAAGAGTTTTTTCTATCCCGCGGAATTCATGGAATGTGGCCTAAAAATTGGTGGAATTTATTAATAGCCTGCTATTCAATATCTTTGGGCCTAACGTTTTATGTGATGAATATGCTAGCGGCAAGGCGAATGAGCCAATAATTCTATTCCGAAATTAGATTTTAAAGCGGTTCCACTTTACTGGGTTACCAGTTCATCCTCTGCAGCATCCTCAGCTTCTGTAGAAATGAACTGGTCTGTAAATTTTCATAACGATGAAGGAGGAGCAGCAAAAGATGCGTTCCAGAAGTGGAAAGCTGAAGCTTTATCAGAGGAAGCCAGAAGCATCAACGCTGAAGCGCTGAAAAACGGATAGCATCCAGTTTGCTGGAGGTGTGGCATACCCCACTTATGGGATAATTGCTTGGTAGGAGGCTGATATAGCGTAGCTGCTACATAAGCTCGATTAGACGAGCTCGTCGCGAATGGAGAATCCGCTGTAATTCCTCGAGAGCCGACGAGGATGACGGGCGGTGATAATCTTCGAAACGGTAACACTTCGCCCACTCGCCAACTGCTACGAAGGAGCAGAGGAAGCATGACTGCATGATGTTTTGAATTCTGAGTGCAGCGGAAAAAGGCACATTTCTCGACGGTCGTCTAGTATGAGACTGATGAAATTCAACTGGAAGGTTCCCAACAGCGTGACACGTCATTATACATGTACTGCTGATGTTTGATGGATGTAAAGAATAAAATAATATAGGACGGCGTTAACCAATTCCTCTTGGGATGCGCCACGCATTCTATTTTTGCGCGTTGTCGTGGTGGTAATTTGAATTCGCATTTCAACACTTTAAACTCCCCAGAGGATTCTTTTAGCGTTTCCTCGACTCCGTAGTGATGAAAGGTATCGGGGGATCCAAGCACAGAACCTATGACCTATGGTATACTCCCACGTCGCTCCAGCGACGGGCGCGGGGCAACTGTCAACGGCGCGCCTTCGCTGTAGTGGCGGACGGTGCAGTGGGGCGCGGTTGTTAGTTGACGCGCCATCGCTCCCGCGATGCGTCACAGAGGGCTGTTATACCTCCGCGTCGCGGGAGTGAGACATACTCCCGTGCGATGGGCAGTGCACTGCGACGAGCGACGGACAGCGATGGTCGCGGAGGGGGGAGCGCTTGTCGTGCCCTATTCTATGCACTTCCGCTCACTTATTTCGACACTCCTTTGGATCGTGACCATACCACAGCAATTTCAACACACATCTGATGATGTTGGGTGGTCATGTGATGTCCCTATTGTTCTCATTGTAGGGTTTTTGTCGTGGCTAGACTCATTTTGGGTTTTTTCGACGGCTTGAACGACTAGTTTTTTGAGGAGATATTTTTCTAGGTCGTTTTTCTCACTTTTATGCCGATCTTCGCATTTTTTTCGCCTCTGGACTTTCTCTGCGGCACGGAAATCTATAGTTCTGTGCCGGACAAGTCACAGGGAGGTTCTACTGACATGTCCGGCACAGAAATATGCCAATTGAACGACTAGTCTTTTGAGAAGATATTTTTCGAGGCCGTTTTTCCTCACTTTTGTGCCGATCGTCGCATTTGTTTCGCCTTCGAATTTGCTCGCCGGCACCGAGATCGTGTCGAGCACAGAAACGTGGGTTTTCGTGCCTGTGGATGGAATCAGGAGCGAAAGAAATGCATGAGTCGACACAGGCATGGCGGAACCCCCTCCCCCTAGCTAAACATGACATCGACGAAATACCGTTGAAAACCACAATCCTATAAGGGTTTACGGATCAGATGGCGATAAAACAGGAAAACTCGAAATCACGAACGTAACGATCGACAAAACAAGGAATCCAAAAAAAGCACTCAATCAGCTGAATCGCTAAAATTCTGCAAAAGTCTCCGTCTGCAGAACTGCGTAAACTATGTCAGCCTCAGCGATGGCGACGCCTCGCGACGCGCATCGCGAGCCGTCGCGTCACTGCAGCGGACGGGAGTATACCATAGGCATATAATCGGGCGCACGCGACAGCTGGCCCCTCCTGCGACTACGCTACCACCTAGCCAAGACAACAGTTCCGCAATTTACTCTGTGAACTGTGAACTTTCACAAAAGCAAACCGCTCTTGGTAAGTGAAGGTAAGTGAACATTTATTTAGAGACCTTCGAATGAAGGCAGATGATTATAGTCTGGTAAGACATTCATGATATAGAAAGAAATCACGGAGAAAAAAGAAAGAGAAGAAAAAGGCTGACGAAAGGGATAAAGAATGAAGATCAACGTATATAAGAAGAATGGTATCAAAGGCGGCGACTTACGAAAACCACGTGAAAGAAATGGAGTGGAGAAATGAAGAAAAGAAACTTCATCAAGTTTTGGAGAGCACTGTTCTATGTATGTTAACTAGATAGAACATAGTAACAAGATTCACATACTCACTGGGTAATAGCCGTGACTGATTTGTAGTGTGGATTGCTGATTACATACATGGTTGTCAGGCAGGAAGCGCCAGCGTCACTGATATTCCGGCAACGAAGACGAGAGCGGAAGCTTTTTAAAGATGTACAGGAAATAATAGTCTAACACCATCCTGAGTATCACTGTCTGGATCGACGATGATGAATTTTTTAGTCATTTTCGATGAAAAGCGGAGAATACAAATCTTTCTACTGTCTCAATAGCCCCTAATGAGTTTCACAGAGCAGTCAAGAGACAGTAAAAGTCAATGTTCAAACGCCACCATGAATTTCACAAAATATCACGTAAACGGCGATTTACGACCAAAAATGGAATTTCCAAACAAGCTGTGTGCTAAGAGGAAATAACGAAAGCACAGGCTGAGGGAAACAGTTGAGAGTCAAACGAGATGAATCTCTTTTTCATCGCAAGTATGTAGGTGAAGTACTTTGTTGGACAAAAGGGCTATGATGTGTATAATCTCCAGCATTTAAACCCTTCTCCTAACTTGTCGCGCGATACGGGCTGGGAGGAACCACTACGCTAAAAGCTGTCATGGCGGAAAAAGTGAAAATAACGGGATGTCGTGGAAATGAGAGGAAATTTGAATGCCTTTTTAGCCTGTTCAAGGAGATACGGCGATGAGCCAGAAGGTCAATATTTCATCGTTCCAGGCTTCCAAGATGAATCTATTACTAATTCACCAATCCCAAGGGATGGGAGGGGTAGGCTGCTCTAGACGGGACCCAAACCAAGAAGCTAGGCAAGGAATACTTGCAACTGCCGGCGCCTCCTCGTACTGCACTACATACTAGACATACGCCCCCTCCATCTGATTATGTCAACAGAAACAGCTTGAATCTACAAACATGTTGAGATTTCGAGGTCTAAGAGGAGCATGAACAAACCTGAATGGCTTGGATATACTCACAGTCACACGAAAACTTTATTTATTGTAATTGGCCATATACCACTTCAAAAACACTCTAGCCATATACTATTTCAAAAATGATTTAATCGTGATCCTCAGCCTAGCCGTAAACTGTTTCAAATAAGGCGAAAAAACATCCGTTCCCCGTACATATCTCCATTATCTCACCACACTGGTACGCTAATATGATTCTGGGATGGTTCCCTTTGCGTAAGCTTGGTCCAGGAATAATGCTCATTTTACCCGTCTCATCAAAATTCTATGTTTCGGCAGGACCAGATTTCCAGCCCAAATAAAATCTGTCAGATCTGAATCTCTTTCCAGATTATATATTAGTGCTGAAATTTCATGGGCGTCAAAATCTACGTAGACTGTAGACTTCTGGAGTTAACGAAATCGTTTAGGTCGGTTACGTCACACTGCCCTTCTCTATCAAATGGCTGAAGCCAGTGCTGCACTGCACCTTTGCTGGAGCTATCCTGTCCGAGCGATCGGTACGTCGACTTATTTTTGTGATGTAGCGCCAGCCTTGAACTCTCAGTCAAAACCTCACTTTGTGCGAAGAAAATGCTCCAAAACTTAAGGAAACTGTAAATATTTTGAGTGATATTGCTTCCTGGGTTTCAGAAAATATACACAGGGTTCATAGAACGTTTCTTTTAAATCTTAACACTACCTTGCGGACGAGAAAAAACGTTCAAAGTTTTTTGGGTTATTTAATTTTTTTTGTCTTCTGAATGGTGCATATTTAGCATTTTGCTAGACTGATTCATTCAAAAAATATAAAAAATAAAAAAGGATAAAGGACGGCGTTATTCAATCCCTTTTGGGATGCGCCCCGTGCCCCCCTCAAAAAATATACAACTGGATATTTTAAAATCTTCATGCGATGGAAAATTTAAGATAAACGATAAAAGGTAATGAACGACGTGAGCCACCCGTAATGTTGGATGATCAACGGACTCTACTTCTCCTGGATATCACGGATTCGAACGCCTATTTGGTCTATGAAATTATTTATTGGAGAACTCCGTTTTTCACCAATGTAACAGTCCTAGGGGGTGCGTGGAGAGCAGTCGGAGGAGGCGCCGGCTGTCGCCAGCACCCGATACCAGGTTCCTGGTTCGGATTTCCCGCCCAGGCCAACCAAGCCTTCCATCCTTCCTGGGTCGGTGAATTGGTACGAGACTTGTCTAGGAAGGATAAAGCGTTGACTTGTTCATCGGCTGGCCACTGCAAGTCATTGTATGGCTATGTATGTCGTGGAGGCATTCAACTCGCCTCCACGACATCCCGTAGATGTAGAATGCGTGGCGCATCCCAAAGGGGACTCTGAATAACGCCGTCCTTTATTCTTTATCTTTAACAGTCCTAGGAGGAGGGAAGGTTTGCCTGGCCTGAGAGGGACCCGAACGATGACATGATTTGGAGTGTGTACGCCTCCTCCAACTGCGCTACGTCACGCCCAAGTTAAACCTTGTAGATTGCCTAATATTTCAGACCAATTTGCATCCCATCCCGCTTTGAATTAGGGAAGATTTTGCATCTTTTGCCATAAAACTCCCACAAATGTTGGACGTAATGCGTTCTATGTTGAGGAAGAAAATATATGTCTTAGAGTGCCTGACTGTTCTGGCAGAGGCAGGCCTATGAATTTGAGTGAACGTCGGATGCGAGAGAAAACGTGCACACAGTGAAGCCTTGCACCCTTGAAGTGCTTCTGATCACGAACATCTCTTGTCAGTGCAATGTGACGTTTGCGTGCGTGTAGTCAGATTCTCTGCCGCAGCCATTCAGAAGTACCGGAGATTAGTTTTTTTTCGATGGAAGGGCTGAATATGCAAAAAACAAGCTCAATTCGCTCTAGCGACCGCGTGTTCCAATTAAGTTCATTCTGTTGCTGTTGGAGGGGCTTCATGTGTGACGTCAGTAACTTACCGTCTTTGATGAGAAGGGGAAAACATTTTAGGCTCTATTCACGCAACAGGCAACTGACCCTCCCATCAGTAAGGTTGCTGTGTATTAAGGAAAAGGCTAGCTACCCTCCAAAATATATTAGTGTTCATAATAATTTTATGACGGGCCGAGAGTTTTCGCCGTTTCTCTTTGAATTGATAGGAGTTTTTCGCACCACAACATATCGAAAAAGCGTAGTCTTAAAAACATATATAAATGCACAAGACGTCTCACAGAAATTAAAATTGAAATTCTCACAGAGGTTAACCCACTTTTCGTAAAAGCCGAAGCACCCCACATTTCTGTAAGTTAACTTTATGGCTTGAACAGGAAGTCACGATTGAAATTTAGAAGCTATGTTAGGAAGGAGTTGTCTAAAAATTCAACAGTGAAGCGCTAACTCAAGATAATTTGAACGAGAGATAAAAACCGTAAAGCGATAGAACGCCTTGCTCAGAATAGACGATCGTCCAGAGGACTAGGAAGGAGCAAATCCGAAATGATTTTTCTATAATTTCGCCCGTGTTTGAAGTACCAAAAAGCTGAGCCGTCTACTTGTATAACAAAAAAGTTCATATCTGGATCTGGATTCATCTACGAATTTAACGGAGAAAATACGGCCGAAATCCCTGACAGCGGGGCTTATCATGCGATACGGTGAAACATTTCGCCGCGCTATCAGGGATTTCAGCTGCATTTTCTCCTTTAAATTTCTGTAAGTCGTTGATGACTCCGGCCTGGTTAATTAAAAAATGTGATGCCAAAAGAAACCACTGGTTTCCTGATTAAAGGGAAAATAACGAAATTTTTTCCAATGGGTGCCTATCTTACTATATACATATTATAGAAATCAGATGATGACAAATGAAACGAACTGCAAAATGATTTGTAAAACATGCGGAGAAGAATTAGCGCAGCGTTTAGATAGCAGTCCACCTGAAACTTCCGGGGTCGGATTCATCAAAGACCTACAGCTTTTATCAGAGGAAATACATCCGAAATTCCTGATACCGCGACTTATCATGGTGAAATGTTTCAGTATTTTCACCGTTTGATTGCTGTAAGTCGTGGCTCAGTCTGGCCCCTGGTGTTTGACAATGTTTTGCTGCTGTCCTTCAAAGCGTAATCCAGTATGCAAGCAGGTAGTTTAGAACAGGATGTGCTGACAATAACTGTTAAAAATGGAGCTAAGTCTGCTGAAAATGTGTCCTACTCGTTGTAAATAGATGCTTCCTACCTTCAAGCTTGTCATCCTCAATGGACACTTTTTTTCAGCTCACACGCATTAAAGCTGTAGGATTTAGATTTGAAAGCTAATTTTTGTCTGCGTTGTTGAAGAACGCCCTTCCAGTGTTTTATTTTCGGGTTTCCAGAGAAGAAAAAGGAGACACCGTACATAAGAACGCTAAAAATGTACTAAGATAGTTCACGAGCCATTTGTTCAAAACTGAAAGTTCACTAGTACCAGCTTTGACAGAGCATTACAAGCGTGATAATCATTACCTTGATTGAAGCTGTTATGTCGTGGGGAGGCAGAGATGAAACCACCCCAAAGAGTTCCCCTAAAACGTAGGGCACTGTGAGGTAGGCCAGATCTTCATGGGCACGAAGGCGCGCGAAGCTAATATAAAAGGGGTAGGCAGGGGGCAAGCCATCCTCATCTGTTCCTGTTCGACACACACACCCGTGTCTAGTGCCCGCAGGACTGCCTTAGTGGAGTTCTGAGAGCAACTTTTTAGGCCTGAGTTATACTCCCGCGGGAGCATCCGCGGAAGGGCGGGAATCGCGCCGAGACTCCTCACCTGGCCAATCGCCGCGCCTCGCCACGCCCGCCTCCGCCGTGCACCATTGGTCCGCGGACGTTCCGCGGATGCTCCCGCGGGAGTATAACAGAGGCCTTAGTGAGACCCAGCTTCACCAGATCTCCTTCGTGGAATCATGGTTCCTTCGTGGACGCCTACTCTCGATCCCCGGTTGATATCGAACGCTTCATCTCTGCTTCGCCGATTCGACCCGTCGCTGCTCATCATTGTGATCTTGTGTGCTTTCATTGCGTGTTCTTTCCTTTCTGATAAACATAGTTGCATTATCTCTGCGCTGGGTCGGACCAAAAAGGTTCATGCCTACCATATTTCTTGCTATTCCGGCGAACATGGGAGCCGAACGAGCTTCGCAGAGCATCTAGGTCGATTAGATGTCGGGAAATAACCGTCGCATAATCGATTGAACGAAAGCACCGATAGAGCGTGCACCGACTGGAATCGGCAAGGGTGCCCCGAGGCTAATCTCAATCTGCGCTAGTCAAGCCCATAAACGCGTCAGTATTGGTGGCTGCCCGCCAAATTTTAGGACTGGTGGCTACGTCGTGGGATTCATGATAATCATTTGCCTTCTCTTTTCGCATGCAGTTGGTTCGTCGGCTGAGTATCGCTTCTGGATTGCACTTCCGTATTGCCTTTTTTTCGAGTGCTGTCGTTCGCTGCGTGCGTCACCTGAGGCTACCACAGGGCAAGGGTCTTCGGCGTTTTTGTGTTGGACATATACCGCGAAGGCAGGAAAGCGGTTTGAGGGGAGCCGCGCCCTGTATGAGCCGGTGATCCTCAGAAGAAGAAGAGGGCATAACGTCATTGTTGCAATATGGCGCTGCCGATTGATCAGGACTGCGAAAATGCGCCTCCAACGGTGAGCGATCCTACTTCGTGAGATCTCAATCAACGAATTAGTGGACTAAGTAGTGGACCCTTAAAGGACATGAAAAAGAGAGTGGTCCAAATCCTAGGTGATTCTAGGTTAGCGAAAGACAAGAAAAGCGACCCGTCGCTGCTCACCGTTGTGATCTTGTGTACTTTTATTGCGTGTTCTTTCGTTTCTGATAAACCTAGCTGCATTATCTGTGTGTTGATTCGGACCAAAAAAGGTTCGTACCAACCATACCTCTAGCTAATCCGGCGTACAGTTAGGCGTGAACGAAGTTATGGTTAATTGCGATTTGAAAGTAAAAACGGTGTAAATTTTCGGTCTTATTACCTTAGATTTATCTCTGGGAAAGAAGAGTTCTTAAACTCTTCTTTATTATGTATTAGGTTTTAAGGAAAGTATCCCGCCAACTTGTGCGTTTTTCAAATTCATTTCTCTCGTTTAGCCTCCTCGAACTAATGTACGTATCTAGCTCACATTGAATCTATTATATTTGACTTGGTAGTTGGCGCTGGATGTCTCGAAGTTCAGAAATCCAAACACTTTCCCCTACCCTTTTCTACACTAATAGGATATTAGCGCCGTTGAAAACGATTTTAAATAGAATTTCAAAGTAGCTAGGTCGTTCTAGAATCAGAGTCGCAGTCACATGACCTAACTCGGCGAAAATTAGGTGGGCCAGTTAGTTAGTGAGGCTCGCTAACATCCTTTGTACGAGAACGACTGTATACAGCAGGATGTCAGAGAACAGCGCGCTAATCGGAGTTCTTTATGTAAGTCATGTGCGAAGCGTATGACGCCTTTTATGACCCTCTATCAAAGAAAATCCACTGCACCATTTTGGCACGGATAGGGATGAATGAAGGTTTTGGTTAGCCCCTAGAGCAATTCGATGATCACGAGACATAAACAGGTGGTAGTTTACTAGGAGGGAGGTAGTAGATGTGAAGATTCCACGCGTATGAGGTGAGACAATAGCGCTGGACCAATAAATTAAAGAAATATGTACGTTCGAAGCATTCCGATAACTAGCTTGCCAGAGCGTTTTGCTAGCAATGCAGACTCTCTTGTCCCATTTAGGATTCACGCTCTCTGATAACAACATGGAAGACAAAATAACTTCTCAGGGGTGTTGTATTATTTGTGCAAGTACATATACCGTCCCGGCATTCTCTAGCCCTCTACCCCTCGTTAACCGATATCGAATTTCTTAGTATCTTTCAGAGTAGTATTGATCGCTTCGTCACGCTTGGTATATTCCACAGGAGATCTCGCACTTCTGCCCGAAATCAGAAGCGTAATCATCGAGATTGTTTTGATGGCCCCAGAAAATATCTGCAACATTCAGTGTGGAGGTGTAATGTACAGCCCATCCTTGATGACTGCCACATAAAATTAAGAGTCCTCAAATTTTAATAGCCCTCTTTCTTCTTTCTGTAAAAAGTGCAAGAACAAGACTAACGATACCCTCGGGCATAGAAAATTACCACTTATTGTTAGCCGTTGCGACAAAAAAAATGAGGTGATTAGACTTGATTCGACTTTCCTCGTCGGGTTTCTAAAGTCACGGTAAGCTTTTGTCACAAGACTGATATGTACACTAAATTACAGTTTCCTTTCCTCTCATGATTCGGACGGAGTGAATATTTGAAATTGCCTCGCTCTCCAAAGTAAAGGATGAACAGGGATAAAGGTGTCCTGTTTAGAATGTTTCACGCATTTAATTTTTATGGGATGTCATGGAGACAATTTGAATGCATATTTGGCCTATGCAATGTCTTGCGATGGCCACCCAATGATCAAGTCTGTGTTTTATCCTTCCCAGAGAAGTCCGACACTAATCCAACGACGCTGAAGGATGGAAGCCTAATTGTAAGATGACCAGGGCGGTGACCGAAACAAGAACCTCTCCTTAGGGTTTAGCCACAACCAGTGCCTTCTACGAGTGCGCCACTTCGCGTGGACATCTCAAAATACCATGATACCACCAAAATACCATGTGCTTGGAAGCGATACCTGGGTTGCGCTGTCGCTTACGCGTCTAGAATAATTCCTACAGTATGTTCCTTTAAAAAACTGCGATGCGATGTAAGGCAACGTCGTAGAATGACAATAAGTCCAACAGCTTTGCTCGAGCAGCAAGCAGGACTTGAAGGCTGGAGTCAACCAAATTGAACGAAGCCTGAACCTGAACTCTGCGAAGGGTTCTCTTAGAGCCTATAATTGAGAGGTGGGCGGAATTTCTGTTTTTCGTTTTGTTGTTTTCTGAGTTTCCGACCATTTTGGACAAACTTTTCTATTTCTGTTTTCTGGGGAAATGGCCAAAGTTGGTCAGAAAATAGAAAATAACATGGCATAGAAATTCTGCTATAGGAATTCGGAGGCCATAATCTAATTTATTTTAATTCAATCTGTATTACAGCATCGCAGCCTCTACAGCAAAAAATATTCCTAGGCCATTCCAAATTCGAAAAAAGCTTTTGCAGACTGGATTTCACTGGAAATCACGCCATGCACTCATCGACATCGACTCTAACACTACTTGCTCACCTAAGGTAAACACATGCTGGACACTTTTTAAAATAAGTGGGACATTGTTGAAATTAAACAGATCATCATCCAAAGCAAAACAATTTCGTTACACATTAAACCAGGCACCTACCAAGAATGTCAAAAATTTTGTCTTAGGAAAATTCACTACTAGTTTCTTTGAAAATTTATAATTCACCTTTCTCAAAAAGGCGAACATAGTGTTTGAAACTTTATGAAATTTCAATTTTTATCAGTCTCGACCAATCAGTTTTCTCTCGGTTGTGTACAAGATCTTCACCAAGACACTGCTTAATCGTATGGAGAGTTGCTTAGATGAGTATTAGCCAGTGGAGCAAGCAGGGTTTCGTAAGGATTTCTCCTGCATGGACCATATTCAGACTGTCTCGCAGTTCATCGAAAGGAGCCGCGAATACCACCTCCCACTTGTCCTTGTTGTCATGGATTACCGGAAAGCGTTCGACTCTGTGGAAATCAACGCCGTTTTGAACGCACTTGTGCACGCTGGTACACCATCGCCCTACATCCAACTTCTCGACGAATGCTTCTCGAACACATCGACTACCATCCAGCTGTTCGATCGAAAGCTTAAAATTCCTATCGGGAAAGGAGTACGGCAGGGAGACACGATTTCTCCTAAGCTATTTACAGCGGCACTCCAGGATGCCATGAAGGATTTGAACTGGGACGATAAAGGCTACCTTGTTGATGGTAAACGGATCAGCAACCTTCGCTTCATCTACGATATTGTTCTCGTCTCTACAGCTCTTCTAGCACGGCAGAAGTCGAGGAAATGTTGAACGAGCTCAATGTGGCAGGTATGAAGATTGGATTGGACATGAGTATGTCTAGAACGCAATTTATGGTCAACCAGTGGTGTGACACGGAACTCGTAAGATTAAATGGAGTCGCTCTACAACAGGTCGACTCCTACGTCTATCTGGGAAGAGAGCTGAACATGGATAACGACCTCGCTCCTGAAATCGCCCGCAGGAGACGCGCAGCATGGACAGCCTTCAGTTCGATTCGCGAAGTCACCGATCAGGTCAAGGATGCCGGCCTCAGGGCCTCGATACTATACCAACGCCTCTGTACTGCCTGCGATGTGTTACGCAACGGAAACCTGGCCCGACAACAAGACAATCGCCAGAGCGATGCAAACTACGCATCGTGCACTGGAGAGATGTCTTCTAAGGACAAGCCTTCGTCAGCAATGGCAAGAAGGCCTACGAAGCTCAGAGCTACGGGAGAAGTCGCAATTAGCAGACCCGCTGCAGTACATGAAGAAGTCCAAATATCGCTGGGCCGGACACCTGCTTCGACGAAAGGACGATAGATGGAGTCTCCGTGTCACAGAATGGCTCCCGAGAGACCATAAGAGACCACTGGGACGACCGCCAACGCGATGGGCAGACTCATTCTCAAGATCTTTCAGAGAGCGGAGTCTGCCTCACTGGATGCAAGCAGCCAGAGATCGAGCGGTCTGGAAGAGTTGTGGTACCCGCTGATAAGACCTCCAACCGACAAAAGGACCATCAAAGTATCAAAGTAAGCAAGTAAGGCCAATATAGTAACATCACAATTTATTTTAAAGTGCAGGAAAACAGTAAATTTTCAGTGCGTTTAGAAAAAAGTACCCCGTGCACTCGTCCAGCATCTCGATTTTCCTTTGATGAATAGTATAAGTTTTCTTTTACGTTGCTTTGCATTTGAAAACAGTAGAGCGAAAATAATTGTAGAAAATGCAGATATCCTTATTGCGGTACCAAGTGAGCACCAGTTGCACGCCGGTTAAATAAAAATCGTGACGTCCTAGACGACGGAACAGGGAACTCTCTTCTTTTCATACTCTCGAAATTACTGCTCTACTTCGTGTTGAAATAATATTAATATTATTAATATCATTATTTTAACTGGGCGCGTGTAGCGCAGTCGGAGAAGGCGCGACTGTCGCGTGCACCCGATACCAGGTTCCTGGTTCGGATTTCCCGCCCAGGCCAACCAAGCCTTCCATCCCTCCGGGGTCGGTGAATTGGTACCAGACTTGTCTGGGAAGGATGAAGCGCTGACTTGTTCATCGGCTGGCCACCGCAAGTTATTGAATGGCCAAATACGCATTCATGTCGCCTCCACGACATCCCGTAGAAGCAGAATGCGCTGGCGCATCCCAGAAGGGATTGAGTAACGCCGTCCTTTATCCTTTATCCTTTATCCTTATTTTAACTGCTAAAATCAGAACTTCAAAAAACTTCACGCATTGCACCCAATTTATTGTAGTAGGTGAATTATAAATTGTCAAAAAAGAAAGAATATGCCTAAGTCACATACCTCTTCGCTTTTATTTGGAAAGTGTTAAGTTTGACTTCAAAACTATCCAGCTCGTGAAGATAAGTGTCCAGTTTGTCGTGAAATGGTATAAAAGTGTTTGGTATTGGTGTAAATGTAAATAGGGCGCGTGTAGTGCAGTCGGAGGAGGCGCGACTGTCGCGTGCACCCGATGCCAGGTTGCTGGTTCGGATTTCCTGCCCAGGCCAACCAAGCCTTCCATCCCTCCGGGGTCGGTGAATTGGTACCAGACTTGTCTGGGAAGGATAAAGCGCTGACTTGTTCATCGGCTGGCCACCGCAAGTCATTGTATGGCCAAATACGCATTCACGTTTCCTCCACGGCATCCCGTAGAAGTAGAATGCGCTGGCGCATCCATAGCTAAAGCGATAATGTCACAATTTTCTGTTTTCTGGTTTTCTTTTTTTCAATCGTTTTGGCTTTTCTGTTTTCCGACAAACTTGATTTTCAATAAAATTTTCGCCCATTCCCGGTATTAATGTCCCAATAATTTGCTTTTTACGTCGAAGCAATGACAGCCAGAAATCAAAAACGAGCGGCAGGTTGCATTCTAACCATAATTCGTGAACAATGTGGCAATCACCATCTTTCAGCACTCGCAAGATTTTTAAACGCCTCCTGCAATGTTTTCTACAATGGAGAAGCAATTTCGGGAACCAAACTTCTTGGAATTCCGCTCCATAGAAACATGGTTTAGGTAACGTCATCTACATTCCGACTGAAAAGGGGAGCATTCAAGGTAGGGCGGAAAATAATTTGAAGAAATCCACGTGTGCAGGTCACACATCCGAAAATGTAGTCACAGGAAGCACCCGATGAAGCACAGAAAGAAAAGCCAACACGTGTTACAAACAACTGCTGCTGCAGCTGAAGACCGCCAACTATGCAGTGAGGGTTCATCAGAGTGACCTCTAAACAGCGCAAGGTAGCTCTCTTCAGAACTCAAACAGTTCCGCATCAAAGAAGTCTTATATGAAGGCTGCTCTCGTCTCAAAAACAAACAAAAAAACAGAAGTGGTGAGTTACGAGCGCAGTTGGTAACATGATTCTGTGTCCTCCACTTTTCATCTGAGAATCACCTCACTTTATCCGCTGCCAAGGAACCCTTTTACGCACAGATTTGTCTAAAATCGCGTACATTGCTTAAATTACAATGAAATATATAGCCGCCAAGATAGTGTGACGACAGAGAATCACTCTAGATTACTAACGATGCTCCCTTCAGAGATTCTTACTGAGCGCAAGCATGACACATATGTGTGGGTTACTACGAGTACCAGTGATGAGCTTGAAGTGATTAGCAGAAAACTGAGTAACCCGATTTCACAGGATGTTTTGTTGCGATCAAAGCTCTTATGTCGGGAGGGTCTTCAATCCGCACTTTGCTTTCCGTGCAGGATGTCAGCCCATTGCGGCCGGATTCATCAACGACTAACCCGCGGGTATAAGGGGTAGAGATACCCACGATGAGGCGTTCGTCTCTGTCCTCCTTGTCTCTACCTTTACACACCGCATACCGGCGGGTTTCATTGTTGATGAATCCGGCCCCTGGACCATCAATGCCGCTTGATCGCACGCAGCGTCCGCAATATTCTCGTTGCAATGGCTTGTTAAAACTGAACCACATCGGGATGTTGCGTGCGATCAAATAGCGTTGCTGGTGCAGCGGACCGGCATACTGTCCGAAAAGCAGAGGGATCGGGTTAGAGCCCTTCCTGACGCATGCACTTCGATCACAACCCAACATTCTGTAACACCATCTAGCCTCTATACCCGCCTGTAGGTGTAAAACAAATGCGAAACACGTTTTCTTGAGTAATCGAGATCTGAACCGACATTCTCTGCTGCTCCCCATACAGGAAATCTTCCAACATACAACAGCATGTAATGAGTAAGGATATCCTACATCGTGTTCGACATATTGCGCCTTCTGAACACCTTTGTGGACTGCGCAAGCGCGAAAAACATCGACATGCATCTGCTTCATTGGCACACGAATGTCGCTCGTGACTATGAACGAGTCCGTAGAAGGATAGGTTTGATCAAGTCTCAATCAGCATCCTGCTCGTTTTCATTTTCTGTGTGGGACCGGAAATGAGTCCTGGTCGCGTTATAACGGGAGTCGTTCTGAACGCAGAATTCCTCTCCTTAACAGCGCCACAACGGGAGTAGCGTCGTATTTAAGAGGGGTTGATTTGTATTGACGGAAAGGTAAGCTGGCCGGGGCTAGAGAAAACTTACGTTTTATCGAGAGTCGCGTCTTATTTGGAGGCGTTACAACGGTAGGGCACTGTACTTGATACTTATATGTCCTTCCACTGCCAATTATGTACGCCTACTGACGGGAGAATGGATTTTTGATAAAGGCGTAGGGCTTCGCATTCCTCCAGAATTAGCAAGGCTAAAGTCGACAAAGCTTCGTCGCCGTTCGAAAATCAGAGACGCTATCGCGTGGGCCAAGTTGTCGAAAATTAGGTGGGCCGGCCATGTGGCGCTTCGCAGGCACCCGCTGGACGAGAGCCGTCACCGAGGGGATTCGCGGGGTGTTAAGAGGACACCAAGGCGCCCACCAATGCGTTTGTCGAACACCATCGTGAAAGCTCTGAACGAACGGCATGACGCTCTTCGTGTTCCTCGAGCGAGGAGGATCTATCAGAGCACTCTGACAGGCGACAGGGGCGTTTTAACACGTGATAGGGATGAATGGAGACGCTGCTGGTGCCCGTTCGAGCAACTCTAGGATCAACGGTACAATAGGTGACAGGTGGTTCCTATAGTCAACAAACAAAAATACAAGTGCTCATTTAAGTTTGAGAATGTAGCGCATTGTGCTTTCTTCGACTTCAAGCTATTTAGTATAGATTCATTCCAAAACATATACTAGCTTGAAGTCGAAGATCTACAGAGCAGTCGTCGGGCCGGTAGCGATGTACGGCGCTGAGTGTTGGCCTGCGACCAAAGAAGTTGAAACACGCCTCAGCGTAGTGGAGACGAAGATGCTGCGCTGAACGGCTGGCGTATGGACCGCATCCGAAACGACGTCATTCGGCAGAAGTTCGGTGTTAAAAACGATAGCAGACAAGATGCGCGAAGCTCGCTTGCGATGCTTCGGCCACGTTTTGCGTGGGAAATAAGACATAGGCCTTAACTTCGAGGTAATAGGAAAGCGATTTAGGGGCTCCTGAAGCAGAGCTGGTCTGATACGTTACACATGCACTTGAAGGTTACTGGTGTTCACCCTCATCTAGCGCTGGATCGGGAAAGGCAGCGTCATGACACCGGAATAGTGGACCCCGCTGCTAAGCGGGACAGACGCTAAAGAAGAAGAAGAAGAATGTAGCGCATTGTAAAGGCACTTAACCATTCGAATGTGGTGGAGAAATGGGCAGGTGTAAGTTACCGTTGCTCCTCAAGTGGTACTTATATAGGCTACTGCCGGCAGGCATATATTATACCAAAGTAAAGGCTCTGCAGAACAACATTCGATGGCACGTTTGCATGGCAGAAACTGGTACCTTAACTAGATCCTGTCTACCGTGCAAATACAAAATGGACTCAAGTGCTTCGATAGGAACAAAAAGAGAAAGAACGCGTAAGGCATCGCCTATGAATTACTGCGTTGAGGAAAAAGTCCTGACTGATTTTTCTTCATTCTCTGCAAATTCTTGGAGGTCATCTTAGAACAAGTTTATACAAAAACTGGTAGTTGGTCCTCGAAACGTTAACTAGAAGTTCATAATCGCCCAGATGCCATTCAGTCATGGCCTCAATTGATCAAAGCCATCGTCTACTATGAGTTGGAAGGTCATGGATGGCCAACATCTGTGCTGCGTTAGTCTAGGACAGTCTCTAAAGCAGGGTTCGTCGTTTGTACCACCGATCCCACCGGCCATCCACCATAGAAGACGAAACTGCTCGCAATGCCGTGGAAGAACAGCCCACTACTCCCACCCGCTACTCATTGGGATACCTGAGTGCGATCAAAGGCCGGATTCGCGATTGGTAAGGTATTTAGTTAATGGTCATGGGTAAGTTTACAAACAGAGTATAGGGGCAAGAATAACGGTATAATTCGATGAATTATATAATTCTACCCCACCATTCACCCACCCCCATGTTCTTGTGGATTCCAGGTAATGCTTCAATATTTACCCTCTACCTACATAACCCTGGGTAAAGTCGTTCATGATTCCGGCATCTTGAGACCATATTCGACCAGCTATGATGGAGATCTTAATTGTTAACCCTTTTTCGTCTCGAAGTAAATACATGAAGTATAGGAAACAATATGCCGCTTAACTGCGCCCCAGACGAACTGCGTGACTAGGACAAAGCGACGAGGGACAGTGTCTATGAATCGCTGCTTCTTCACCTACGTAGGAGGAGTTTTCTTAAAAAGGTTCTTAATGGGGGGGGGGGGCGAGAGTGGAGTACTTTACGTCATACCATCAATGGGGACCCCGCGACGAACCGACCCCAAAAAACGCCAAAGATAACCAGTGCGAGGAGATGAGTGCTCTGTTCTTGGAGATTCCAACGAATGCTGTAATTTAAGTTCTATTCATTCGCGACCGTCGTAAAGGCCCAAGTGTGCGCTGCTCAACTTCAGAAGTGAACCGAAACTGTTCACCTGGGACATCCAAATCGTGACAAAGTTTGCCTACTCAACGCCAGCGCCATGGTGGAGCTGGGCTGCCAGAAGATGGTCCAAGATGGTCCAGTCCAGAGTCTTCATGGTTCTCGGATTGACTCTTTCAACTAACACCACTCTCGAAGTTAAAAAATGAGATGTAAAAATAGAAAAAGAGGAAGAATAGGGTTAACAGAACAGAAACCAGCGAGGAGTGCGAATTCAAAATTGGTGACGCTTCCTTTTTAGATCCGCAGTTACCGCAGTTTTTTGGCCAAGGGACGCGAAAAGCTGCAGTGTCGTTGGGCAGACGTTTCAGACAGTGATGGAGACTATTGTCACGCAACTATGATTATTGAAATGAGAAGGAAATCCAGTCAAGACTTCCTCCTCAATCCAATTATGTGCTACTTATACGCGGCCCTGAAACTCTATTTTGTGTTTTATTTCAGTTAGAAGATTAGGTAAGGACTCCTAACGTAACGCATTTTTGAGATGAAGCTGAAGACGTTTTAAAGACGTTTGGCGCTTTAAGCATTTTCTATTAAAGAAAAGGTATTAAACCATCATGAAAGTACAGGTACAAAAGGCCTCATGGGAAAGATAACGACACAGCTTGGCCGAATAGAAACCAAACCGCGTAATACCAACTTGCTTGAGCGGCACTCTGCCACACTGGGGACACCGCTGAGGCCACTGCTGAGAATATGCACACATATGGCTAGCCACCTGGTGATGTGAGGTGTAGTCCGCTCAGAGTGATAGTTGCCGTTTTGGTCACGAGGCGTGGAGAAGCCGTTGAGTAGTAATGATGGCACGCCTATAATGAACCTGCACTTTAAACGTGACCGACGAATACGGAACTACGACGACGTGCACAATGACAACTGGAGGCGGAAGTTTGGAAGACGAGTTTAACACATTCCTGGAAACTAGTATGTAGGAAGAGTTGAAGGCTTCTCTATTTATGGAAAGCCATACTGAAGAATGCTTCAGAGAATGAAAAATGTTAAAGAGAAGGAAATCAAGGACCGAGGAGCTTTGAAAAAATTTAGCCTTGAAAAAGTCAATGCACTAACGGAAAAGATCCGAATTTATAGGCTTGGTAGTGAACGTGAATGAATGAGCTAGAATACTGCTAGGACTGGACACAAAGCAGTAGGTTTGAAAAATGAACAACAAGTATAGGCGCTGATTAAGCTCTTAGTGGGATGCGCTATGTACTCTATTTTCAAGGGATATCATGAAAGCCATTTGGTGCTGCGTATGCGGATTATTCAGTGCTTGTAAAGGTAAGCAAATGGGCGCGTCAGTGTTGTATCATTCACATACGAGTTTGTTATAATTTCAGCGATCCCGGAGACAAGTTGGGCTTAGTTTTCCAGGACGAGATCCGAACCTTAAGCATTCACTCCGGACGCACGCGAGGATCTGCGCATCTCTGAGTGCGCTACCGCGTTCGTAAAATATACAGTCGTAAAGAAGCATCAGTCCATTCTGTAGAAGCCATGCATTTGTTACCTTGCAGTATTGCTTATGCACAACCATTACTAGTGTGGCCCAGGCGAGAGCAGACAATGACCTGCGTATCTCTTGTTCTTTGAGAACTTGACGGGTGAGTGGTAGCGTAGCCGGTGGTAGAGGAAGCATGGCTGTCGAGTGCACTCGATTCCAGGTTCTTGGTTCGAGTTTCCCTTCCATCTATCAGAGGTCGGTGGTTTGGTACCAAACTCGTCCGGGGAAGATAAAACACTTGTTCATCGGCTGGATACCGCAAGCTATTGTAGTGACCAAATACATCTTCAAGTTCCAAACACAACATCCTTGCATACGCATGGCGCATTCCAAAGAAAACCAATTGACACCGTCCTTTAGCCTCGACATTTTATTTTTTATTTTATTTCGTAGCACGAATCACAGCAGAAATGCACGTTAGCGAAACCAACTGCAAGGAATTAAAAACATTCAAGTGAGAAAAAGTAACCTAACGAAGTTCATTACAGACGAGCAGATGCAAGGTGAGAAACGGACACATCAAGAAAGTTGTCGTTATCACTGATGAAAAGGTTTAGCTCGATGAGAACTCTGTGAACAGTGGGGAAGTTAGACCTAACTTGCGACCTTGCAACCGCGGTATATTATTTAAGTTTACCTGCTCTACTAGCCGTAGATGGTACTACAAAAAGCTCAATAGGGTCTAGAGGCCGTTGCCTAGTGAAGATTTTGCCCAGCAAGATTCGAAATGACCTTTTCCTTCTTCTACTTGAACTAGTAGAGCCGAGCTGCCTAGCCTGCGTGAAACCGTTAGGGATGTTTCCGTGAAGTTGAGGAGCGTTGTTTCTTTGAAGGAGAGGACAGATATGAATAGGCCTTGTTCCCTGAATATGATAGTCGTAAGATCTGCAACAATTCGATTATTCGAATTGTTGTAGATCTTACGCCATATAAATGCTACAAGTCCCCATTTTCCTGGCAAAAACCTTTGCCAAAAACGCTGTAACGCAACACAACAAGACAATGACCCATAAAGGAACGGAAAAAAGGCTTGTCTTCAATAAGACTAATCCCAAAGTTGCAGAGAATTCTTTGGTGCGTCAACCAGTTAATCCCTAGATTAGGATTGTTTGTTAAAATACACTAAGATGTTTAAATGACACTTTGCAAATGAGGAATTCAGATTTCTAACAAGACGGAGAGAGCACGAGACTAGGGCGTCATCGCCTTCACCGTATATGACGCTAAATTTCAGAAACACTTCGGTAAGTTAACCAATACCAACCCAAGGTAAATGTTTCTTCACAAAATGTATTTGCTCGCATGACAGAGCAGTTCACTTCTCTGAGCAAAAACAGCTGCTAAATTTCCAGTTCACACTACCCAGAGAAGAATAGAACAGACTTTGCTAAGATGAAAGGCGAATCCTTGAGACTCCAACACTCGTGTTGGTGTCCAGATTTCACAGGTAGATGCCGATGCGAGAAACCGTTGTAGCCGAGGAATTCTGTGAAATGAGTCCCTCCTTCGTATAGCACCAACCTATATCCAATCGCTCGGTTTCTTTAGAGCCTTCCTAATCAAATCCAACGACAGAAGTCGTCCCATCAACCTAAACCGTATGTAAATGGTGCAGAATCGTCTCCGGAAGGTTGACCGGTATTTGGTATTTTTAGTCCTAAGGGAATTCGTGCGGTGTGATATTATTAAGTTCGAAAATAAGTGCAAAGCAAAAGACTTGAGCGATCGAATAGAAGTCCAAACTCTTCTGATGCTACTAGCTCAGCGAGCTTAGTGGTAGGAAGATATCCCTGGAGCTGGGGGGAATCGAGTCCTACGAAGAGCGATCTGCAGGCACTGGCGCCTCTGACGGCAAACATGGTATTCTCTACTTCTGAGCAACAAGACTGACCCGTTTTTGGGTCGAGTCACCACTTGTGATGAAAAATGGATTCTGTATGATAACAGGTAACGTTCTGGACAGTGGTTGGATCCTACGAACCCCCTATGCATTTTCCAAAGGCGAACCTCCGCCAAAGGGGGTAATCGTTACTGTATGGTGGTCGGCGGCTGGTATGATCCATTACGATTTGGCACCAGACCAAACGATCACAGCCCTAGTCCTACTTTAGGAAATCGACGAAATGCACCAAAAATTGCGTCATCTTCAGCCGGCATTGGTAAACAGAAGAGTCTCGATTCTTTTGCACGGTAACGCCGGCTCACACGTTTCACAAATCAGTATTCGAAAATTGAACGAATTGAGGGATGAAGTTCTGCCTCACCCGCCATTTTCCCCAGACCTCTACCCAACCGACTACCACCCTTTCAAACACTTTCAGACTTGGTAAAACCTTCTCCAATCAGGACCAAGCCAAACCAGCTTTCGTGGGTTTTGTCGAATGTCGACCACCTAATTTTTTCGCGGATGGAATAACTCGACTGTGGCGGTCCGTTGGCAAAATTTCAAGTGCTAATTCGAGCGGTGCTTACCTCGACTAAATCCAATTAGGTTTGAATAAGTTTTGGTATTTCGAAGTGAAGCACTCAAAACGCTGAGAACTTTCCGGACTCTAATATATGTACTTGCCGCAAAGCTGCACCGCGGCGGTGGGGGAACATGTGGCGGAGGGTGCGGGAACGCGTCGTTGCTCCGTAATCACGACAACCAGTCATACGCTCTTCCTGTACAGCTGAGCCAGTGCCTGATTGGCAGACCAGATTAGGATAGGAGCAACTGCGCGCTTCGACGCCGCTGCAGTGCGTCTTCGAGACAAACCTAAAGGGTAAAAGACGGCGTTAGTCAATCCCTGGTTGGGATGCGCCACTATACCCTTACAAGGGTAGAGGGTAGGGGAGAAAATGGGTTTGAATGCGTACGCTGCAAGGTGCGCGGGTAGCGCAGTCAGTAGAGGTGCCGCTGTTGTGTGTACCCGATACCAGGTTCCTGGTCCAGATTTAAAGTCCAGACCAACCAAGCCTTCTATCCGACCGGGGTTGGTAAATTGATACCGGACCTGTCTGGGAAGGGAAAAGGCTGACTTGTTCATCGGCTGACCATCGCAAGTCATTCATTGTATGGACAAATACGCATGCAAATCACTTTCTTTACACGTCCGGAAGAAGTAGGAAATGTCGCGCACCCCAGAAGGAATTGAGTAACGCCGTCCTTTATCCTTACCCTTTATGTGGTCTCCACAATTATTTGTGATGGGCAGCCGATGAGCGAGTCAGTTTCGTATCCTTTCCAAGGAGGTCAGAAAGCATCCTACCGACCTTGGAGGGACGGAACGATGTCATACCCTGACAGAGTCCGAACCAAGAACCTGACCGGCAAATGCTAGCTTGTGTATAATGACTCTTTGAGTAATCTATCGTTCAAGCTCAACTTTCTGACTCCACATGTCTTTCCTGGACCTTCTCATCCAGCTTGACACCCTGTAAGCATCCTCGTATTTCTTTCGAGCCGTTTAACTTGCTAAACTAACGCTAGCTTTCGTCTACATTTCGCTGAATCTGCACTGCGGGTGCAGTTTTCGTTTACGAGTTTGTGTAGCCAATTAGCCTTCCATTTCAGAAGATTTCTGGAAAGCTAAGAGCTCAAAACTCGTTGCTCGGATAGCTTCTGTGCGTCTGAATCAAGAAGATGACGACTGCGATCCGAATGCAGAAGCAGAGATCAGAGATCAGGTCATATTCGCCCTGCGGGATTCGTTGCCTACTCATGAAGGATTCATTGTGTACGATACAATGCCCCGAAAGAGAGTGCTTCATGAAAAATTCGCGCGACGGCGGCGACAGCAACAGCAGGGATTTCATGATTGCCCTCGTAGTTCAAGGCCTTTCATATTTGGGGGCTTAGGATATAACTTCATTAAATATTCCTTCCAGAAAAATATAAATGTTATAAATTTAGTGTTTATTGATAAATGGAGTCAAAGAAAAGAAGACTGACGAGATTGGACTAAAAATAACAAAAACAACACGACAAACAAGTCCGGAATCACCTTGTATAACAACAGCAGAAACTCCTCGAAAATCCAGTTGTACTGCACTACACATCAGGCATCTCTTGAAATTTTCGATTTACGACCATTTTTTCGTAATTACGATTTATGATTTATGAAATTCCGAATCTCATTTACGAACACATCTAATCGGAATCTATACTCCTAAACTTGTGTTGTTATTGCTTCGTATATAAAAATATTTTCTGGCCAAATTTAAACCGAAATTTCATGACAATACGTAGAAATCGCTGAATACACAATCAGGTAGAAATTCGCGTATAAATTGTGAGTCACCTCCCTGTATCGACGATACGACCGAGAATAGACGAAGGAATAGGCCATCGGGACAGGATTCATAATTATCCACTGCTTGTTAAATGCTTAGGTTCTATGATTAAGAATTTTTCCAAATGACTAGTAACAAAACGAATAATATTGGGCGCGTGGTAGCTTAGTCGGAGGAAGCATCGGCTGTGAGTTCACCTGATACTAGGCTAGTGGCTCCCAATTCCCGTTAAGAACAACCAAGCCCTCCATCTTTACCTGGGTCGGTGAATTGATTACAGACTTTCATAGAAAGGATAAAATAACGACTTTTTCATCGGATAGCCACTACAAGTCGTTGTATAGGCCAAATGCACATTCAAACAGCCTCCAAGATACCCCATAGAAGTAGAATACGTGCGCATCCTGCAATGATATTGAATAGTGTGGACCTTAACCCTGCACTCTTTATCGTAAATCGTATACATCTCAGTTGAATTAAATCAGTAAATATGTAGCATTAACACTGCCGATCAAGCAAACTTCGCCACTAATAGGACGGTAGCATGGCGCAACCTTTAACTATGAGACCACAAAAATTTAAGCCTTCCTTCTCCTCAACATAAATCATAGAACTTTGTTCTAGCCAGAGGTTCAATTTATAACCATCCAAACAGATCAAACCACGCTGTATGTAGTGATGTAACGCTGTATTCCAAACTTCCCGGTGACTCATCGTCTGTGTGAATGAGTGTCTTTCTCTTCTCCCGGTCAAAGGTTGTTTTCTGGGAACGTCGTTGCGATGAAGTCCACAACGTAATAAGCGAGAAGAAGCCCTAAGCCAACACGTCAGTCGGTAGCGTAGGTCGGTCAGCATCCTGCTGGTTCTTACTAACGACGTTTTTAATCTCAATATTGCGACGGCGATGGTGCTGAGGTTTCTTTGCACGTACAGATTAATCAGATCATTAGATTACTGGTGTCGGTCGGAAACGCACGAGTTCAAACCACTCGGGAGCATAGTGCACAGTCGAAAGGGGACAAAGGCAACACGCTCACCACGAGGCGATCGCATGATACAGGTAATGGAGCCAAGAAGAAGCGAAATCCCAATCGCATTACCTAGAAGTGGTGAACCTCCGCGGCCAGTTTCATCAGTCTCGCGGTTAGGGTAAAGAAATCCTCGTGGGTATAAGGAAATACTGACGAGGATCGTCGAGTATTCCTACCTTGAAGTATACCAGCGAATGGGTGGGTAAGGCATATGATGAATGTCGCACCGTTTCACACTTCTATCCAACCTACTCCATTCTATCTCTGACATAAGTCTCTGACATAATGTAACAAATCGCTGTGATTTGGAGGATGTTCTGGTTGATTACGAAACCCTCATACTTCCTTAGAAGAGTGTCCGATTTGGTTTGAAAGGTGTCCAAATCGATTTTAGAACTACAGATTTTTCTGAAAAGTGACGATTTTCAAGCGAAAGCGACCAATTTGAAGTAAATCTTCTTCTTCTTCAGCGTTTGTCCCGCTTTCTTGCGGGGTCCGCTTCCCTGAAATTCTGACGCCAATTTTCCCGGTCAAATGCCTGATCAGGGTGTAACCAGGCCATCTTCAAGTCCTAATGCAGCGTATCAAGCCAGCGCTGCTTGGAATTTTATAATAATTTTAAAATATTTATAAAATTTCAAACATTGTGTATTATTATATTTAAAATAAATAAATAATATTTTATAATTTTATAATTTTTTTTACAAAATAAAAATTTAAAGTTTGTTTTGAAAAACTGGAAGACGGCCATTTTTAGTGCCAAAAAAGAGATTGCGCCATGCCCTCTTCAAGACGTCGCGATCTTTATTCGATTGATAGCAGAATTTCAGTTTGCCCAGAGTTGGACACCTGGTAACTATGCAACAAAAACAACTGTAAAGAACACACATATCCCCAGTTTGAAGGTTTATGTATATGCGCTATCAGTCAAATAAAAGCTGCGGCAAACTTTTTAATGCATGGCACGATCTGTTCTTTTAATGCGCAATATGCTTGCTTTTTTGCTGTGTTTTAAGACAAATTTTTTGTTGTCATTACTTCTCCCTAAAAATACAAATGGCATAAAATAGTACACCTATTGGTGCATGTAAAGTAAAAAATTTCAAAGAAAACTTTACAAAACTTTCCTTGAAGAGAAATTATTCTCACCATCTTAATGAGTTGAAAGAATTCGCTTTGATTTTAAGGCCTTGGGGTAGCTTAGAAGAGTGTCCAATTTGACATGAAAATTGTACATAATCTCGCTATGTAATCTCGTTAAGCCATTTCAATTATAAAAAGTAGTATTATGTCCTTCTTATGCACTTCTTTACAATTCTTATGGCAGCCAGAACCCAGTCATTGAGAAAGAAAAACGCCAGATTTGTTAAACGTTATTAAAAATTCTACTTGCATAGACTAGCACTGATGCAAATATTACAACAATAACAGTTATAAAAACACACATATCCTCGCATTGCTGTTTCAAGTAAACAGCGCTTGCACTACCAATCAAATAAACATCGCATACTAGTCGAATGCATGGCGCGATCTTTTCTCTTAATAAAATAAATTGTTGCCGCCTTCGAGCGCACAACTCTTGATTCAAATTTTTTCCTTAAAAGAGAAAGTTTTCGTCAAAGTTCAAGCGGTGTGCAGGTGAATTAGAAAATTTCTAAGAAAGTTATTGAAATTTTTTCTTCAATGAAAAATGATTTAGCCGCCTCGGAAAGTCTTTGTGTTAACTGGAAGAAGCTCGTTTTGATTTGGAAGACGTTCAGTCTAATTTCAAAAGCGTCAAACTTGCTTAGAAAAGTGTCCAATTTGGTTTGAAAATTTCAAATTTGATTCCAGCTTGGTTTAGAATATTTAATCTAAAAACTGTCAATCTAACATGAAAATGGTATATATGCCGTTTTCAAAAAGATTATCCATGCAAAATGCTATGATTCTTATTAAGCTGAGGGAAAAAAACGTCAAATAAAAGAAGCTTAATATTAGTAACAACTTTGTTGTTTTTATATGGTCCGCAAAAGGAAAAAAAGTATTATAACTTCCACCAGAATAATATCCGAGTCCGGAACTGAAGCACATACTAGATTGCTGCGCCAACTGAGAGAAACAGTTAGCTTAAGACTAATGCTCAACTACAGAAGGGACTATTCAGGGAAAACTACAAAAGGCTCGCGAACCTGTGACGAAGCAGCATCCAACAAATGCCATTTCCTAGAACTTACCGTTAAGACTAGGACTTTGGTCGAAACTGAACGAATGCCGGAAAGCGAACGGCACGAAAGAAAACGACCTCGCTCTCGTATGCATTGACTGGCATGTAATTGGGAAAGCGAGTTGAAAATAATGCTGCATTAGGAGCTGGATGGAAAACGTTCGAGAAAGTCACGAGCAAGGCATCCGAATGGTGCATGAGAATGAGGAACAAGGGCGACGAGCGCAAGCTGTGCCCGTTATCACTGGAAACACAAATAGCTGCTGCTTATATAACGAGGTGCACTATAAACAGTCGCACGAACGGGGAAATGAACGTTCGCTTTTGAATGCGAATGGAGAGTTAAGGAACAGTGAAAAAGGACACATCAAGCGCGCGATTCAGGAGAGAGGAGAATCAAAGAATCGGCGACAGCGAAAGATGATGTCTCGCGCTCTCAAAATAACCAGGGAATGCTTTTTTATAAAGAGGTAAGTTGTGGCTTGCATAGCTTCAGTTTCTGTGGTGTCAAGCATCCGTGAATCCGTAATACCTTAAATAGTTGTGCTCGAGCGATATACTCGAATAATTATTGAAACAATTTAATCAAACAACTATTGAAATCGTGGAATATTCTATATATTTCTAGATTTTCGAATATTCGTTAGAATTCAAACATTGATGGTTTTAAAAAAGTCGAGTATTCGTTGAAAATCGAACGCCGAAAGAGAGTCATATTCGAATATTATTCAAAAATTTAATAATCTTATTTGAATATCAAATAAACTCCAAATCTCTGAGTAGGAAACTGATTCGAGCTATTTGTTCGACTTCACGAATAATCAAACAAACTGCAAATGGGGTTTTCTCGATTTTCGATCATTCAAAAAAATTGGTGTGCAAATAAATTTGTTCGTTCATTCGTTTGAAAAATTTCCACGTCTGATTTATTCGTTCATTCGTTTGTTCGATAAAATTTCTCAAAATCAGAGCTATAGCTAGCTCAAAGTTGACACATCGGGAGACTTTTTCGTCGCTTTGGAAGCGAAAATACTCCCTGTAGCGGCCAAATTTGAAAGAATTCGGATAAACTTTCTGTTGTAACTGGATAAGTGTCGATGTACAGCAGGATCTAGAGTGGGTTCGATGTTTGACAAAAATTTACGACCACCCCTTATGAAGCAGAATTGGTAAATTTTTCAAAATTTTCCATATTTTTCTTTACCTGTAGAAATAATGAGCATTCACGATTTCGTAGGACTCAATGCCATATTCACTAGCTGTCTCCTTTACCAAACAAAGCGGGCACGACTTTCTACTAAGTCGGAACCACTCCGGAAAAACAATTTTTAAGAAATACAAATGCCGCCTAAAGGGTAAGAAATTAAAATTGATGATAAGAAGAATATGGCTGTGTTAGAGAAAAGAGTCGTTTCAGATCTGCTCCGGAAAGGGTGGGGTCGCATATTTTCGGCAAGAATCAAACCCCATGACCGTGATCCGATTCCAAAGTGCCGGCAGTGATGTTTTGCTGAAGGGCTCCACTTCAAAAAAGGGCGGAGTCTCACTGTTGATCATATTCAATAGAAAGCGACAAGCGTTTCATAAAAGCAGTTGTTAAAAGCGGTTAGAATCAACAAGCCATCAGATGTGTGGTGCTCTAATTACGAGATTTGTAGCAGTCTAAGGGGAATAGCTTGCTGTCATAGCAAAACCCTGTGACACTTGACACCTCAATCGCAACAAGCAAACGCTGAGGGGCATTCACTGAATTTCCATTAAATTGCCATCCATTACCAGTAGCAACCGTCATCAGCTATGGGCTATGGATTGCTCGTGCAGCCAAACTGTAATTCCGATGCTAAAAAACAGCTCTTTCTGAAAGAGACTGGGCTCATGCCAAGGACAAACGGAGTGGCCGGCTCGAACCTACTCCGGATCATCTAGGGGCACAATTTCATTCGTACTCACTCTCGTCGCGCAGCTAGCAATCTATCTTTCCACCTAAACCTTACATTTCAGATTCAATTGACTGTTGAGAAGCCGCATGCATGCGACAAACTGATCGAGCCGTTGTTTCGCTACTTAAACCATAAAGAGAAGGCATAGGACAACACCAAAACAGCACCACATCAACAAGTATTTATGGAATTTCATATAGCGCTTCTGCTTTTGTAGGATATCCCATCCTTCCTTTTTAATACGACAAAAATTGCTCTATCCTTGTGCTTTAGAAAGGCTGTAATCCAATTTTTTCCATAAAAATAAAACTTCCATAAAAATTCAAACTGTGCCTCAACATATTGAGGCAGCCGAATCAAATAAAAGATTTTTTCTTAAGTCATAATAAATTTTCCTTGGACAAAAAGTAGCGGAATGGAAGTGAAGCTGGTTTTTGTTTAAAACATGTTCAGTTTAATTTTGAAGGTGTCAAGGTGTGTTATTAAGAAGGATGCGAAATTTGGCTTTAAAAGTGTCGAATTTAATTCGAACTTTGAATTTAAAAGTGTCGATCTAAATTTTAAAGGTTCAATTGAGTTTGAAGGTGTCCACTTTGATATGAAAGTTGTCTGGTTTGGCATAAAAATGGCTTATACTAAATTAGAAAAAATTACCTGTGCAACATGCTACAATTTTTTCTACGTAAAAATCTAAAAATCTGAAGGAAAACTTAACATTAGCAGCAGCTCTGTTGTCAGCAGCGGAGAAAAACACGTGCAACGAAAGAGGCGACGGGAAGAGATATAGCAACAAGTAAATTGGAATAAGATGAAAAGCTCCAGATAAGTTACGAACAATTAAATTCTTCGTTTCGCCACCTTGATTCAAACGAACCCTTCTATTCATCGAACCCACATATCAAGCAATAAAAACTGGTCATCCCTATGGAAAGCTTTTTCGCTGTTGACTCTACCGAGCCATTGGAGGAATTCGGACGGTGGGGCACTCAGCATGATTTCTCTCCTTCCGCTGACACATCACGAAGGATTTACAGCTTCGGTGTACGCGCGCTGCTCGTAAAGGTGTATGGGTAGTGGGGAAGGATAAATCAACTGCACTGGAAAAGACAGGCGGCGGAAACCCGCACTAGGTGTTTTCGAAACCGAGGAGCTGCGGTGATGCTGCACCGTGGCTTCTCAATGAGGCTTCCAATTACTGCAATTTGCATGTTGAGAATTGCCTGGCAACATGACGTTTGATGTGCGAACTCTGTGCGTGATAAAGTCGAGCTAACCGGCGAAGGTTCAATTGATTGTTGACACACGGACTTGGCCAGCGATCTCTAAATATACCATTTCCACGTCAATTGGACACTACTCCAAACAAGCCCAACGCTTTTGGAATCAAACTGAACATCTTCCAAATCAAATCGAGCTCCTTCCATATTAAACATAGACTCTCCAAAAAGAAGAGTTTTTTTGTTCAAGGAAAAATTAGTTTCTCTCTGAAGTTTTAATCCAACTGCCCAATAAGTGAACGCATTGTTTGGAATGCTTTAAATTATCATAATTTGAGGAACAGTAATGGTCTAAAGTTTATCTTAAACAACAGGAAGGCCGCCATTTTTCAGTGGACTGTACCACGACCTCGTCGAAGACGTCGCAATTTTTATTCGAATAATAGCAAAAATTCTGCTTGCACGGGGTCTACAATAAAACAGTTTTAAAGAACACACATATCCTCGCACTCATGCCTCATGTAAGCAGCACTTATACTATCAATCAATAAAATTCGCGACGAACTTGTGAGCACATGGCGCGATGTGGTGTTTTAATGCATTTGATGATTTCTACCTTGTTGCGCTCTAAAACAATTTTTCAAAAAATAAAAGCTTTATAAAATTGTTGCACTCATTCGGGCACCTGAACAAAAAAATCCAAAAAAGTTATGCCAGATTTTCATTGAACAAAAAATTATTCTAACCATCTCGGAGAGTCTGTTGTTTAGTCTGTAACAAACTCGTTTCGGATTTGTAGACGTTCCTTTTATTTCAGAAACATCAAATTTGTTTAGTAGACTGTCCGGTTGGACCTGAAAATTGAATATTACGTAGATCGGACGACATAAACGCTGCTCCATTGCTCCTTTAGCGCTCTGTAAGGAAATGAACCTTCCTGAAGCGATATCGTTTACAAAAATTGTAAAATTTTTGAAATGAGAAATGCTCCAAAACGCAACTGAGCAATTGCGATAGTCGACGTTTAGGCAGGAGACAGTTCGATTTGGTTGTGGTTCGATTACATAAACAGTTAGGCCAGCCAATTTGCCCTTATTCCCAACGCCAGACTTATCTTGAAAAGCCACAAGGCCACAACACTGTCTTGACTATCAACTGATCCTTCGCAAGACATAATAGCACAGGTAATTGAATCACTCAAATAACCTTACCATCAGTTTCAGGCAAAAGGCATGTGCGTTTGATCCGCGTATGCCTTTTTCGAGTATATCGGTCTTCTTGTTCACATGATCGAAAGTTATCCTTTCTACCGATGGGCACTAATCTTTTGTTAGAATAACCTATTCAAATAGGTATTCGAATGATTTAAATTTGAATTTGAACCAGCAACTCCAAATATTCATGTTTTTTGCGTTTTTCGAATGTAATGAAATTCGAATAATGAAAAAAAATCACTGTTGCTCGAATATATTAGAACTCGAGTGTCTGACAAAAAATTTCTGTATTCGAAACCATTCGAATATGTGGAGGAGCATAATTACAGTATAATATTTATGCGTTTATAATGGGTCGAGCGTCCAGTAATTGTCGTTTCCAGTATTTCTTTTTTTTCTGGAATCGTTTCCTAGCATTTGAAACACTCGAATCTTAATGCAATCTTAAGACATATTTCTTTCTTCTAAAGGAAAAAAAAACAGTGCTAGTCGAACAGTGCTTTCTGGGATGCGCCACACATCCTACTTCTACGGGATCTTAACATGGACGCCCGCAGCACATTCCGAGGGCGGGCGGCTGACGCGTGCTCCCGATGTTAGTTTCCTGGTTCGGATTTCCTGCCCAGGCCAACCAAGTCTTCCATCCTTCCGGGACCGCTGAATCGGTAGCTGAATTGTACATCGGCGGAACATTAGTCTTTGTATAGGCCAAATACACATTCATCACGATATCTCTTAGAAGAAGTACCGGTGGCGTACACCAAAAAATTGAGTCCTTATCTCTTTCTTCTATAGGATCCAACGTTGGATTTTTAGAGGTATGGAACACGTGGAACCCGAAGACCCAACTCACGTTATAATGCGCCTCGCATTCTACACTTGAGCTGTATCGTGCAGACAACTTGGAAGCGTATTTGTTCTATAGCGCGTTTAGCAATGCAGTCGGAGGAAGCACTTCCTGTCGTGCACACCGAACCGAAGTTCTTGGTTAGGGTACCGTAAGACGTCCATCCCTCCGGGAGCAGTGATGTGACTGCAACAGACCTGTCTGGGAAGGATAAAACGCTGACTATTCCATCGCATGGCCGCCGCAAGTTATTGACGATGATGACTATGCCTTAACGACATCACACAGAAGTAGAATGTATGGCGTCTACCATGGCTTTGGCTTCTCCATCCTTTACCCATCTATTTAGTCTGTAAGCCAAACAACGGTGTCAACCAAGGATGAGGTGGAAGAAAGTCTGGTAAGACGTTTCTGCTCGAGCCGAGCAGTACGGCTTCAAAATTTTGGTAGCAAGCAGAAGCTAGGACTACATGGTGCAAACAAAAGCTGACCGCGCCAACATGCTGGCTGTAGCACCTCCAAGATTCCAGCAGCTCCAATCAAAGGGTTGAATGAATCGAAGGAGTATAAGAGAAGGAACGAGCCTCCAGCACTTCTGTAGGTGAATAGAAGTTTAGGAACAGGTGCGTGGTTCCAATCAGCGCATCCATCTATAATATCCATAGTACGTCATATTCATATTTATTCATATTTTTCATATTCATCAAAGAGTCCTTCTATTGAGTTGCACTGCTGACCTTTCCCTTCCGCTGATGCGGCATTTTCAAGCCAGTAATTATTCAGCAGCGACGGAAGCAGCGGACGTTGAAATAACACAGTTCGCTCCCCTTTGCGAGGTGGAGGGCCTGCCAATTATGGACGCATACCGGAATCCACCGCTATGCAATTAGGCTCATCCCTCAGAAGCACTGCAACGCCGAATGCCATAGTCTAGCTCGTGTTCGCTTTAAGAGAGCGGCAAACTTAGAGCGCAGACGAGCTACTTGATTCTACGCCGTCTGGCGCGGCTCTTCAAACGTTATCTGTCGGGGTGCAAGAGAAGTTGGCAAGGTTGGCAGTCCAGCAGGACGTTTCTACAATACCTACTCTGCTCTCTTTTGAGCTCACAACAGTGACATAGCAAGAAGAGGGGGAGGTGGAAGGAGAGAAGAAGAAGAAAAAATTGATTGGAAAAGAGCATCAGTGTTCACGAAGAGAAGAGCGTTCTGTGATATCGCAAGTTAAAAAATTCAGTTTCGTTCTAAAAAAATTAAGTTTAATTAAAATTTCATTTTGGTCTCTTCAAGTTCACTGGAAGCCTGTGCGGATCGCGTGGGCCGGTCCCCATTCTCTGAAGCCTTTCTGTCCTCAACACACGATGTTATAGAAAACTAGCGCTCCATATGTCTCTTTTTTAATTTTTCCTTATAAATTGGTCATAATTAATTAACGAAAGCAGACATTCTCGAAGCTAGCACTCAGAAGCTGTTGACCAAGATGGGTAGAACAACGTGGAGCGCTCGCTAGCTAGATTTCGACGCGCGCTCGCTCCGCCTTTCGAAGAGAGCTGGACACTGCAAGCATTCTCGTTAAGGTAAGCAGGTGGAATATGTAAGTTCAATGGGGTGCTCAGAAGCATGAAGCGATATGTTCTTTGTTCTTTGTTCGTACTACGAAATGGCTTGAAAGTCTGCCCGTGTCAGTTCTGTCTTACGAAAAATCATCTTAGTTCAAACAAGCCATAAAGAAGATTGATATTTTACGTTCTCTTGGGATTCCAGATGTCTCCTAGTACTCTTGTAGACTTCTTCAGATAACTCGCCCAACTGATCCGGGTTGTATTATCTTTTACTCTCTAAACTCGTGGCTTTTCCGTGAGCGTGGCCTGCTTATACTCCATTTTCCATTTTCTTGGCATGCTGAGTGAAGTAAACCCAGTCTCCTTCTCAAACGTCGCTTTTTTGTAGACTGCGTCCCTGGAAGGGTCACGCAACTGACCGGTCTCACCCTGTGTCACAACCAGGTAGAGTGCCTAGGAGCCACTTCCTGTGGGAAGAGCTTCACCTATTGCGATTCAGGCTTCTTTGGCTAGGCGGCTCTCCTACAGCTTTTAAATGGTACGGCAACCGTCTTCTATCCCCTCAGCTTTCTGCCGACCATCTAGCCTTTGGAAGAGCAGTAGACGTTGTCCTGAATGCGCCTGGCCTGCACCTGTGCTTAAGCCTGGTCACGCCCGAGGAACCTCTACCAAGGGAGGGCTTCACCTATTGCTATGCACGGTTCGATTTTCAGCCATCACGGGTTGTTGTAAATCTGACATTTTTTCTTTTCTTTTCTCTTTGCTACCGGACTCAGCTTACACAACAGGGACGTTTTGTCAAATCAAGGAGGATGTTCTAACCTCATTTTCGGAAACCCACGAAAAAAAAATCATAGCTAAAGGTGATCGCATTAGGACACTTGAACCGATTTGGTCCATTTGGCGAGTAATCTCCTTCATCTGCCAACTAGTACTTGTTTTAAGCGTATGGCTAACATTATCTTAACATTCCACGATTGCAGTCGTTTATTCTGTTTGGTCGCTTTGTTTGTTCTAACTAGTTTAATCGTTCCCCTTCGTTTTGTCCCATTGCGTTCTTTCTCTTGTTGTTCAGCCATGGATCACTTAAATTTAGCGTGCCCTCCATGAGCGCATAAATAAATAAATAAATAAATAAATGCTCTGCCTTCTCGGAAGGATCAGATGAGATTACAAGCTTTCCGAGTTCACGTAGGCGTTAGTTTCTTGAACAAATTGCACCTGTAGCCCCTACTCAATCGGTGATGGCAGTCACCATAAACGGCTAAATAGGTGACTCGGGTGAGCATCGCCTTCGCTACAGCAAATTCAATAGACTCCACGCCGTCTCGTCTTGAATTCTCGGCATTGCTGTGAAATTGTTTTCAAGTTCTTCCGTGCTACGACATCGCTACGTGAAACATTCAGAATGGCCTAACGTTTCAATCATCTCGTCGTCTTCAAAGGCGATGCTCTACCATCAAATAGTACTATACCCACTACTACATATACATATGTACCTATCGTTTACTACTAAACGTCGGGCCAATAAGTATTCCACCTGATAAGCTCGTAGGACAGTACAGCTTAAAAACTATGAATTCAATGATCTAAAAACCCGGAACTCGAAACTGATAGTGAGTTCATTTTTTCTACTCGCATCCGCTACCCCTTCTGACCCAAGAGATTCGAATAGCTGGAAGTTTTTGTCGGGACGTTTTCCCCGTTCAAGACACTTCAAGTCATTGACTATTTATAGCCTCTACTGGCGATAGGTCGCCCCTGGTTAACTGCAGTTTTTCTCGTATTATGCAAAATTGTTTGCACTATTCTTAGTGAGCTAAGTCATTGCAAATGCAATGACTGCAGCAGCTCTGCACAACCCGGTTCCGTCTTTTCCCCTTTGTTCAACAGGGAGTTCCCATCTTTTTTTCCAAAAATGTTCGGCCATGAATGACTGAGCATCCTTTTGAGCTTTAAGCCTTAATCATGATCGCGGCTACTGCTGATTCAGAAAAAAGCGCTTACGGAGGGATGCGGCGGAAAACGAGCACTTCTTCTTATCGTTAGTACTACGAAAGGGTGCTGTTCACAGCTGCTTGTTTATAACCGTGGGGTGACAGCACGTGATATGAGGTTGGTACAAGCCGTCTGCTCGTTTATTATAATTCTAGGGTGGGCAGGTGGATTATTATCAGGAAACGCGCGTTGCATTCCAATCGGATACTACTGCACTCAAAGAAGGACCAGCTGGTCTTGTCACATGTCGAATCGCTCCGTGCGCCTCCATCTGCACGAGATCGGCGCCGCAGTATTCAATCATAAATCAATGAGCAACAAAATGCTTGCTGGCTCTGGATGTCTTTGAAATGAAGACTTTGTTAGCCACAATGGAGCGAAAAGTTTCAGATGTGCCGCGTGACGAGGTGTGCTATATACCACAGTCATCATCAAAGCGATATGCCTTATCCCCTCTCGGTTTAAACATCTTGAAGCTATATAACAAATGGCCAAACCTCCGTTAATTGGTTTGCCGTATTATGCCTATGCTTTTCTAAAGCATACTACTATATATTAGGTTGTCCCATAAGTCCTCGCCGTTTTCTTTAACGATTCATTGCGATTTCACAGGCGGTCTCTTGCATAGCGCTATACAGCTTTTGGAAGAGAATGGCTTGCTCTATCACAACATGTATTGCATTTCCTTTAATCTTGAATTTTTTCAATTTTTAGGTCGTTAAAGTGAAAAGTGAAAAAGTGGCCATCTGCACAGTTGTTCTTTCCGCTTAGGTTTGGAAATTTTGCGCAGATTTTTATGGCATTTGGAAGACAATGTTCCGAACTATAAGAATACGTGTTGGTCCTATTTGCTCATTTGTCCTTTATTGATTTTTAGGTCATCAAATTGGGACGTCCGACTTTCCGTCCGAAATTTTACCGAAACCCCTGCTCTGTGGTAAGACTTTTTTGCTCAGTATTATATGTCCGTCGAAAGAGAATATCTTGCTCTATTAGAATTCGTGCTGCCTTTATTGGCTCATGCTGACTTCTGTCGAATATCAACAAAATGTCAAAAAGAGAAAAATCGTCTTCACCAACAAATCCTTCTCCTTGTTCAGTCTGTCTTGCTCAGTTTTATATGACGAGTCATATAACACTCGAAAGCGCACGACTTGTTCTACCAGAATATATAATTTCTTCTTCGGCCATTTAAATTCTTGCTAATTTTGAGGTCATCAAAATGTTGCAGTACTAGGTCGACAAGGATGAGCACTTTTGGCACCTTCTTCTCTTTGCTTTCAACCAGGATTCTAGTGCAGCTGAGGCACTATAACCCTGGCTGACCGTATAAACACTATTTTTCATCGCCAGTTACAATTGTGTGCAAAAATCGTTGAATATGTCCGTTTGATGAATAACGACGGACAAGCAGGACGACAGCAATTGTCACTCGTCGGTTCCTTACGTTCATTCATCACACGGACATATTCAACGATTTTTGCACAGAATTGTAACTGGCGATGAAAAATAGTGTTTATACGGTCAGCCAGGGTTATAGTGCCTTAGCTGCACTAGAACCCTGGTTGAAAGCAAAGAGAAGAAGGCGCCAAAAGTGCTCATCCTTGTCGACCTAGTACTGCTCCATTTTGATGACCTAAAAATTAGCAAAATTTTAAACGGCCGAAGAACAAGTCATACGCTGTGGTAGAGCAAGACACCCACTTTCAAGTGTCATATAAAGCTGAGAAAGGAATACTGAAGAAGGAGAAGGAATTGTTGGTGAAGATGATTTTTCTCGTTTTGGAATTTTGTTGATAATCGGAAGAAATCAATAAACGCGACACAGATTTTTATAGAACAAGACATTCTCCTCGGAACGACATATAACATCGTGCAAAATAGTCTTACCACAGAGCAGGAGCTGTCGGCAAAAACAAATCTTCTCCTTCGGATGTCCCAATTTGATGGCCTAAAAGTCAATGAAGGACAAGTGAGCAAAGCAGGACCAACATGTATTCTTGTAGAACAGAGCATTGCCTTCCAAATGCTATAAAAAGTGCGCAAAAAATTACAAACCTAAGCGGAGAGAACAAGTGCGCAAATGACTACTTCTTCACTTTTTCACTTTTCACTTCAACGACCTAAAAATTGACAAAATTCCTGATGAAAAAAGAAATGCAATACATTCTCTGATAGAGCAAATCATTCTCTTTCGAAAGCTGTGCAGCGCTATGCAAGAGACCGCCGGCGAAATCTGCAGTGAATCGTTGAAAAAAACGGCGGGGACTTATGGGACAACCTAATACAAAGTGGTTAATCCGTGTGTCACATATGGAATCAAACGGAGGGGCACCAACGGTTACTACATACAGCGTAAGATAATGAAGAATGGCGTCAGTTAACCACTTTCCGAATGCGCCACGCATTCTAACAAAACTGAATACCGTGGAGACTACTTAATAGCTCATTCAATGACTGTATTGGTAGAAAGATGGACAAGTCGGGCTTTTTTTCCCTTCTACAAAAGTCTGGTACAAATTCACCGATCACGAATAAATGGAAGGCAAGGTTGGTCTGTGTTTGACACAATTCAAGGAATCGAAGGCACTGCTTTTCTCCATCAACAGCTGCACGAATCAGGCCCTATCCCCAACTTTTTTCCTCTTGTATCGAAATATTTCACTTCTCCGTGCTTTTTTCAGCTGATTTTTCCCTTTTCTGCAAACAATACATAAAGCTGTTGAGCTTTGGGTTGTTGAGGTTTTTTTTTATGGTGTTGTGTTATAATCCATGCTGCGTCCATGGACTTCCTTTATTGTAGAATTGTGCGCGCACTTATGTGCAAATAAATAAATAAATAAATAAATAAATAAATAAATCGCGAACTCCTATTCGAGGTGTACGCGACAGTCGGCTGGTTTGCTGCTCTTATATGTCAGTATTTAATGGTAAATAAAAGCGTCATAAAATATTTGCTTGCAACGGTGTGGTATGCATGAACACACTGTCTAATAGTTCGTAAATCCCTATCAGATTGTGCTGCGTACTGCTAAACTGACTGTATGATGTCCCGTACTATTCTGGATACTCAAGCATTTCGAGGTTTTGTATAAGCATTTTCGGATAGAGAGAGTGGAAGTCGAGGGAGGCGCGATCTTATGAATTGGCGCCAGACTCGTCTGATAAGGATAAAGCACTGATTTGTCCATCAGCTGATCATTGTGTTGGCTAAATAAATCATTGTGTTGGCTAAATAACACCCGACAAGGGATTGATTAACGCTGACCTGTTTCGCACACACACTCTTTATTCCGGGGGGCTGCGCCTACCTCTCTCATCTTAAGCATGCATTAAAGTTTGGGAAAATAAACGATCGATCCACATGCTTAAGCCCGTTCCATCGCTATGACTTTCTACAGGAAGTTCACCACGTACAGCCTTCATGGCTAATTTTAAAAATTGACTTTTAAAGAAATATTGCGATGACAGTTAGGGTTGTTAAAAATTTGAAGAGCAAACGCACTTCACCGACTACATTACACTCGTTCTTTCATAACAGCAACATGATTCTGGTTGGTAATTCTGCGAATAATTCTCCCGCCTCCACTCCTTAAGCTTTTTGATTTTTGACAACGTAAAGCTTTATTTTGAGCAGATTCGGCAAAATACATACATGTGCTGTATGTGTTATGTATGCGGCCATAGTGTAAAATATGCAGAAGCTAACCTATAAATGCCAGTTCAGTTCTTTATGTACCCATGAATGTGCTCGGAAGGATAGTCAAACACCGTGTCTCACCTGTCCAGTATCAAATTTTCGAGCTCAAAAATGTGAGGTGACTCAGCGTGTGGGGCACGTTTTGAACACTGACTCGCTCCGCACCGTTCAAGGGCGGATGAGCGATTTTCCAACTGGAAAAGCGCTCGGTCGAAGCGAACACTGCACGGGCACCACGCAGACCACCCACGTTGAAGCGCACCTGTTGCCCGCACGTGGTACGGGGTGCTGTTCACCATACCTTTATATACCCTGCCTTCATCACCTCGTCCATCTCAGGTCCGGAGTTAGAGGGTTATCTGATCATCCCTTCGGGGAATTTCCCTCTGGCACAAACTTGACCGGGATGGTTTTGGGATTTGGAAGAACATTGTTAAAGGCTTCTGATGCCAGATCCAACTGCTCTAGCAAAGCAACCAAGTACGAGGGGAGGGCGGGACTTTTACTCACTTTTGGCCGTGGACTATTAGTGGACTTTGTGGTGCCTAGTATTGCACGAACGTGCGAACAGGAACTGGTTACTGCGAATTTTCGCTGTTACTAACAGCTAACTAACTAGCATTAACAGCTGACTATTATTGTAACTACTATTGTGAGAAGGTTCTAACTATCACAACTATCCTTCTAACTATTAGTAGGAAGTTAGTTTTAACTTCCTACTAATAGTTAGGACCTTGTCACAATAGTAGTTACAATAATAGTCAGCTGTTAGTATATTATCTGATAGTCGAAAATCATTGGAAGAAACCTTATTTATACGATTTTCACGTAAAATTTGACACTTCTCACGTCGAATCGAGAATTATTCTAGACAAGCATGATGCTTGTGAAAAAAATGTGAACACCTTCCAAATCAAAGCAACCGTCTTTCGGTCAAGCTAGAGGATCTTTAAGGAGAGCAGAATAATTGTCTGTTCAAGAAATCTTGGTGTAATTTTCTTTGAAATTTTTTTAGTTGACATGCCCGAGTGTAATAATTTTTTAGCCATTTTTATATTTTGAGAAAAAATGATAGATTTTATTCTGTTTTATAGCGCAATAAAGCAGCAATTGTTTAATACGTTAAAAAGGATCCCGCCATGCATCTGATTAGCTCGTCGCGCTTTTTATTTAAGTGACGCTGAATGAGTGGCGCTTACATGAAGTTTCAATGTGAAGATATATGTGCTCGTTACAATTGCTTTTGTTGCGTACTACAGGTGTGAAATGGCATGGAAGCAGAAATTTTTCTATCAGTCAACCAAACACCGCGACATCTTAGACGAGGGAATGGCATAATCTCTTTTTATGGAACAAAAATGGCCGCCTTTCTGCTCTTTAGAACAAGCTTTAAACTACTATTTTTCTCAACAACAAAAAATAGAATTTTATAAAATTTCAAACAATATCTTCACTTATTGAGCAGGTAAACTAAATATTATAGAAATCATTCTGAAAACTTTCCTTGAACAAAATTTATTCAAACCTTGTTGTAGAGTCTCCAGTTTAACGTGGAAACGGCTCGTTTTGAATTGGAAGACGTTCAGCTTTTTTCCGTTCTATTTTCAAAAGCGTTGGACCTGTTTAGAAAAAAATATTAACCGAAGCCTTTCCCAACGTAACGTTAAGAGGAAATTCTATCAAATTTTGGCATAAACCGAAGCCTTTCCTAACATGGACGCCAAACATTTACAGAGAAAGAGGAAAATTCGTTCTCGAAAAATTCGAAAGTTTTTTCCTAGCAAGCGTGAGACGCTGTGAGGAGAAAAAAGGCGGACTCTGAGCTCACCTTGCTCACTCTTTGGAGGGAAATGGCTAATAGGGTGACAGGTGGTGGGAGTTCATGGGGAGCAGCACGTGGAGTAAAGCGAGTAAGACGATATGACAACTGATTTTTAGTAGAAATATTAGTTATTTTGGAGAAATTCAGAGCAAAACTGGAATTGATGCAAATTCGAGAGGTCATTTTCGGAATCACACCGAGTTTGTCAAATGTTTGGTTACTTAAAAGCCATAGAACTCCAATTGGGTGTTGCATCTGTAAGAAGTCTAGGATCAGCAGAAGTTTACTCTGAGGAAAACAGGATCAGCTGGGGCTTAGTTAGTGGAACAGGTGAACAATCTTGTGGCAGTTAATGAAGTTGCAGATGTTCTGCGGTGCTTTCGGTTGACGCAGTGCAAAGAGTTCGGCTAAAATATTTGAGCAAAATTTGGATTGAAATGGAGAATTGCAAACAGAGTGTGAATCGATGAGTTTGTGCAAGTCGTCTATCCACACTCGAGTTTTCGAAGTTTTAACTTGGCACAAGTGGCGGTATTTCCACGGTTGGATGAAGTGGCACTTCCACTTTGAAAACTTTTAGAAAATTTGAATGATTTCGTATACTGAGAATTCTCGTGCATCCCAATTTGAACAAAAGGATGAAGGACATGGCACATCCCAAAAAGGATCAATCCTTTTTGGGATGTGCAACGCATTCTACTTCTTGGCGATTTGAACGCGTATTTGGAAGGCGATTTGAATGCGTATTTGGACATAAAATGACTTGCGGTGGCCAGCCGATAAAAAAACCCGGTGTTTCATCCTTCCAGACAGGTGTGATACCAATTCACCGGCCCCTGAGAGATGGATGCCTTGTTTAGCATGGGCGGTAAATCCGAGAAGGTAACCTGGTGTCGAGTACACGCGACAGACGGCGCCTCTTCCGACTGCGCTACACGCGCCTCCAATTTGAATATGTTCGAAAAACGCGATTTCTTGAATATTCCAGCTCGAAATTTTCGAATATTCAAATCAAGACATCAAAACGAAGTCTTATCCGCTTTATTATTCAAACTGGAGCATTCAAATTCGAACGAAAATCATTGGAACAGCTATTCGAGTAGGTCATTCAAGCACCGCTGCATTCCACCTTAAGTAAAAACCGCGTTTTAATCGTAAGTTTTGATCGCAACAAAACATCCTGTTGAAGCGCACAGCAAGCAAATGGTCAAACACTGTCATCAAGGTCGAATGTCAGTAAAGCCTTGGATGAGGATGGCGAAACAACAAAACAAATGGAAACGAATATTTGGCCAACATGACCACAAGGACTAGCAGTGTGAGTATCTATGTACTGTTATTGTTATAATATTATAAAAATCAAATTTTGTTCGGTTGAAGTAGTTTTTCAGCTGGGCTAGGATAAGTAATCTACTGTTGACTAAGTTGTTCGACCGAAAATTCATTGCAGAAGAAAACGGGGAGAAGGATAGCTGCGGAGCAAGGTGTCGGAGTCAATGAATAGAAATGAGGTCCCTATTCACCAGTCTCCGACGCGGCGGGGTCGATACATATGTGCAACTTCCAGTTATATATGCCTTGTAGAGAAAGGCAATTCCGTTGTGGTCATAGATAGTAGCTGCTATGAAGTGTGAAAAAGTAATTTTTGCTGTTGTGAAAACTTGATTTTGCGCAGCCAGGACAACTACATACCTTTCCTGAACCTTCATGACGGGGCGTCAGCCCTGTGTGGCATCGCTAGTTCGTGTGCGAAGACTTACAAGTCCCCATTCTATTTTCTTCTAGACGCGTGTAGTGGAGCGGAAGGAGGCGCCCGCTGTCACGAGCATCCAATCCTTTCTATGTTCGGTCCCGGCCCATGTTATCCAGGTCTTCCATCCGTCCGGGTCAACAAATTGATATTATATGTCGTCCATGTTTTTCTCCATCTGTGGGTGACTAGTGGTTCTCATCGGCAGGAACGTGGAAAGCTTCCAAAAGGCGAAGAAGCCGAAATGTCTGCCGAAATACTCTTGTACTCTTGGCTCATAAAACTACACCAGAATGTCATATTTGTGCCCGATAATACGCCGACTTTTACATTCACTGTGAACTAGAAATGTTTGTGGACGCCAGATACGCATTAAAATTGACAGTACGATATCCATCAAAGGTCAAATTCGTGGCGCATCCCATAACTGATTTATCAACGCCACCCTGTGTCCCGTTTTTTTTTCTGACAGAAGAAGTCAGAATACTGTAACAAATTAAATTCAGCAGTAATCGAAGGATAGTGGCAACGTATAATAGCAACCATAAAAAAAGAAAAAGGGAAAATGACAGTGTTAGGCAATTCCTTTTCAGGATGTTTTATGCGACACCTTCTTACAGAAGCACTTTGAAAGCGAATTTGGCCTATACAATGAGTTGCGGTGGAGATGTCAGTGTTCTATCAAACAAGAAAATTTAGACCTCTAGTATTTTTGAGGTCTTATTACAAGGCATTTTGGCTGTTAGAAAGGCATCGAAGAAGCAGACAGATACATATAGGAGATAGTAGCGACGATTTTTGGGAGCACAACGGCATGCGGTATCCATCCAATAGATACGGCAGTATTTTCTCCTTTCCAGACAAATCTGGTACGAATTCGTCAGACGCCTGAGAAGTGAAAGTTTGGTTAGTCTTAGCGGATACAGCCGAACCGAGAACTGATTGAAGGAATTGTGGTGGCTAGCAGGAGGACAACTCAGTGCTTTATTCGCCCCTATAGGTCTTATATCAGCTGATCGACTCCGTAGTAATAGAAAGACTCAATAGCATAGGTGAGAACCGAACCGTGAACGTCAACAGTGCTTGAGACAAACGACATCTCTTCCCACTCTACACCGAGCAGCGTAAGAGGAAATCGTCCTCATTTTACACAATTCCAGAAGGACTCTTCTTATCGACACTGCCGCCTGTTTTAAAAATTAGGTCTTCATTAACAATAAGGGGCATTCAAAGAAGACTGTCGTACGTAGTTCAGATGTGACTGCTAAAGCATAAAAATAGTGGTGTACCCTAGAAGACGTTGGAGTCACATGATACAGCTACAGCAACATACGACATCATGGAATCGTAAAAACACTGGCAGCAATAAAAAAAATTCATCAGAAGACATGAAAGGCTTCAGTGCCACAGTGCTGCCTGAACGCAAGCTAGGAAGAAGTCTTCGCCTCTCTTGTAGGAAATTCGTGTAAAAGTAAAAAAAGTGCAGCAATCTCCAGAAGTTAACATCATCTTAGCCAGGTATCTCTCGCATTTCTTGCCAACGATAAAAGGTAGCAGATAAAGGATGAAGGATGGGGTTAATTAATGCCTCTATGGGATGCGCCACGCATTTCACTTCAGCGGGATGTCAAGGTTGAGTTCGAATGTGTTTTTGGCTTATACAATGAATTGTGGTGGCAAGGCGATGGACACTTCAATTATCCATCTAGTTGATCGCGAAGGGTGGGAGGGACTGGTTAGCCTAGTCAAGACTCGAACCAAGAACCCTCGAACAGGGAAGAGTACACGCGACGGTCAGTTTTTCGACTGCGCATACAAGGAGGAAGGTTGCCCACTGCACCGATAATGAAGCCGACCTCTACCTCCGAGGAAGTCAGGGGTTCGAGCATAAAGTATATCTTCAACATACATATGGGGACTTCTGTCCGACATCATTAGGGCACACCTGGTGTTTATCTGGAGACACCATTGAGTAGGCTAGATCAAGTGGAAGGGGAAATGAAGGAGAAAAAGTAGAGATCTAGTTGGAATGAGCTGATATACGTATGTAATGTATAATCAACAGCAGCTGCTAAATTGGAACGAACAAAAAACGAGTAAAGAGAGCATTTCGATAAAGGATATGTCGTTATTAGCAAGTGACGTTTAAAAACTCAGAAATTGATATTGACTCGAGGTGTTTTACGCTTTAAGCGTGTTCGAAGCACTCTTCATCCTAAGTATAGATCTTTTCGAAATAGAGACAGCTTTTGCGTCCTAGTTTACTTCACTCTCTTCATATTATTTTTCAAGATTATTTATTATGGGCGCGTGTAGCGCAGTCGGAGGAGGCGCGACTGCCGCGTACACCCGATACCAGGTTCCTGGTTCGGATTTCCCGCCCAGGCCAACCAAGCCTTTCATCCCTCCGGGGTCGGTGAATTGGTACCAGACTTGTCTGGGAAGGATAAAGCACTGACTTGTCCATCGGCTGGCCACCGCAAGTCATTGTATGGCCAAATACGCATTCATGTCGCCTCCACGACATCCCGTAGAAATAGAATGCGCTGGCGCATCGCAAAAGGGATTGAGTAACGCCATCCTTTATCCTTTTATTTATTATAGCTCGAATATGCAGTTGTAGCACGCTGACCGGCCAGCGCCATCCGAATAGAGCCAAGAGAAATATCGATGATGAAGTTGCTTTTAAGCAATCTTTTAGCAACGCCGAAGAAACGAGTCGATTATTGCAGTGGAACTCTTTCCAAAATCCTAATCCCGTGAGATTAGCTTTATGATTCCTCTTTAGAAAACGCAGCATTAACGTATGTTGGCGTGCTGAAGATTAGCTCATCCGAAAAGGTCTTATCAATTGTTATTATGCAAACAGGTTGGAGACAGAGAAGCTTCACCCTCACTCTCTGCTTTTCAGCTTCTACGGAATCGGTAAACACATCGTACGTATTGCAAGACCTTGTCGCTGTGTAAAGGACAAAGAATTATCTAAGGTGTCAATAAATTTTGGTTTGGGATGCGCCACGCACACCCCTCCTTAGCGATGCTGTGGACGCAATTTGGATGAGGGCATATTTGGCCGATACAATGACTTGCTATTACGAGCTGAAAGACAATTCAGTGTCTTACTCTTCCCAGACACTAGAGTCGAGCTCTAATAAAGTGTTCGCTGAAGTGCTCAAACAATCTCGGTGGTTTTTTGTTGTTCAATTAATCGAAAATCGCAAATCGCTGTTGTTCGAAGATTGTTCCAAATCGGCCATCGAAAGCGAGCATTATTCGAATATTGTTTGAACTAGAAAATGTCGAGGCGAACTATGGTATTTCGAACATTGCTGGTGTGATGTTTGAGTTCTTCTGTAACGATGAACTCTACCACCGTGGCAAACCTTAGTATACATAAGTTTGCCATTTCGTCGACAATCCTCCTGTAAGAACTGGATTTCAACTCCATCTTCCCGCCCAATGTAACCTAGCGCGGTTATTATTCAACCGCGTTGAAGAACGCCAGGGAAATTGTGTAAAAGTTGACAAAGCTCGAGAAGTGAGCTTTGTTATAATGAGTGACCTGTTTTTCAAAACACTGCAGACACTTGGTGAGAAAAGCGAGTTTCCGTATCTATAACCTCTTCAGAATTCTGAAGTCCAGTTATCCAGTCTGCGTCGGAGTCTGGTGAGTCTTCCAGTGGTATACATAAAGACCTTTAAAACCTGTACGAACTGCCGTGGAAACTAGGAAAACAGTGTTCAACCCAACTAGGAAGAGGAATATTTATCTCTTGGAAAGCATCCAAACCAGTTTCACCAGGAAACCTATGATGAAATGTTTTCTGGGGATTACAGTTCGATTCCCAATGGTTCTCAATGGTCTGCGCTTTTAGGTCTTCCAGTCCTAAGTAACAGAAGAAAAATGGCTGATGTTATGATGACGTGTGAAATTCTCACTCCAGGGAATCAATCCAGGGAATTTTGTTGACGGAACACTGACAAAATCCGTAAGAGGAAAGTTCAAAGTTCGGCTCTCTTTCGCTAAATCAAGAGAAAGATCAGATTTGCTAACCTAAAGGATTCCTGAAGAATTCAGCTTGTTGCTTGGCACGATTTGACGATGTTGTCTGCGTGTATGAGGTTGTCATAGGTAATCCGAGAATTCCATGATGACTGGATAATACTAATAATGCACTGCTAGATTTACAGCATGATTGTATATTCGTGCCACAGGTTGTTGTTGTTGTTTTTTAACGCTGTTCACGCTAGACTTTCATCTATGCCTTAATAAACAAAGTCTTAATAAAAATTAGTAAGCACCTCATGAGTGGGAAGGAGATGGCGGAGTTCAATAAAAGCAATGCAATGTGGTGAAGGTTTGTCATGTGAAATAAGCACCAACCTGCAAGGTTGGGATAAGACAGCTGTCTTGAGCCGAAAGATCTGATGTATCGAGCGTAAAGATCCCGTGATATTCTATTACAGCGTAAGGGTCTCCCAGAGACCTTGCCACTCGTGATAAAGGGAAACTGAAATAATTTTAAGCCGTCAGCGAAGCCAATGTGATTTTCCTGCTAATGGTAAGGTATATGATCAAGATCCTAAAAGGAAACAAACCGCGCCGGAAATCGAACAGCGAGTGGTTGCCCTGGTATAACACTAACTACGCTAAACAAGATGCAACTATTATCATTCTCTCGGCTTCTTCCTTGTTGCTGGCAAACTTTATAAAACAAAAAAATCTTAAGAAAAGAGTTATTCAATTTCTCAATTGTTCGAAAATTGAGAAAATCGAGTTATTCGATTCACTAGCCTTTTTACAATTCAAGAAATCGAGTTATTCGTTTATCCGATTGTTCGAAATAATCAAAATCGATTTTTTCGTTCGTTTCTTCGTGCGAAAAAAAAAATCAAAAAGCTCAACTCTACCAGACACGTCTGGTACCATTTCACTGACCACGGGAAGGCTCGCTGGGAGATCCTAACCAAGAATCTGGAATCCGGGTGCATACGATAGCCGACGTCCCCTCCTACTGCACCACGCGCGAGACATTTCGTCGCCGATTCGGATAATTTTGGATCCTCCATTTTATCCAACTCTGGTTAAAACGATTATGCGAATAGTTGAATTTTTGAAAAGTTCGGATCTTAGGACAATTAAGAGAGGGGAGATTTTCGGAAAATTCAAATACCTATTTTGATCAGAAATCTTATGTTCTATCCGATTCGGATATCCTATGTGCGATCCGACGATAAATCAGTTATACAGATCACCTGAAAATGCTTTTTGTAAAAGCTACTCTTACCTGAATCATCACAAGATCCGGGATTTTGTTAAAAATGTCACTATCCTTCTAACCGGGTTTGTAAAACTGACGAATTCGATTTATCCGAACCAGTATTAGATCCAATGTCTATAAGGCCACGCGCCCTTGTGCCCCTATAGCCAAGCATAGTGAGTGTGATGTTCCTGTGGCATGGCACACAGCTAACATGACTGCGGAGCGCGTACTCGACAGATCCTATTGTTGCTAAAAAATATATCTTAGCTCGTAGACGATCACCATATCTTACTCAAATACTGTACTCTCGTTAAAGAAATCTGCTCCCTGACCTTCTAGGTTCCTCCTCCGTGATGCTATTAGCTTATTCCCCTGGTCTTACCATTAGTGTTTCCGTTTCTTGAGCGTTCCATAATCTTCTCCTTTAAAAAGATAAAAGCCTTGGCTTTCATATACTAAAACCCAACGGAGAGTTTCGACTCAGGATTCAAGCAACACCCGGCGATTCCTCCTAGCACCTAACCTTACGCCGCTTCAAATGTGGTGTCGAAAATGTCATCTTTTCTGCTTGCAGTGCCAAACAGAACGAATGAGCAGGAAATTAAGCTCAACGCTGGAAATGAAAGGTACAACCAGACTCGGACAACTTCGAATGGACGTTCATGCACATTTCAAATGACACTCAGTCACGTTCACAAACAGGAAGTTCAAGCTGTCTGCACCCACGTCATCGACAAACAGACCGCATGTCATCTAAACTGCATCTACATATGCACTAGCGAAGTACTCAGTCAGTGCTCAATAGAAGAAGCTCATAAATAAGGCACTTCTTGAAGGTAGTGAGAGGCCTAGTCTATGAGAGGTTATGCGCCTTGGAATACTTGGCACTTGACTGAGTGAAACGACGGAAATTTTAATTTCGTTTTTTAACTAGGGATATAAAGTGTTTGGGCGCGTGTAGTGCAGTCGGAGGAGGCGTCGACGGTCGCGTGCACTCCGACTCAATATACGATTCGACGCGCACACCAGCTAAGCCTTCCAGCCCTTCGCTATCGGTGAGTTTGACCAGACTAGACCAGGCAGGATGAAACAGTGAATTGTTAGTCGGCTGGCCACCGCAAGACACTGTGTAGACTATAGACGCAATACAATTGCCTCCACGATATCCATTAGAAGAAGAATCGTGGTGAATCCCCATAATGAATGACTAACCCAGACTTGTATCCTTCATCCTTTGGAATAGAATCAGTGGTTCATCCGTGTTAACATATTGACGACAGTCTCGTTTTGTGGCAGAAAACGGCGCGGAACACTCTCGTGTTTCTACGCGCGCGCTATGAGCCACCGGTGGCTCATAATGTCCCTTGTGGACCACTTTTTTGTTTTGCGCGCTTTTTTCTATCAAACTTCGACGAGAAGGGTTATTAAGGGTGCTGATCACGAATCTGACATCCGTTTATGAAATTTCGGCAGATTACGATAGGTTACGGTAGGTAAGGGTAATTGCCGACAGCCTTAGTCCCCTGTACCTACCGTAACCTACCCTAGTCCACTGTAAAACTAAAAACGAATGACGGATTCGTGATTAGCAACCCAAATAACCCCATAGACGAAGTTTGGGCGAAACCGTGACCATGACTCCGACAGCCTTACTCACCCGTACCTACCATAACCTACCGTAATCAACCCGAATTTCGAAAAATATGTCCGATCCGTAATAAGCACCCCTAACGACCTCATTATGCAACGTTTGGGTGAAAATGCTGAATTGAATTGATTTGATTGTAGAGTTGGTCTTCTTCCAGTAAATTTTTTAATTCGATAGATCTAATGAAAGGAAATGCAACTTTCATACTTATTTCTGTTAATATTCTCCATTACAAGCAATTAGGAAGCAGAAAAAACATCTATGAAAAAGCGACGGCAGCAGTACAAAAAATAGCGCGAAAAGTTATGAACCACCAGTGGCTCATATTGCCGTCAATGTGTTAATTAACACCAATCTTTTTCATTCGTACCCTCCATCTAGACCCAACTCATCACAAAGAACTGCCTCGTTACTTACTATTTACAAACAGGCACTAAGCATCACGAAGTTTTATGACCTTAACCTTGATGAAAGGCACATCGTAAGCATTTCTTTCCTAACACAAAGTTCGCTTTGGTATTTGTAAGTGAATTCTCGTATTTGCTCATTCATCTTGTTTTTGAAACTTGCTCTACATGGCAAACATATAAAAAACATGAACGAAACTGCAGCTCACAATTAATACGAGAATGAATTTCTTGAAAAGGAAGATGAAATGAAAGGATAGCCGACTTTTGGTTGGTGAAGGGGGTCCTAGAGCTTCATCTGGCAAATCTCTAGCTCCGCAAGTAGAAAATGCCAGTTCCATTTCTCCCTCCTTAACCACTCCGAAGTTGGGGCTCTGTTGACGAAATTTCGAAATGTGTTTATCAGGTTTCGTCTTCGCAGTTCTGGTGTGCCCAAAACATTTACCTTTCGACAAAGTCCTTTTGGATGTCCCTCGAAAAATATGACAGTACTTTAGTTATTATCTCTATGGAACATCCGAGAATGATGTCGCCTCCCCTTTTTATCGCTACCCTTCTATGAAATGTTGGATAGCCGAACGTGAAAATAGGATGCTTTAAAAAACATATCTCTGTAAAGGATGCAGACGCTGCTTTAAGTCGGTGTTGGTCGTGCAACGGTGTAAGTGTTCTGCATGGAAAGCTGAGGAGAGAATTTAGGTTCGAATCCAACGTGTAGCAAAGATTTGGATTCCAACAAGCATCTTTTTGACAGCTTGCCACCTCTACACTAGCCGCTCATACCATGAATAAAATTCTAAAACACGTCTGCAACACGATTTTATGGAATAGCTTGAAACATTTGCTTTCAGGTGGAAACAGATAAGCTTTTTGAAAATGCATATGTATCCCGAAAAGTCGATTGCGTTTGCAACAATCCAATAGATATTACCGCTTATCGAAAAATAATGTTGAACGTTGAAGTTCCTCCATTACTCAGCTAGAAGTTCTAAATAGAAGTATGACTCGCCACTACCAAGGCTCAAAACAATCACTCTGGTACCTCCATACTTCAGGAAAGGAGAGGAATGCGGAAGAGGAACCGCTGGCAAACGTGAGCAGAGAAAGAAAGCAATGCAAAAGCGCTCAGACTAAGCATTGGCTGTGATTTATTAATTATTGTTGCAGCGGCTGCTCCAGTTCTCAATCCGTTCTCATTTTACTCATTATTTGCTTTTTATTTGCATTACAAGCACCAATCATTTTTGAAGCCGTGAAGCTTCTGCTCTATTTTTTGTAGACTTACGCATTTATGCAAAGCAAACAAAGCTGCAGAAATTCAGCAACCACATTGTAGCTGCATACATCTAAGCTGCATACGCACTATCAGTGGCACGAAAAGCGCATCATGTTTGACATGGCGGAGTGGCGTTCTATCCCCGCCCTTTAAACGCACGGAGGCGTGGCAAATGTCTGCGCCTCCACTATCTTGTAAGGCAGCCACTGGACTCTCGGGCAAGTCCAGGGGTTGGGGGGTGGGCGGACCAGGAGGACGAGCGGCTAGAACGCTCGACCCCCGTTTGACATCCGCATGGCAGTTTCTATAGCTCACTCAAAAACTGGTGCTCCTCTCCAGTTGAAAACGAGCAAAACTGTTTTTAGTGCTAAAGCAGTGGAAATTTTGGAAAAAAAGTCGAATATGTGTCCTCTTCTTGGATCTAGGGATATTTAAGATTTGAAAAAATTTGATAGTGTCTTTTAAAAGACGAATTCATTCCATCTTCTTAGTGAACGTCTAGTTCTAAATAGAAAAAGTGTACTTGTACGCTGAAGGCGAAGATCAATTTGCTTTGAAATCTGTTCAGCTGGCTTCAAAGCTATCAAGTTTGTCGTAAAAATTCTTTCTTGGACTCCATTCTATCTTTCTTTCTTACATTATACGTACTTAGCTACTTTAGTTCCACTCCACGCTATAAAATAATTGAAAAAATTAAAGTAAGAAAATTTAACTTTAAAAACCGTAGGAGGTATAGTACAATTGTGAATAATTTCAAGCTATGCATTACCCTCCCAAACAATGGTCGTGAACAAAGAAAATTTCAGGGAAAATTTCATAGAGCTTTAAGGGAAATTCTTAGGGCGTAGACAAACACGCATAGAACTTTCAGGAACGATGCCAACCGCTCTTTATTGATCGTAATTTGAACCACTGAAACTCGATATAAGGGGTTAGGCACCACAACAGTTGTATTTGCTGCGGAACCAGGAGCGGAATAGAAAGCAGGCACCAATTTCCTGCTCGACCCGCAATCGAACAGGGTACACCACGACCATTTCCCTAGCGTATTTCCGTAGCGTCATAAAAATAAGAACAATAACTCAAAAATAGGAACTCATGAATATCTGCTGTAAGGGAGGAGTGGTTGCTAGAGAGGTAGTCCTTTCAATTTCCAATTATTAAGAACGCAAACTAGAGGTTTAACCTGGGCATAGGCCAACTCCGATCCTTCGTGGTCTAATTTCATTCAGTTTTATTCCATCAAGTACTCGAATACAGCATACATCTCAAAAGGAAATGAATAGCTGTTAATGTTAGTCGTCCACCAGATGATCGGACAGCTCGAGGAATTTGGAGAAGAACGCACTGAGAGAAATGCAAAGTTCATTTTAGTCACTTGTTTATACTTCTGTGTCTACCCGGTTTGTTACAAAATTAAAGTATACAGAGTGTCTCAAAAACGTGTACACTCTTTGAAAGGTGATAACTTTGCTCAAGATAAAGGTACTGAAGAAGATAGGGGCTCATACAAAAGCTTGAGAAAAAACTTTCTGACAAATGAGTAGTATAGAATACGCCATGCAGTCGTCTGATGTTTTGCATTTTACACTAGATTGATTGTATTTCACTTGAATACTTGTTATAATTCCTTCACAGCGAAGCCAAATTGATTGATTCATGTTTTTTAAGGTTTAAAACTCAAAAACATTCTATGGCTTGCGAAAAATGCAGGATATCTTTTGAAAAAACGCAGGTGCTGTTTGAAAGGTTCTAGCATTGCTATTGATGAAGCTTCCAAAGATGTTTAAGACTAATTCGAAAGCACAGGCTAACGAGATTTCGGTGACGTGTAAATAATTAAGAATGCGCTATGCACCCGTCTAAAACCGTGCATTTCAGAATAGATTGATTGTGCATGGGCTGAATGCTTGCTGCAGTCTTGTCATTACATACTTCGCCAGATTAACCTCCGCTGTGCTTCTTCCAACGTTTAAAACTTGACAATCACGTGGAAGACGCGGAACATTTGAATTAACTGATTGAAATGTAAATGTGAGCAAGAGCCCCATTTCCCATGACGGATTCTGCGGACTGATGAAGCATCATTCAAGCTGAGTGGGTGGGCTAACCAGCATCATTACAGCTACTGGGCGTCGGAAAACGTCAGAAAAAGCACAGCACAGGTAAATAAGGCCAAGTAGTAACAAGATTGTAGCAAGCATTCAGCCTATGCACAATCAATCGACTCTGAAAGGCACGGTTTCAGGCGGGGGTATAGCGCATTCTTGTTCTCTGACTATTTACACGTATCCGAAATCTCATTACCCTATGCATATGAGCCTCAAACATCTACAAAAGCTTCACACAGCAATGTTAGATCCTTTCATATATTCAAATATACCTTTCAAATATTACCTGCATTTTTCGCAAGCCGTAGAGCGTTTTAAGTTTTAAAAGTTAAAGAAGCATGAATCAATCAAGTGTAAAAGCGAATTATCAGGGAAATGCATGGCGCACTCTACTGCGTCATAACTCGGGAAATTTTTATTTTCTTAAGCTTTTACATAGGCCCTTAACTTCCCCAGTACCTTTATCCTGAGCAAAGTTGTCACCTTTCAAACAGTGCAAGCATTTTTGAGACACCCTGTATTTATCCAACCAGAGCTTCTCATTTGCTCCATGGTGGCCAGTTAAGTTGATTTTTCTGCACTGGCGGAATATCGGCGAGTTAGCTCACTAGATTAAACACTCTCTCTGCCTAGCTCTCTTGGAACTGGTTGATATCGAGCAAGGTGGATATGACTTTCCTGACCTGAATAACTTCGCGTACGGGAGAATTTCGAGCTTCGTTGGCGTTGAAGAATACAATTTAGTTGAAACGCCGGCACCAATAAACAATTGTATAAAAAAACACGGTAGGCAGACAATGATAAGTTGTAAGAAAATGCTCAGGTTTCAAGAACGTCGAACTTGGAGGTAAGCCAATTTGTTTCAAATTCGATCGCTTCGAGTTTTGTAGAAAACAGCAAGCGATGGAAAATGAAGCTGGAAAAGCTGCACTTTTCCCGGCGACCAGACGGATAGCGTTCAAACAGATCGGCTATAAAATGAAATCCTTCACAGAGAGGCTTCACAAGTAAACGGACAGCTGCAGGCGACACATTCACATCCCTAAAATAGAAGCACAGTAGCATCAAAAACCTGCTCATTTCAGCTCACAAATGCAGCAACTCGCTCGGGCCGTAGTCCACTGTTGGACCTGCAAATGGGAACTTTCAGTCTTGTCACATAGCACAAGTTCGCGATTGCGCAAGCGAGCTCGAGTATGTACAGTTGCGAAAAATGACGTAGTACGACTGAGCACTGCAAATGTATAGACAGTGTGAGTTAGGGGATTGTGGGAAGGAAAAGTGAATGCTTAACGAGGAGCTGAGGAAATAGCATTAGGTTGTCACATAAGTCCCCGCCGTTTTTTTCAACGATTCACTGCAGATTTCGCCGGCGGTCTCTTGCATAGCGCTGCATAGCTTTCGAAAGAGAATGATTTGCTCTATCAGAGCTTGTATTGCGTTTCTTTTTTCATCATGAATTTTGTCAGTTTTTAGGTCGTTGATTTGAAAAGTGAAAAAGTGAAAAAGTAGCCATTAGCGCACTTGTTCTCTCCGCTTAGGTTTGTAATTTTTTGCGCAGTTTTTTATAGCGTTTGGAAGACGATGTTCTGTACTACAAGAATATGTGTTTGTGTTATTTGCTCATTTCCTCTTTATTGATTTTTAGTCCATCAAATTGGGAATTCCGACTTTTCCGTCCGAATTTTTACCAAAACTCCGGTTCTGTAGTTGACTTTTTTGCTTGGTGTTATATGTCGCTCGAAAGAGGATGCCTTGCTCAGTAAGAATTTGTGTCGCGTTTATTGGCTCATGCTGATTTCTGTCGAATATCAACAACTGAAGAGGGAAAAGGAGTTGTTGGTGATGACGATTTTTCTCTTTTTGGCATTTTGTTGACATTCAATAGAAATCAATAAACACGATACAAATTCTTATAGAGCAAGACATTCTCTTTCGAATGACGTATAACATCAACCCAAAAATTCTAACCACAGAGCAGGAGCTGTCGGCAAAAATAACCATCCTCCTTCGGATGTCCCAATTTGATGGCCTAAAAATCAACAAAGGACAAATGAGCAAATAAAACAAACACATATTCTTGTAGCAAAGAACATTGTCTCCCAAATGCTATAAAAAACTGCGCAAAAAATTACAAACCGAAGCAGAGAGAACAAGTGCGCAAATGGCTACTTTTTCACTTTTTCACTTTTCACTTCAACGACCTAAAAATTGACGAAATTCATGATGAAAAAAGAAATGCAATACACATTCTGATAGAGCAAGTCATTCTCTTTCGAAAGCTATGCAGCGCTGTGCAGGAGACCGACGGCGAAATCTGCAGTGAATCGTTGAAAAAAACGGCGAAGACTTATGGGACAACCTAATAATTCGCTTCAGGATTTCGGTAACCTTCTCGACCGCGAACAAAACGGTGATGTACGCGCATAGAAGATGAAGGGCAGAGGATAAAGGGTGAAGGTCAGCGATGATAAATCCTTTTGCAGGACGTGCCACGCACGAACCTTGTATGTAGGTGATATCGTGAACATAATTTGAATGCTTACTTGTCCCATACAGTGACTTCCGGTCTCCAACCGATGGGGAAGTCGTGCAGTGTTTTATCCTTTGCAGACAACAACGACAGGCGCCATTTTACCGATCCCGAAGAGATGGAAGACTTTGTTGGCTTAGGCGAGAAATCCAAAAGAAGAACATTGGCTACCACGTACAACTCTCCTACAGAAAAGAGAGAAATCTCCTTTCTTTCATATATAGCTTAGAAAATGACTGTTAAAAATCGTAGGATATTAAAGTACGTATAGCTAAACCGCCTTTCAGTGTAAAGCCAAAATATAATAGGTCACCAAGTAGATACAAACGAGTAGCATTAAATTCTACAATATTTCAAAAATCAAAAAAAGGCCTCGTACACAAGAACACGTTCTAGCGCAAAGACACGAGCTGCTTGCGCTGAACCGGGAAAAGATTAACCAGTATGTATAACCGGTAGTTACAGTAATTATACATGTATTAGCTTCGCTCAATGCGTTGTGTTTACCACACAAGCTGTGATGTTTGAACTTCGATTTCTCCTTGCCCATAACCTTACCTCTTTACTCAACGAGTGTCTAATGTGCGACTTTGTAGGGTAGATTAGAGAAGATATCAAGGAAAGAAGCAGAAGCAAACGAGATTCGATTATGTCCCTTATTCAATGCCCATCTTCATCAAGCAGTACAAAACCGCTTCGCAGTAATCAGGCGCAAACCGTCTCGTGCTCATAGCTCCTCCTATTCAAGGCTTGATGAAAGTATTGACACCATTCGATTTCTCATCCACACAACCACAACCTGTCCATAGTTTTACGAGACCTTCGCAATTTCGTCGTGGGTGGTCCAATATTATCGACGGAATCAATCGTGTGGACGAATATCTGTCCACTGTACTCCTCTCATCCCCTACTTGAAAAAGTGAAATATTTAATTGATTTATTAATATTTATTTATTTATTTTATTCGAAAAGTTTTAGAAACTCTTCAGTGTCTTATTCACAATTTCAGGCACTGCTACTTCGGTGGCGATCTACACTGTGCTGGCATATCCCTGGTTTGCGCCGTACATACATAGTGTACATAGAATCACCAGAATCAATTGAGAGGTCGATCTGAGTTCGATGCACCTAAGAGCATTTGCCACATCCCATGACGTTCCCGTCGTTCACGAACACTTTTTTAAAATAGAAATGAGCCAAAACGGAAGACTTGTGTTTAAATTCTGAGAAAATAATTACGAGCGATGAAACATGATCAAGCAAGTAAAGCAATAAAGGGGGCAGAAAAGCGAACGCAAACGTAATGGACGACCTCACTTCTTAAGGAATAATCCGGCCTTCAAACTGAAACCAAGCAGTAGTTTCAATCGGTCTCAGCAGTAATCTAGAAGAAGCGAAGAGGAAGGGGAAGAGGGAAGAGGCGTGCATGAGAAGCTGTCAATTGCAACACTCATTCATCTAATGCATTCATATCTGCGGTTCCACGAGAGAATTAAGAACTCCATCAGCAGGCACAACACTTCGGAGTGTAGGTAATGGCGGACGCCTCTGCTCGAAGCAATGTAAAAAAAAGTTGTCTCAAGTGATGGAATAATCTGTAAATAGGGTAAAGGTCGTCATTAGTTAATCATTTTGTGGGACGCGCCATGCATTTTACTTCCGCGGGATGTCGCGAAGGCAACTTGAGTGCCAATTCAGGCTATACAATGATTTGTGGTGGACAGCCGATGGACAAATCAGTGTTTTGTCCTCTCCAAGGAGCCATTCACTGGATCAAGAAGGGTGGAAGGCATCGTGGGCCTGCACCGGAAATCCGAACCAGGAACCTGGTATCAGGTGTCACCTCCTCCGACTGCAAGGATAGATATTGTCAGTAGAGGGATACAATTAAAAATCGTTTATACGGGTCCACACCCAGACTATAGAAAAAGAAGAAAAAAATAAAAGAGAAAGAAAAAAGAAAGCAACTACGGAGAAAAACGGGAAGCTGCAAATGGCAAGCAGCTAGCAGGGAGAAGTGCTCCACAACGTCAACTGGAACAAAGAAGTGGTTCTGGAGCGGTTAAGAAGGATGAATATTTTCAAGGTGAAGACAGTGAGAGGCAAGAATTTAAGTATTTGGTTTCAATAGAATTTTTGGGCAATCCTATGTGCTAGGCACTTACATTCTGACACTTTGACAACAGGAACAAACTAAAATGAACAGTTCACAAAGAAAACACCCTCACCTACAAGGAAACTTTTCCTTGTAATTTCTATTGCAGCTAGCAGAGGCCATACAGCTTATATTTCTAGCTCTTCTAGAAATGCTCCCTGCGACAATTATAAACCTTTTTTGCGGATTTCTAAAGCTTTTAGAAGCTGTGTATTTAGCAGAATCCGAATAAGCCATGAGGAGGGTGCAACGATCGGCAAATTTATGGAACCTTGGGCAGTTAATTCATTGTTAAGGTTAGCATTCGTTTAAAAGATTAGCTATCTAGGGAGAATATTATTGATTCGGGGGTGTAAAGAAACTACAATAGATAGCGGTTTCTAGAGGAATAAAAAGAACTTCCAATCGAACAGATACCGACTCATCTAGCGGGACGCTGAAAACGCCTCACGTCATCTGGGCCTGGCGTTTTGCTATCGACGAGGCAATTTGCAAACGAATCTAGCCTGTGCTGGAGATGAATGGAAAGCCTATATTAAAAGCCTCCCAGAGGTGTCCCGGTACCAGTTTACTGAACTCAGAAGACGAAAGGTGTGGCCATTCTCCGCGTCAAATTTCAGACGGCGAAAGTTGCCTGACTGCAGAGGTCCATTGTTTGGAGATAAACAGAACATGTGGGATGGCGGGCACAGGCAAACAGAGAAGACCACCTTTGATCAGAGAGCACTTTCTAAGGCTCGGCAAGCCCTGAATAAAAGACTGGCGCTGAACTGACATGAGAAAGTGTGAAGCATCAACGAATATTTGGGACCTATGTGATGCCTTTCGAATGCGATAGAAATTCAGTTTAACAGGTTTGGTAGTAGCCCACACTTTACTTTCAACTAGCTGCGGTGCCTGAAAAGATTAGAAAAAAGTATCTTTACTATTCTCTAACCATATACCAGTTATTAAAAGGATGATTTGGGCAGAGCAAGGCTCGAACTTATTAAGCTTCTATTTTTGGCAATTGTCACCCGTGAACAACAAGTGGTGACTAAAATGTACCTTTCATAAGGGTTACAATTTAGGTAGAATTCAGCAAGTTATTTTTGTTCAAACAACAAAACATACAAAACTTCTTTATGAAGTGATTCGACACGTGACGGTGGAAGCACTAGCAGTTGTTGAAAGAAAAATATACCGTTTGACATATGAGATAAAACGGTAAAGGTTCGCATTAACCAATCTCCTTGTGGGAAGCGACACGCGCTTCTACGAGAGGTTTTGGAGGTAATTTGAATGGGTATTCCGCGATTGGGCGCGTGTAGAGCAGTCGGAGGAGGCACCGACGGTCGCGTGCACCCGATACCAAATTCCTGGTTCGGATTTTCCGCCCGGGCCAACCAAGCCTTTCATCCCTCCGGGGTCGGTGGATTGATACCAGACCCGTCTGGGCAGGATAATTCACTCACTTGTCTATCCCACCGCAAGTCATTGTATGGCCAAATAAGCATTCATATCGCCTCCACAATATCCCGTAGAAGTAGAATGCGCTGGCGCATCCCAAAAAGGGATTGAGTAACGCCGTCCTTTATCCTTTATCCTTATCCTTATTCCGCGATTATGGCCGATGAACAAGTCGTCCTTCTTTCATTCTCAGACAAGTCTGGAACCTATTCACAGACTCCGAAAGTTTGGAAGTCTTGGTTGGCCTGGACGGTAAATTCAAACCAAGAACCTTTTACTTTGTTCGAAAAGGTATCACAGCTTTGTGTTACTATCTTTCATTCCCTTATTATTAAGTAAAAATCCAACCTGAATTGTGCATTGGTCCTCCTTTCGGTACAGAATTTTTCGCTCTAATCGACAAATAATTTATATTTCAAGGTTTTATAGATGTCTCTTCTTGAAGGGCTCATTAAAGAATGTCGAAAGAGCCATTCCAAACGATATTTTATTCTGAATTCAATTTGGGACCATCCGCGGCCGAGACATCTCGACAAATCAATCAAGGGTGGGGATCTAGTAGTGTTGGAGAAAACACTGTGTGGCAAAGGTTCAGAAAATTTCAGACCGGAGATTTCATTCTCAAAGATGATTCCCGCAGCGGTCGACCTACAGAAATCGTGGACGACGAGTTGAAGGAATTCGTGGAAGCCGAACCATCCCAAACAGTTCGCGGGATCGCGAAAGAGCTAGACGTCATTAACACTGCAGTTGTGGATGCTTTGGAACCCCTTGGGGAGGTGAAAGGGCTCGGAAAGTGGGTGCGGTTTGTGAAACGTGTGGGCCGGCGTTATCGTGCATAAGAATCCAGACTCTTTGTTTACCAATGCTGGCTGAAGTTGGCAATTTTCGGTTCATTTCGTCGATTTCCTATAGTAGAGCTCGGCTGTGATCGTCTCACTTGGTGCCAAAAGTGGTGATAGGTCACACCAGCCGCCGGCCACCACACATTACCACGGTGACCATTACCATTTTGGTGGAGGTTCGCCTTTGGAAAACGCACAGGGCGTCCAACCACTGTTCAGAACGTTCCTGTCATCATACAGAATCCACTTTTCATCACAAGTGATGATTTGATCCAAAAACGGATCTATTTTGTTGCGTGGAAGTAGAGAAGAACAAATCTCGAAACGTGACAGTTTTTGCCGCTCACTCAACTCGAGGGGCACCCACTTTTCGAGCCCTTTCGAAAATTGAAGAAATGAAGGGTTGAAGTGCTGCTTTATCCGCCATATTCTCCAGATGTCTCACTAACCGGTTACCACGTTTCCAAACACTTTCACAACTTTCTCGCCGGTAAAACCATCAACAATCAGGAACAAGCCAAGACAGCTTTCGTGGATTTTGTTGAATGTGGCCCGCTTAATTTTCTCGCTGATGGAATAAGTCGACTGGCGGCCCGTTGGCAAAAGTGCGCTGATTCAAATGCCGCTTATTTCGACTGGACCAGATAAGATTTGAGAACGTTATGGCAGTTCAAAGTGGAGCAGTCAAAACGCTGTGAACTTTCCAAATGCATGATTGAATCAGAGTTCACGAGACGGCCGGCACCTCCTCGGTCTACGCTGCACGCGTCCGCTATTATCAAGACGTTTCGAAAAAGGAATCAAATCGCACCTGAGTGGTAAGTGGTGACCAACTCCAGCCGCCTTCCAAAGGTCTGCGGGAATATCAGCGAGGTTTAAAGTGCATGTGAGAATTAGAATCTCTTCTGATGGTGAGAAGCGTGCCAACACTGCGTCGCCTACGTTTGCGGAAATGGAATGGTCGCTCCAGGAGATAGCATGCCGTCTTTCACCGAAATACGTATAAGAACCGCATGAGATACGTCCTCTCATTGTGATCTTGCGTGTCGATTTCGTCCTTCTGAGATGAAATAGAATGAACGTCAAAACCACCATCAAATGGAAGTCAATGGCAGAGGAGGGTGAAATAGTTGCCGAATATGCAGAAAATTGGTTCCTTCTCCGCTGCTGAGCATTAGAGAAAACTTGAGTCTGAGTGCATATTATAATCCTGTCACTCCCACCTACTCTTTCAGAAATGCGCATTTCTTCTACAAAGCTTGTCTTCTTTGTCTCTTCATGATAAGAAGGACCCGGTGACTGGTGTATCTTTTGATTATGCCTAGAAAAGAGTACCCTCGGGTTGTGTCCCCAGGGTACTCTTTTCTAGGCATAATCAAAAGCGGCAAACAACAGCGAAACCGGCGCACGTCTCACTGTATGCCTCCAAACAGCCCTAGTATTCAGCGCAAAAGTGGAATAGTTCTGACAAAATATGGAGAGCATCAAAATTCTTATAGAGAAGGAATAGAACATTGAATTGTAATAGAAAATAAGCAGAAAATGCCACCAGGCAAGATATTGTTTCAAGAGTAGTTGTGAGAACAGAGGTTGTGTTAGTTTGTAGAGACAGCACCTACATACATATATCTGTAGTTGCCCAAATTCAACTTTCAACAGATATCGTCACCACTTTGTGAAGTTAATAGAACGTTAACGTACATACATATAATAGCTTCGCTGATATTAGTACTTCGCGTTATGAAACGGTGTCTGCTTCTATATCCCAAATATTTCGGGCTTTTTCAGAGCCTAAAATAAAAGGATAAAGGACGGGTTGCACATTCCTTTTGGGATGCGCCAGCGCATTCTACTTCTACGGGAAGTCGTGGAGGCGATATGAATGCGTAATTGGTCATACAATGACTTGCGATGGCCAGCCGATGAATAGGTAAGCACTTTATCCTTCCCAGACACGTCCGGCACCAATTCACCGACCCCGAAGGGATGGAAGGCTTGGTTGGCCTGGGCGGAAAATCCGAACCAGTAACCCATCGGGTGCACGCGACGTCGGCGCCTCCTCCGACTGCCCTACACACGCCCTTTCAGAGCCTAAGTACGCGAATTTGTCGAAATGTAAGCTAAATAAAAAGGGCTAACAACGGTCAACGGCTAAAACAACGATACATAAGCAGTATTTAGAGTTTAAGACATAATAGTGTAGACAAAATCACACAAAAGGCCAGTGAATGAACTTTAGCCAATGAATTTTCAGCTATAAAGACTGTCTACTAAAGGTTTAATTGATGACCAATTGATGACCTATTTTGCAATAACAGTTACTGCCAGTTCCTCGAAATCTTTGCTCTAAAAGTAAACTACCTGAAATCCTTGCTTCATATATCGCTCACCTAAATGCTATTTCCATAACGAAGGTTGGAATATCCGACATGAAAGCCCTTAGTTGATGCGAAATGCTGTGGACTGGCAGCAGAGAAATGCAGTAATTCAAGACCGACACATTCAATTTGTACTTTGCTTTATCAAGTTCAGGTAAGAGAATTTTTGTAACGGAGAAGAAGTGCGCCAAATATTACCATAAAATTCTTCGGCTTCCAAAATTCTATCACCGTATTACCTATCGCTCCTCCACGCCACTGCTTGCGCTGCCGTAAGCAACTTGTGTATATTTCCCGGCTGCGTGCCAGAGAAGCCCAGCTAGTCCACTTGGCCTTCGAGAAGGGAAGTATGTTTGCCTAGCATTTTCACGATGAACCTGGGACTCAGGCGTTGTTGGGTATCAATGTGTTCTTTTAACATATAGAAGAATTCATTTGATTACAGCTGTCATTCAGCTGGTGCTAGCGAAACGCATTATGCTACGGGTCCACCTAATCTTTGACAACTTGGACCTCTGAGGCGTATGTTAGTGCAGGAAGAACAGCGGAGACGAATAGGCGGGTGTTTAGCTACTCACGGTAGTAGGCAGATAGGTACTCAGGTATTTATGCCCTTCGTCTTCTTCACGACTTCTTCGACGCTTTTGAAAGCTCCCCAACCCGCTCGTTTTCTCCAGTCAGTAACTTTGCACACCCAAATAAGCTGCATCGATCGTCAAATCTGTGACGAAGTAAAGCACATGATTCCTGCAACAGAAAAAAATATAAAAGGATGATTTTTTGGTAATTTGTTAGCTCGTTGCGTATGAAATGGCTGACTTTGCCACCTCAACCCCTTTGTGGTCGATTTTTCGTGACCGCGAATGTTTCCTTTTTAGGCGCTCTGTATCGTTTCTGAAAGCACAGAGTCTCCACTTTCTTAACGTTTATACATTTCACAACGCCGCAGCCGCAGCTCGTAACATCAACGCTGCATTTGGGGAGTATAAGGAACGCACAATTCGTCACTGATTCGAAAGGTCTCGATCTGGATATGAAGACCGAGGTAGGCCGTCATCACCCGTTAACGACGACCAACTCAAAGCCGTGGTGGAAGCAGATCCACGTCAAACTGTGAGAGAGACAGCACAGCACTTCGTCGTTGACGGCAGCTATCAGTCGCCACTTGAATGCGACCGAAAAAGTAAAGAAACTGTATGAATGGATCCCACACGAACTGACCGCCGGGCACATGCTGAAGCGCCATGACACCTGTGTTTCGCTGAAGCTGCGCAATCTAAGGGAGTCTTTTTTGGACAGGATCATGACATGCGACAAAAAATGGATCTTTTATGACAATCGTCGTCGCTCTGCCCAATGGCTGGACAACAATTAAAGTCCCAAGAAGATGCCGTGACCAGGTCTCCATCCAAAGAAGACAATGGCCGATATAGTCCACTACAAATTCTCGAGGACTGGGAAGTCTATCATAGAGAGACTATCGAAGTGATGTGCGTAAGTTGAAGTAATGTACCAGAAGTTGATTGAAAAACAGCCGGCTTTGGTCAATCGAAGAGGGCCAATCCTAATGTATGTATGACTACGCGCCTCCTCACGTTTCGAAAATTGTTGTCCAGAAACTCGATGAATTGGGATACGAAACTCTGCCACGTATAGCTTATTTACCAGATTTGTCCTCTACCGACTGTCATTTTTTCAAACATTAGATCGTCATGTGAAGGGTAAAAAAATCAACAACCAAGATGAAAATGACTTCTTATGTTTTATTAATTCTCGTGGTTCTGATTTTTGTAAAGATGGAATGTCTAAGCTATTGTCACATTGGTCAATGTGTAATGACAATTGTAATGACGCTTATTTTGATTAATGAAATTGCTTTCAAGCAAAGTTATGGTCCGTCAACATTTTCAGTTGAAACCGACCATTTCGTATGCAACGACCTAATAAAGATAAAGAAGGTGACTCAGCTTAGTGTAGCCACTCGAGAGCGTTTCCTTAATAATTTTGTTATTCAGCTAAGAGCTCCGTTAAGCGAGATCGGGGCACCAGAACTCGTCTGTTATTTGTGAACATTCAGCTGGTGCCAACGTTCCCACATACAGAAACGAAGTCGGCCAGCAGTTGCTCCTCCTGGCTAGGGCTCCGTGGTGAGAGTGCTTTAAGAGTGGTGCATAACATATTTAAATCTCTGAAAACTAGTTCAATAGCGCATTTATTTTCCGCATACAAGGCCTACGTGAGGCCCATGTTAGAGCATGGTACTACGGTGTATAGTCCTACTACTAACAGAGATGTCGCCTGATTAGAAGCTGTGCAAAACAGTTTTACAAGAACGCATTGAATCAGAGTACATGGGTGTGACTATAACAGCATCCCCTCGGCGCCTGGAAGGAATAAACTCTTCAATTTACGCACTCTTGCTTGACGCCGAAGAAAGTTCGATTTGTTAACGACTTATAACATGGTAAATGGCATGGTGGGTCTCCCGCTTAACGAATTCTATTCGATGCGTCTTTCCAACACAAGATGTGGTCAATGGAAGATCCCAGTTCCTAGAGCTAGCAGCAATAAAAGATCTTTTTGGATCTATCCTAGTCGGGGGGAGCAGATATGTATCTCCCCCCGACTAGGATAGATCCAAAAAGATCTTATTTCTACGGCTTACTGTCCAATTTTGTTTCATGCTCCTTTTTCTATTTTCCATTGTAGTTGTCTTCAATTGGTTTTTAACTGTTCCCGTACAGTTAAAGTCTAGTTTAGCGCGTCATTAGCGACGTAGTAAATAAATAAATAAATAAATAAATAAATAATCAAATAAATATCTAAGGAGTACTAACAAATCAACTTGAGACTTGCTAAGCAGCTCCAGGAGAACACGATAGGATACAAATTTAGAAAACTTTCGAAGAAAAAAGAAAAATTACAAAATCCTCCTTGACAGGTATCTGCAGGAAGTTCCTTAACAGTTTGGTTGATCGATTATGTTGTTGCACTAATTTAATCCTCCTATTTCATGCTTATATTCCCTGTATTATGTTGTTTGTTAGTGTTGTGTTTTTTGCATGGATTACCACGGATAATAAATAAATAGATAAATATGAGCACAACTTCAACAGCAAAGCGTTGAGTGTGCGATCAAAAGTACTAGCTGCCCATCAAAATTCTAAGCAATACACAAAGCTATATATTAGTTATTCTCCGTATCAAACATGCATAGCATTCTCATGAATAGGCGTTCCAACGCTGGGATCTTGTCAGCTTTGTCTTTTATATAGGAAAATTCAAAAAGCTAATGCCCTTATTTTCATTTTCTGCTTTTCCATTCGTACCGCTCTCAAAAAACGCACCTTTTCTAGTCGTTTAGCATATACATGTATATAGATGCAGATGATTTCGCTTAGCAGCTCTGAGTGAAAGTTTGGAGTAATTTCAACCAGTTATTCATCTTATGAGACTCTTATATTGTCAAAGTTTACCTCCTGGTGCCAGATTCATCTACCGCTTACCGCCGTCTAGAGGTGAAAATACCGCAAAACCACCTGATACCACATTCATCAGCACCGTGTTTGCCGAAATTTTCACCGTTAGAGGACCGTAGGTAGCTGATGAATCTGGCCGCTGGTTTAAAAGAATAATGCTGGAGAGCTCAGAATGTAGTTCCAGCTGACGATCAACTCAGCGTTCAGCTTTCTATTCCTCAGACCGGAGCAAATGACACGCAACCACCAACTACTCCAGCATCAACTTTCTCGTAAATTCGCAATGATCCTTGATAGGACGTCTTGCGTCTGCAAAGCATCCTATGTTCCCTAAAGTTGGTAGTTCCACCTGTTCTTCTATTTTCTTTTGAACTGCGAAGATTTTGAGGATTGTATACATTAGTAAACCGGTTTCAACTGAAATAGTATTGTAAGGAATGTGGACCTATAATTAACTATTTTCATCCACCACTAACGTGAAAAGCTTGATTTGAAAATTTCGATAAGTTTGCAGAGCGCTGATGTGATTAATTTGGCCAGTACATACTGCACCAAGTAAAGTTCTCAAGGTCCTTTGCAGACTTGATGGATGATTATCAACATCGTTTCAGGACCAGGTCATTGTTGATTTTTAGTGGGAAACGGGAGTTTTTTTCAAATGAGCCTATTATTATCAGACAATCAAAATACGTTGCCAGTTCAAAATTCAATACGCATAGAAATTCCAGAAAACATTGGTTTTTATTTTTGTTTTCTGAATGGATCTACGACGATTCGCATGAAGGATTTCGAATGAAGGCTTTGTAGAAGTTTGGCATAGAGAAACTCTAGTGTGGAGCAATTGCTGTGATACGCACAGTAGTTAAATGGAACCTAGCCCTCGTTGAGTTGTTGCTTGGTTTCAACCAAGGATTTCAATTGAAATGTGAGATCTGTCGCCGCAATTTTCGTTTAGAACATACGCCATCGTTTAAGGATGTCACACGAAGCACTAGTCGTGATAGCTGCCATCATCTTCATGTCTGCCAGCATCGAGGCCTTCTCTGCAGTGAAACCTTCCAATGACGAGGGATATAAAGGCTGGAAAAAGTTCAACGGCTATCTTTACAAGGTATCAGTTTGCCTTTTTAAGCCGGCGGCGACCATCTGCTTTCAGATTCCGGTCTGATTTGTATTCATCGAAAAATGGAAGCCATCACAATCTGATGTGTTAGATGTATGCTAGTAAACCAGTTATAATAAGCACATAAAAGGCAAACAATGGAATAATGGTCACTAACATAACGAAAACGATTTACAGTATCCTAGTCGGTAGAATAAAGTGAAGTACTATGGTGCAAACAATAATAATAATCTACTATATAACAACCAGCTAAACGACGAGTCATAAAATAGGAAAAAATATGGGGATATTACGGAGCGCGAAAATAGCGAAAAATATCAAGACGTCTTCTACGTGCCACGTCGCGTCACAAGCGCTTAGAGCGTGAAGGAAAGGTCAGAAAATGAGATCGTAGGAATTTCAGTCGATCCAGAATTGTTTAGGTGTTTAAATAGCTGCATTTGTTACAGAATGTGCACTCCTATAGTTTTCTATTTTAGTAGCCCCCTAGCAAAGCTTTTGTAGGAATGCCTTCTTTAGATAGAAGGCTCTTAGGTTATACACTCCAATTTCGTTCGAAGCCATTACGGGCTAAGAAAATGGGGCTATAAATGGGCTTTGCTTGTCGATGCGAGCAAAATAAGAAGATGTACGATGTCCTCGATAAGAGCTGCTTCGTCGCTATTTGTTTTAATATCAGAAACTGCTATTGATCTCCAAGACCTAGAGTTGTGTGTCCAAATAAAGGAAAATGGAGAAGAACTTGCTGCGAGAATTCGTTCACGATAATATAAGAGTATCTTCGAGGAGTAGTTCCTTTCTCACTAAAGAGCACCATTATTGAATGCTTGTTCTAATCTCTGCGTAGACAGAGATTAGAACAAGCAGCCTTAGACAACTTAGACAAACTTAGACGACGTAGCCTTAGACAACTTCCTCAATTCCAGGACGAGCCAAAGTGAAATATGTAATCCTGGAATAACAAAATATAAAGAATAAAATATAATCCTGAAATTTGTAAGTGATAATCAAGCCGATTTAGGTTTTTGTACAAAACAGCACATGGGATGAAGCGAATAAATTGTGCCAGGAACGTGAGGCGAACCTTGCATCCATCCATTCAAGGGAAGAGAACGACTTCATCTACGGTAGCTTATAAATATTATCACTTAAATTGACTAGCACTGACTAGGCAGACTAGTGGGTAGAGTAGGGGTAACACTTTCTCGTACAGTACGCAGAAAATGTGCTCAATCACGTTTTTACATTTTTATTAAATTAAAAAAGACGGATAATTACTGACAGCAACTGCGTACTTCACGTCCAACAGTAGGTTTTCTGCGGCTAAAAAAAATGGTGCCAACTATGGAGCAGAAATAGGGTGGATATACCTATCTAGACTGAGTTAAGAACCGATTTTTTCAGGGTGTTCCAAAATAACGTGATGAAGGTTTGATATTCTCCCAAGCGAATGTGTTATCTGCAGCATGGCGGCAGTAGCGCCATTTTTTGTGCGTATCTTTCTGTCCGTGTTGTAATTTTTAAGTTCTATTTTGTTCCGGTTACAGTTTTTCTCAAGATGTCAAGCCATCGCACTGCGATTTTGGAGCTCCATCGCCAAGGAAGGCAGCAATGCGACATCATTAATCTGCTCAGTCGACTGTCTCCACGGAAACTTGTCGATGTAAGGAGCTTGGTCGTGAAGGTGATCGTCCAGGACGAGGAAGAAATCGCACTGCCAATACGCCGTAGATCCGGAAAATCATAGAAAAGCGAAAAGCCCCAAATCCGAGGGTCTCCTGGGAAAAATCGCCCTGTCAGCCTCACATCGGTGCATCGAATACCCAGAAAGAAACGCGGACTTAAGCCCTACACGTTCCATGAAGTCCAGCTTCTGATGGACAAGAATAAGCGCAAACGGCTCCATTGATGTCGATAGCTCAAGCTGCGGGTCGCAGGTCGCGAGTGGGAGCGAACACTTTTCACGGACGAGAAGCTGTTCCCCGTGGAGTAGGCTCACAACCTCCAATCCGGCTGCATCTGATCTGGAGAGGCTCCAGCCAACTATGCCATAGCCAAACATCGTCAAAATCCGCAGGCACTCACTGTTTGGGGTGGAATCTACACCAACGGAAAGACCCCCTCGTTTTTGTGGACGAAGGAGTGAAAATAAATCAGGATGTGTACTGATGGGACATCTTTGAGACTGTGGCACTTTTCTAGTTCCAGCAGCACTTCAGCAATCGCAGTGGACGTTTCAGCAAGAGTCAATCCCTGCACACAGTGCGAAATGCGCGCAAGCATGGTGCAAAGCCAATTTCCGTACTTCATCATGTCTGCGGAGTGGCCACTGCACTCCCCGGATCTGAATCCGACGGACTACAGTCCATTTTGAAGGCTAGGGACTGTGCCAAGCGCCACCACAGCCTGGAGGCCCAGAAGGAATCTCTTCGTGGGGAGTGGGAACGACTGCCTCCAGATGACCTGCTGCCCATGGCCAAAAACTTCATGAAACGTTTTGACTTCTGTATTCGTGCCATGGGAAATCACTTTGAATTCGGTCGAATATAATGTTGCCTAGTGTCTATGTTGCTGTTATTTGTGTATAGTTTTGTAAGCTTCTCAGCTGTTTCGTAATTGTAATTTGAAAACCTTCATAGCGTTATTTCGGAACGCCCTGTAAGACACTTTAAGCTAAATAATATGCTGTTCTCAAATAAGTGAAGAAAATATAGACGTAGATAGACGAACTTATATAGTTTCATTTTCACAACTGACAACGAGTCTAATATTCCCTGCAAACAATCATGAATTGAAGCAATTGGCCGCCTTTGCTAAAGTATTGCAGGCAGTCTTTAATTGGCTGCAATCTAGAGTGTGTGTGTTTGTCACCATCAAAGCACCATAAAAACCAAAGGCTGCTTGTGACTACTGTGGTGGAAATTTGTACCGCTTTCATAAAAAGGACAAATATCAAATACGTTTGAGATTCGTTTGTGGCATGTGCCATGCATTTCACTTGAGACTGAAGTCGTGGAGGCAATTCGAGTGAGCCATTGGCTTACAAAAAATCAATCACTTTGGATGACCAGTCATCAAGTCAATGTTTTATCCTTACCATTCAATTCTGGTACCAGGTCACTAATCCCAGAAGTAAGGAGGGTATGGTTGGCCTGGGCGGGATCCCAACTCAGAACACCGATTAGAAATACGCGCGATGCGCATCCGCGTTTTAAAATTTCCAATTGTCGGCTGCACGTATTCCGCTGCTTTCCTCATTGAAACGTTTGAAAGGAGAGAAAACTCACATATCTAGAAACCCGTGAACCAGGGAAATGTTAACGCAAAGGAAGCATCAGAAATGTGTTTTCTTCCTTAAAATTAGGCCTTAGATAAGTTGATTCATATAAAACGAAGAAGGCCATTACATTCGAAAGCTTTGAGTAATGGTGGTTTCAAGGAACATTTAATTTTCGATTGAAATAATGGCTTCGAAATATGTGAAAAAATGTATGGATTTGGAGAATAAAGGACTTTTGGCTTCTAAAAATGAGAAAGGTCTTCGAATCCATGCTACCATAAATTATAACTTTAGAATCGGATTAAAAATCAGTCACTTCAATCACATCTTCAAACAGGGACCTACGAGTAGCAAATCATAAACTAAAGAGGTTGTCAGAATAAAGTAGAGAAACTAAACATAAGATTATCACAACGTAAAACGCACCAGATATGTACATACAAGCCAAGGAAGTATCAACTTCAGGAAAATCAAGATACTCTAAACGAGTAGAACTGAAGACCCCAACCTACGAAGGATTTCTCTGGATCGGCTTGAAAAAAGAAGGGGATCAGTGGAAGTGGTCTGACGATTCGCCATCGGACTACACGTTCTGGCATCCTGAGGAACCCAACGGCGGTGAAAACGAGAACTGTGCGGAGGTAGGAGCATTTTCACCTGAACTAGAAAGACGGAAAGGAGAATTGGAAGTATCCCATTTTTCACAAATATTGTCTGAAGAATACTGAAGGACTAACTGACCTATCGCCAAAAATTGTATGACATTTATTCATTTATTTGCACACTACAAAAAGTGCTCTAACGAAACAAGCAAACCACGCTAGGATTTTAGGAAATACCAGATCCAGTGCTATGAACGCAAGACAACCACAGTAGGATACTGGTTGAAGCACTGAACGTAGGAGAGTTGCTTTCTGTGCGGTGCAGGAGACTAGGTGATCCTGCCGCAAGACTAAGGACATAGGACGAGGCTTTAAGGCCGTTCTATGTGGAAGTCCCAGGACCACCAGTGGTGTCGGAATAATCGTCTCCGAACGATTTCTTGACTCGATTCTAAGCGTCGAACATCGGTTGACGAAGATCGTTGGCGCCGATAAGGAGCGACTCCATCACTTCCTCCCTGCGTATGCTCCACAGAGTGGCTGCTCCGATCAAGTCAAGGATGAGTTTTGGAACCTGCTTGATGAGAAGACAGCAGAGGTACCGTCAAAAGATGTCATCATAGTCACAGGTGACCTTTATGGGCACGTAGGTGCTGACAGCGTATCTATCGTATCTGAAACCACCATGGCAGCTGTACCCGTATGGACGGGTACAGCTGTCATGGTGGTTTCAGATACGGGTCACATAACGTCGGTTGTAATCGTATTCTTGATTACGCAGAATCTTATAACCTCACCATAGTGAACACCGTCTTCCAAAAACTCGCACCCTATCTCATACTGCAGTGAGAGTACCAAGACCCAGATAGACTTTGTGCTTGTGAAGGATCGCGACCGGAGCATTGTCACAGACGCGAAGGTCGTGCCGTATGAGACGGTCGCCCACAGCATCGACCGCTGATCTGCACTTTGAAGATCGCCCCTCTGGGGTTGAAGCAGGTCAAGCGGTGCGGTGCACCAAGAATCAAGTGGTGGCGAATGAAAGGGAAGGAAGCAGCTGTGATTTCTCGCGGTCAGTCACGACTGTCAATGAAACTTGGAAGAAGGCGACCGACGCGATTCGTCAAGCTGCACAGCCGGAACTCGGCATTACGAAGCCTGGGCGACGGAAGGTCGACAAGCAGGCATGCCTTTGGATAAATGACGCGAAAGCAAAAGTTCGAGAGAAGGAGTCGTTTTATCAAGTGTTTTTCGGCGAAAGGTAGCCGATAACTGGCAGAAGTACCTAGAAGGAAAGAAAGCTGCAGAGAAGGCCGTGGCTCTTGCAAAAGCCACTCATTATGGAGATGTCAACGAGAAGCTCGAGTCGCGCGATGGTGAGCGATATCTGTACCGAGTTGCAAAGTATCGCCATCGGCAGACCGAGGATATTGAGAAGTTCTTTGGCATCAATGATGAAGACGGCTATCCTCTTATGGACCGCAAGAAGCCTTTGAAGCGATGGCGCGATTGCTTTGAGGAAATCTCCACGGTAGAATTTCCTCATCCAGTTCAACGGCCCCAACCCATGCGTCCATCCAGAAGATCACCGTTGAGGAGGCTGAAGCGCCTTTGAAGATGGTGAGGCCATGCAAAGCGACTGTCCCTACCACGTGGCAGCTGATTTAGTGAAGTCCAAGTACTGGTACACTGCTGAGTAATTGGCGTACTTCTTTAACCAGGTTGTGGTGGAGAAGAAAGTGCTGATTGTTGGCGCCACAGTACGACGATTCCGATTTGGAAGAAGAAGGGCAGTCCTGCAGACTGCTTCATTCGCTTGCTTTCGCACAGCATGGAGATCTTTGAGCGAGTTGTAGATGGACGAATTTGTGGCATCGTCCAGCTTTCCAGCAATCAGTGCGGCTTCGTATCTGGCTGTGACACCATTGATGCCATACACGCCGCCCGCCTCCTGTTAGAGAAGCACCGCGAGAAACAGAAGCCAGTGCATATCGCCTTCCTCGACTTGGAGAAGGCCTTTGATCGCGTATCGCGTGAAGCGATATGGTACATCATGGGGTTCCTGAGGAGCTCATGGAGAGGGTGCGAATTCTCTATTCTTGTTCAGAGAGTCGAGTTCAAGCTGCAGCTGGAACCTCGATGGAGTTCCCCATCTCTGTCTCGGTACAACAGGGTTCTCCATTTTCCCCGCTTCTCTTTGTTGTCGTCACGAATGCCGTCACACGAGATCTTCAGAAGCCTGTCCCCTGGACGTCGCTTTATGCAGATTTAATGCTCGCCTACGAAGATAAACTAATAAGAACTGAACTGGAGCGAGAGGTACGAGCTTGGGATGATCGCCAGGAGCGGTTTGGACACACATCAAAGCTATGTTCTCCTCAGACAAGCTCGGTACCAATTCGCTGACCCAGGAGGCATGGAAGGTTTGACTGGCGCAGACGGGAAATCCGAACTAAGAACCCGTTATGGGGTGCACGCGACAGCCGGCACAGCCTCCGACTGCGCTACACTCGCCCTAATATCGGAGTAGAATCGGTGAGTAACCGATACCCTATAAAATTGAACGTGAACAAGACCAGTAGTAGTATCTAACGAAGGACGTGAACGAGTCCAGCTCCATCAAGGTAAACGACATCGAGCTTCCACGCACTTCGGTCTTCAAGTACCTTGGATCAGCAGTAAAATCTGATGGCAATCTGATGGTTGAAATGAATTCACGTGTGAATGCAGCTTGGTCCAAGTGGCGTTCGCTGACTGGTGTGCTCTGCGATAGGAAGATACCAGAGCACGTGAAGTCGAAGATCTACGGAGCAGTCGTACGCCAGTAGCAATGTACAGCGCTGAGTGTTGGCCTACGACTAAGAAAGCTGAAACGTGCCTCAGTGTCATGGAGACGAAGATGCTGCGCTGGATGGTAGGAGTCACGCGCATGGACCGCATAAGAAATGATGCCATTCGGCAGAAGTTCGGTGTCGCGCCGATAGCGTACGAGATGCGCGAAGCTCGCCTGCGATGGCACGACCACGTTCTGCGTGGAAAGGAAGACAGCATCCGCAAGATAGGCCTTAACTTCGAGGTAGTAGGAAAGCGGCCTAGAGGGCGCCCGAAGCAGCGCTGAGCTGATACGTTACACAAGGACTTGAAGGTTGGTGTCCACCCTGATCTAGCACTGGATCAGGAAAGGTGGCGTCATGACAGCGGAACAGCAGACCCCGCCACGAAGTGGGACAAGCGCTGAAGAAGAGGAATCCCTTTTGGGATGCGTCACGCATTCTACTTTCATGGAGGCGATTTGAATGTGTATTTGGACACACAATTACTTGTGCTGGCCATTCGATGAACACATCAAAGCTATGTTCTCCTCAGACAAGCTCGGTACCAATTCGCTGACCCAGGAGGCATGAAAGGCTTGGCTGGTCCAGACGGGAAATCCGAACCAAGAACCCGGTATCGGGTGCACGCGACAGCCGGCACCGCCTCCGACTGCGCTACACTCGCCCTAATATCGAAGTAGAAACGGTGGGTAACCGTTACCCTATAAAATTTTTGATCAAAGAAGGTTTCACATCTCTTCTTGCCTACCATGTAGACAATTTGCTGAAGGCATGGAGGGTGGTTATGCTATAATAGCCTGTTTTACTTACCAGACTGGAATATACTAGAAGGCAAATAATTAGTAGGAGCTAGTGAGACCTGCTCTAGGATTGCCCAGAGCATGTCCAAAGTACATCGAAGGCTTGAGCGCCACCAGGTGCTTCAAGTCCTCAGTTACATGTTATTTTCGAGCGGTTTCACAGCAGTTACATAACAATTCAAAAACTTTTTTAAACGTATAATTGCAGCTCTACAATCACTTGTTTTTCAATGGAGAATGGAATGACATTCCGTGTGATCGGACATTAAGGGCCTATATCTGCAAAGTGAAAGCATCTGAATGACGTGTGAATTGTATTAATAAACTGTTTCTAGCATCGAAGCTATTGCGTTGCTGTACGAACTTCCATAGATTTAGATTCCAACCACTAGGTGCATTTTCGCTTCGTAGTGCAGGACGCAGCATCGCTAGCATTTGCTCAGTTTTCTGGCCACTGTACTGTCGCATTCTGTTGCTACTTCTACAAGAAGACGTTGACGAGAAGCCTGAGTGATCTCGATCCATATGGTAATGATGAGCTATTCGGCTCATGTGGTGGACGAATACGTCGGCTCAAGTGTTTCAGAATCTTCATCGAGGACGCTCTCCGTCCCCGAGAGCCGCTCAAGACCCTTTCCGCGGAAATTCGAATGTGCTGACTCCCAAATTTGGGCTGGGTTAAAGCAGATACAGGTGCACTAGCTGAAAAGTAGGACACAGATTTTCCGCCTACCAAAGGTGAACGGGAGCATCTGTCATAAACAAAACGTCACAGATTCTTCTATTAAACCTTCCGCGACAGATGTGAGTTGAACCCGCGTCCCTCGCTTTCCTCCCCACGGTGCTCTCCAACTTTAATCCCTTCATACCGTCCTTGTGGTAGGGTAGCCGTGCGTTGTACTATTTGATTTTTGGATTTGATTCCCGTGGTTCTTCAAAATTAGAGATCATACTGGAATAGCCGTCTTAGCCTAGTTGATAATCAGTACACCAGAATACACTCTTCTAGTGCTAATTTTGTGGATACTAATGTCATCCTGTAAGGCGCTAAAGTTGTCCTGTAACGACCCGAAAACGTTAGGACATCCGTGCTTCTACAACGGCCGACATTCAATTGGGATTTGCACGTCACGGTTCATTCGAGGCCCTATGGTCGAGGTGAGTCAAAGTTGTTGCTAGGGACCGAACTACAGGTTGAGTTAACCAGAATTTGGGTCTTAATGGCAATTAAAAAGCAGTGACCGCTACGGGACCTCCACAAATTGAACCTCGAGTTTTTACTCCGACGTAAAGGTAGAGTTTGCGTTGGTCAGTCGCTTTGCGAGACTCAATCTGGTATGCTGGATATTGTGGAAGCAATTTGGATGCGTGTTTGGCGATTTGCAGAGGCCCTCCGATGGACAGGTCAACAATACTTTATCCTTCCCAGACTAGTATTACACCATCAAGCTAACACTGGAGGTATGAGGGCTTGGTTGGCCTGGGCAGCGATAGGCGATACCTCTCCGACTAAGCTAGTCCATGCTTGCTTCCACATCTTATAGGGTGGCGCATAAGTATTGAGACAAATTCAAATTGGCCAAAAGCCCCATTTTCAAAATGAACTATGATTTTCTATCACTACTTATTCTATTATTATTCTTTAAGGCCGCAAGCTAACGAAACTACGATAGGTTCGAAATGTCCTCCAACAACGGAAATATAAAAATCCAAGCTCCGAAACGGTGTCCGACCGAAGTGCAGATTGCCCGCAAGCAGTTTACGTCGATTTTTCCCAGGCATTTTGAAATGAGGCTTTGTGAGCGCTCATGCCCTGGCGAGAACAGGAATCAAAAAGGAATAGGTTTTCATGTTTCCTATACTGTGGCACTTCGCTAGATCAAAAAGTGCCAACGGCAACCTCATATTTCTTTTTAGTGGAATAATCACAAGTAATTCTTTAAAAATTAAACAAGTTATAAAGAAAGAGTCAACAACAACCACGGATATAAAATGGTTTGCGAAAACTTCAGGGAAGAATTATCCTTCTACAGCTATCGCAAGTCTTATACGCTGCATTAAAATTACTATTCTCGATGCATTATGAATTATTGACAACATACTTTTAAAAAGGAATCCAACAGGTAAACTATTAGGTTAGAGGTGAATATGGTGATAAGAATCTAGATAAAAAGTATAAAAACCTGCTGGAATTCTGTCCTGCTCTTGCAAACAAAATGCCCTACCCATACAAGCAGCATCTCCAAGTAGCCGTCTTTAAACACAAGCTGTCGGAGACCGAAGGCCTTCGTAGAAATGATGTTTTCATTTTTGCTTAAGCCTAGAGCGGCTGTTATAGAAGATAGAAGATGTTAAGAGGTGCTCCTAACAGCTTCTGTCTTCTATAACGGCCGCTCTAGGCTTAAGCAAAAATGAAAACATACGCTGTAGGATTTCGACGTGAAAGCTACGTATATTTTATTCTGCTCAATCTACAATTCGCTTTCACAGCGCAATTTTCGCGGATTTTTTAGAAAGCTTTCAGACGAGAAATTTTGCCGTGTACAAGAGTATGTCCACCAGTTCCCGCATTTCGCAAGACATAACTGCGAAATTATTTACATCTGGAAATTTTTACCAGTGTTTTGGCGGAGATCTGCCAATCTTTTTACAGTTCTTAGCATAATTGAAGAGGCTGAGCCGAGCCGAGCTTTGGGACCATTTGAGAGCGACCATTTGAGTTTTTAAGCCTAAAATGGCGGAGTCTTCCGGTCCGACCTAATAGAAGTATGCAGATGATAAAATTTTCACATTTTCATTCAGGTGCAATCGCTTTTAAAACCGGCCCTCTTTAGCTTCAGGTTCCGCTGTCACTCAGCTTTCTATCCTTCTACAGAAATTTGTCCGTTTTTGAATCTTGAAAATAAAGTTTTTAAGGGAGCCACTAATGTGCAAGTTCATGAAGATTCGAGTGCAATATGAGGTGACCATGAATCACTAACCACGTGAGAGTCTAAAGATTGTTTGAAACAGAACAATGATGAAGCCAAGTAAAGGGCATTAAATCTTTAACGAAGCAGAGTACGGAAAACGAAATCAGGAGGAGGACTATGCACTACTGAAGATGCAATTTGCAGATGCAGATTACCAAATTAAAACGCTATCTGAATAAAAGAGCATTTAACACTTTCTGCTGACCGTGTTTCCAGTTCACTTGTTCTGAAAGGATAGAATCTGAAAGTAATTGACGACGATAAATAACAGTGGATTAGATTTCTGATGCGAAATAATGTAGGCAAGGAAACCACTATTATCGCCACACTGTTTTAATTAGAAATTAGGTAAATGTGCCACAAAAAATTAATCTGAAGATAGAGAGTGATAGAGTCTCGTGATAAATAAATAAACAAATTTTCTTGGAATAAAACAGGGACCATCAACGCACCCACAAAGCTGTGTGTGAGATCTGCGATATCATAAGTCTCTGGGATCAGACAATTCTTTAGCTGAAAACACTGCATAGTCGTATTAACTCAACGATTACTCCCTGCCATTGCTTACTTCACGCAAGTCAACCTAACGACAACGTCGGAGAAAAAGCTCGAAATCAAATGATGTCGCGCAGCTGAAGGGAAACTGAAAAGAAAAACGGTGGATATGGCACGAGATAGAAATTTAACAGCCCAATTGTGTGAGAAGGCAGTTGTTCTGAGAAAAGCAAACCTGCCAACAATAATGAGCTAGGCATGAACTACATAGAATGCAAAGGCTTGCGAAACAAAGTGCACATGACCTCCAAGGTTGTGGACACTGAGTGAAACTAAATATAAGTAGCGCTCGAAGGAGATGCTGGTTCAATACTATGCACAAATGTTTGCGAAATTAATATATAGAGACGCCGTCGCATGGAACAAGTTGTCGAGAATTAGGTGGGCCGGTCACGTGATGCGCTTCGCAAGCAACACCCGCTGGACAAGAGCCGTCACCAACTGGATTCTGGAGATGTCAAGGGAACACTAGGACGCCCACAACCGCGTTGGTTGGACTGTTTCAAGAAAGCCCTGAGCCAAAGGTATGACGCTCTTCGTGTCCCTCGAGCGAGGAGGATCCAGTGGATCACTCTGGCACGCGACAGCGACAAATGGAGAGGATGCTGGCGCCCACTCGAACAACCTGATGATCAACGGCACGACAGATGATACATGTGATTACGGTATTATTCATCTAATAGGTAACTACAAACCAGTGAGCACAACGTCATTATACTTCAGGCTATTTGGAAATTTCTAAAAAAGCATATTGTTGATCACTTGGGGGTCAATTCCCTCATTCCAAGTCATCAGCACGGATTTTTTTTGGAAATCTGTAGAAACAAATTTGCTGGGTGAATAAATGGCCACAGTGAACATCTGGAGTCGAGGATAGCTTGAGATGTACTTTACCTTGATTTTTTTAAAGCATTTTCCAATAATAAACACCACACTTTAAACTTCTGCAAAAACTTGGACATCTCACGATTCATCCCGTAGTGTTTGAATTGGTACAAAACTAGCTTCCAGACCGTAGTTTCAGGTGAAGATAGGAGGTACTTTTTCACCCATAAGTTAGTGAAGGGTGGACTTCATCAGGAAGGGGTCCTTGCCCCGGCTCCAATTGCTATATACGTAGCTGAGCTGCCATTGATTCTCCTTAATTTTTTCTAAATTCAGAGCGCAGTGAGGGGATATGAATTACAGAGCAATTGCTCATAATAGTCATCCGCGCCCTTCCTATCAACCTCATTTTCGACTAAACCAAATCGATACCGCAGCTCAAGTCAAGGCGGAAAGGCGGGTTAATGGTGCACCATGGCGTAATCAAAGGCATTGCCCAGTCACTTGCTTATTCTTCTGTGCCTACCAAGTTTGCTATGAACGTTCCGTCTAACTCATCTCCTTCAAGGCCTGGAAGAAGCTCAGAATTTTACCGTCCATGAAGCTATTTTGGGTTAGAAACATTGTATCCTCCTCCCTCCCTTTGGTCAGAATCAGCCAGCCCACAGCGCAGGAAGACCGACTCAACTGCCCACCATGGAGCAAGTGAGAAGCACTGCTGCGGTCAAACATACTGCACAGCGCACCGGATGGCGAAAAGTGCACATAGCGGCATACAGGGTGTCTAAAAAATCTAAGCACTGCTTGAAAGGTGATAAATTTTCTCAGAGTAAAGGTACTAAAAAGGTTAACGGCTCATATGAGAGCTGAAGAAAATAGAAATTTTCTGACATGTAAGCGGTATGGATTGCGCCATGAGCTCGTCTGAATTCTTGCATACTCGACTGATTGTTCTTCCCTTGAATACTTATGATAATTTTTTCACAAAATCGAATATCGAATATCGATTGATTTGTGCTTTTCTAAGGTTTAAAACTTAAAAACAAACTACGGCCTGCGAAAAGTTCAGGGTATCCTAAAAATGCAGATACTGTTTGAAAGGTTCTAACATTGCTACTAGTAAAACCTTTGAAGATGTTTAATACTCATATGAAAGCAAGGAATAACGAGATTTCGGTGGCTTGTTAATAGTGAAAATTGCGCCGTGCATCCGCCTGAAACCTTGTATTTCAGGCTCAATTGATTATGCATGGGCTAAATGCTTGCTACAATATTGTTACTACTTGCTCAGTCTAACTAGTGATGTGCTTCACCTAACGTTTAGACCTTGAAGATCACGTGAAAGACATGGGACATGTGAATTAGTTGATTGCACAATTTAAATGTTTTTCATTTCCCAAGACGGATTCTGTGGACTGATGAAGCAGCATTCAAGCTGAATGGAGAGGTTAATCGGTATAATCACAGCTTCTGAGCGTCGGAAAATGTTTAAAATAGGACAGCACAGGTTAATTAGGCCAAGTAATATCAAGATTGTAACAAGCATTTAGCCCATGCAAAATGAATCGAATCAATTGAGTTTGAAATGCACGGTTTTAGGAGGGGGCATAGCGAATTCCTTACTATTTACACGACACCGAAATCTCGTTACCCTGCGCTTAAATACGAGCCTCAAGCATCTTCAAAAGCATCACTAGCAGCCTTTTTGCAAAGCCATAGTGTGCTTTTAAGTTTTAAAACCTTAAAAAACTCAAATCAATCAGAACGGCCACTTTGTGGAAGAATTATAACAAGTATTCAAGACAAACCCGATCAATCAACTGCAAAATGCACAATTTCAGACCAGTGCATGGCGCAATCCATATCGATCATATGTCAGAAAATTTTAATTTTCGTTTTCGCTATCATATAGGCTCTCAGCGTCTTCAGTACCCTCACTTTGTGCAAAGTTATCACCTTTCAAACGGTATATACATTAATAGGCAAGAAATCATTTGTTACCGTAATGCACTTGTTTTTATTTTTCATAAATGGATCTTCTTTGCGAATCCAGAGTGGATGGGTTTCGTCAGAATGAAATGACATTTGGGAGGGTCGTTTCTCAAGTGACTTCGACTTCTACAGGCTGTGAAAAAGGCGACAACGCAGCAGCGTAAGCCGCAGTACAGAGTTTATCAATCTTCGTTGAAGAAAATACTCGTCGACTACAACGTCAAAGATGCCAAAATCATTGAGAGTCGGACGTGGAATCCAGAAAGCCTCGAAAACCTTTCTGGAGCCAATTTTGTCCTTAGGAGACAGCACTGTGCACTTTACATAAATGGCATCAAGGTCAGCACCGAGGTGGGCCTTTCTTCGGTGTTTCCCAAGCAGGGTTACTAAGCTTTGATTTCTCTTACCAGCAAGGTGTTCTTAATGCGAATTACTAACACCCTTCAGAATTCCCCGACATAATGATCGCCTCGAATTAAAAATTTGAGACTGGCAGGTGACGAGCTTTTGCGTGCAGTTTCCTGTCCTCCTGTGCGGACAAACCACGGTATCAGGCATAACACAATCGCGGTTATAGAGCCGATTGCTAACTAGTTATCGCTTGATGTTGTTTCTCAGTACATTCGCCAGTGTAAAATCCTCATCCAAGCCTGCTCGCAATAGGCATTGATGTACAGCCGCTGCGATTCGGTTCGCAACGAAAGTGGGAGTCAGATTCTGTCACTCTACGCATTCTCCCGGTGTCCGTATCGTGCTCGAGTTCGTCGAACTTCGCACCCATTGGGAGCAGCTATCTGACACGCTAGCATCCGCGATTCTTCTTGCTCCTCGTTTCCCGTGCAGATCCCTGTTAGGGTACTAAACATGTTGCGAAGTGCAGCACGTTTCACAGCTAAAGGGAAGTGGTTCTGTTTGCTACCGGTCGTCCAATCTTTCTCATGAAGCAAATTGTTAGAGCCGGTGGCAAACTTTGCTTATGGCAAGTCCTCTAAGCTGTGAGGAAGATTTATCAGACCATTTAAAGATGTTGCAGAAGAGACATTCTTTCACAAGAATCAATACATGTGACTTTCTCAGACCAAATGTAACAACACTACTCTCGTGTTCGCCAAGCATTTCAGATAGTGCTTGAAGAGCAGCAACACTCTCCACGTTATACAAAGCAGTCATATCAAACGACTCGATTACATAGTCCTGTCGAAATCTGCAAGAGCGCAAGCAATGCAGTCATTTTCAGTGTTTTCAAGTAAGAGAGTACGAAGTTGAGGAGTTGACTAACGATCTGTTAAGGAACCAAAAAATCGCCCAGTCGTTTCGTCCACAGCACTTATATGGGCCGAGTATTTCACGTGGTAATCTTGTATTGGGGCGCGTGGAGAGCAGTCGGAGGAGGCGCCGGCTGTCGCCAGCACTCGATACCAGGTTCCTGGTTCGGATTTCCCGCCCTAGCCAACCAAGCCTTCCATCCCTCCTGGGTCGGTGAATTGGTACGAGGAGACTTGTCTAGGAAGGATAGAGCGTTGACTTGTTCATCGGCTGGCCACTGCAAGTCATTGTATGGCTATATATGTCGTGGAGGCATTCAACTTGCCTCCACGACATCCCGTAGAAGTAGAATGCGTGGCGCATCCCAAAGGGAACTCTGAATAACGCCGTCCTTTATTCTTTATCTTTAACAGTTCTAGGGGGAGAAAAGGTTTGTCTGGCCTGAGAGGGACCCGAACGATGAAATGATTTGGGGTGTGCACGCATCCTCCAACTGCGCTATCTCATGCCCAAGTCAAACCTTGTGGATTGCCTAAATCCGACGATATTTTCAGATCAATCTTGTATCCTATCCCGCTTTGAATTAGGGAAGATTTTGCATCCTTTGCCATAAAACTCCCACAAATGTTGGACGTAATGCGTTCTATGTTGAGGAAGAAAATATATGTCTTAGAGTGCCTGACTGTTTTGGCAGAGGCAGGCCAATGAACTTGAGTGAACGTCGGATGCGAGAGAAAACGCGCTCACAGTGAAGCCTTGCACCCTTGAAGTGCTTCTGATCACGAACATCTCTTGTCAGTGCAATGTGACGTCTGGGAAGGATTGAGCGCTGACTTGTTCATCGGCTGGCTACCGCAAGTCAGTGTATGGCCAAATACACATTCAAATCGCCTCCACGACATCCCGTAGAAGTAGAATGCGTGGCGCATCCCAAAACGGAACGAATAATTAACGCCGTCGTTTACCCTTTTATCGTCAATTTTGTATTGTCAAATGATTAGTTTTTTAGGTCAGCAAAAGTTCTCGCTCATCCCGAATTTCCTATCAGTCAAGCTTTCCACCTTTTCGGTGCCAGTTAACTGGCTTTTTTTGCTTTGCCTTCGAAGGATAAGACATTGATATTCCATCGGTTCGTCACTGCAACTTGCTGTAAGGCCAATTACGGATTCAAGTTATCCTTATAGAATCAACGCAAAATATTACATTTGTCAGATGGAAAAACTCATGTTAGTAAATGATGTTTATGTACAGGCGCCTTGATAGAAAACAAAACTTGGAACAAGAGCGTAACGCGATCTCGATGACAACGCGATGCCAAGACTACACCTCTTCTGCAAGCAGTCTAGAGAAATTACTTTCGGTAGAGAGAAAAGCGCTCTATGAGCATTCAAACAGGTGAAAAAATTTTAGGAATACCTTGTCTACTGGCGCAAGCACTGAGAAGATTTCTTCAATCTCCCATAGACATTGCAGCTGTCCCTAACTCATTTAAACACACTAGCATAGATACACCCTCCTTCCAAGGCAAACCATTGGACGGTAGAACGGCACCGTGATGGTTGGCGACTAGCATTTTTGAACAGGGCTATAGGAGCAAAATTTCTCTTCCAAGAAATTAAGGGATAAACGTCAAAGAATGCAGTTTCCTGTTCGTTAATCCATACTAGGAATACGCCACGTCTTCTACCCCTTTTATGTATTGTGGAAGCCGCATAAATGGGTAATGGACCTTTACAATGAGTTGCGGTTGCAAATTGATGTAGAAGCCAATGTTTCGCCCTTTCCAGAAAACTCTGGTGCTAATTCACCGGTTTAGGAGCTATGGAGGGCTTGCCCAACTTACGCTGATCCAAAAACAAGAGCATCGATTAAAGGCGCGCGCGACAACCAGTGTCTGACCCGCTTGCGCTAACATGTGCCCTCAAAGAGACCTCGAGAGAGAGTTTCAACCTGATAGACACTTACGACAGAGTTCAGCTAGAGGGAAGAAGAAGCACATTTGCAGCATCGCCCGATGTGCTACATTTAGAGTCGGCCGTTCTCTGAATCCTTAACGAATTAAATTTTCAGCAAAACCGCAGCGATAGGAAAACACGGGAAAAAATTCTGATCGAATTTCGGCGGAGAAGTTGAAACGGAGAGCCCCTAAATGAATTCGGGGTGCAAGCAATAACTAGAAGTGTTTTGAAAGTGCAGCGACGAACTGATTCCGGTTAGACGATAGCCAACTCATCAATCGGAATGAGCTGCGGTAAATAAAAGGCAAAGCAACATAATATTAGGTTCCATATGCACTTCCATACGCATTTACTACAAATTACTTCACTTTCAGAGCCCAACACAAATAACTAGACACAGAATCCAGATATCCAAATGCACATATTTTATTCTATTTGTAGAATAAACTCTGACAGATCCAAAGCTGCAGCTCTAGTAAACCGCCCCCACGACCAGAGTTTCTAGTACGCTACTCACGCCAAGGTTGACGACCAATAGAAAATAGGGTTCCCAGATTAACAGCCCTGGATGTTTCTGAGTTACCCATCAATTTTTTAATATTTGACACACCACTGTGTTTTTTTTTGCGAAAACAGAAGAACACAGAAAGAAATTGGTTGCCAGCGGCTTTTGTGAAATGAAAATTATTGGTTTCCCTTCATCCGTCAGCACCTCTGGTTCCGGTTGAGGAATCAAGCTTTATGGAAGGTGGTAAAGGGCGGCTGCTCTGACTAGGCAGGGAGCTCAAAGGAAGTATTTCTCAATGAAACATCACTACCCAGAATTCCATAAACGGCGGTCTTTCAACATCAGCTGTACCATTTTCTATATGCTGTTACTGTTTCGCCATTTTAAAAACTGCAATGCAGGTCTGACAGTCTTAACTGTTCAACGTTTTTTTTTATAAATGTATTAATGGCAAAGTGACCCTTATCATGGGAAACACGTCACTTGTATTACAGTATTTTCATTTTTCTGTCTCAAAGCAATTTATCCCCTTCGTCAAGTAAAACATACAGCAGAAGAATAAAGGTTGCTTAACGTAGACAACAGTTTGTAATGTAACCTTTGGCATCCATTTTCATTTGCCATGTAAGGATTGTTTTAAAAAGGGATGAACTGACAATGAATAACAAAAAGTTTCCTCTGAAGAAACGTAGAAGACCTTGCGTACAATATTCTGATCAATCAGATAGTGATAGTGATAGCCAATAGAGAAGGTGAAATAGTAGCAAAAAGACAAGGCTCTAGGAGTACACAATTTTTGTCATTCAAAGGGCTGTTAGCCGCATTACAAGCAACCCTAGCTTTATCCTTGCCAGCTGCTCATAGTACCAGCCATTGTGAAGCTTCAGCCATGGAACTTGCCGAATTTTGGAAGCAATCCGTCCGTTCACGGAATGTAAAGTATATGTCTAAAAAAGCCTTTATAGATCTCGTCAGCAGTGCTTACTAATAAACGCATATTAAAAGGTAATGCAAGATACGTGAAATCGCAATAGGAGGCGTCGACTGCAATCTGTACACTAATCAGGTAGAGACCCGACTAGAATAACCAAGGCTTCCACCTCTCAAAGGTTGACGAACTGGTTCAAGATTTGTGTACGCAAGACACACAAAATTTTTTTAATTTTATTTAAATTCGGCTAACATTGCCCCTTGTCTTTTTAGAAGTGTTGTAAGCACTAGCCGCTATTCTGCGCCACATACTCTAATTTTTCGGGAGATTTGAGCTTGAATTCAGCCCTATGAGGGTCGGTAGGGGCATGAAAGTAATAGTGCTGACGTTCCCAAATGAGCGCGGTACCTGGTAATGCTGGAATATGGCACGGCACTCATCTGTTTTCACCCGTAAGAGTATTGGCCTGTGGGACAAAGTACAGAAAAGTTTCACTAGGAAGGTGATGATTAGAGTGCTTGGCTTCATTGATGACCAGATTCTTTCTAGTGCCGAAAGGAATCGAAACCACGGTCTTCACAAGATGTCATCTTGAGGGTAGACTATGGCACTCACTAATGACTTGCTACTCTTTCACAAAAATCTGTTTGGTAAGTGTGGTATCGAGCCAGCGGAGTTCCTACCGGTGACGGCCATTTCAGTCACCAGGCGTCGGCCCATCAAGCTTCAGGTTAAGACGGCTAAGCTCGACTGTAGGTGGTACTTTTTCGCTAACGGAAGAATCGGCTCATTTGAGACCTTACTAAAGCGGGGGCAAGATGCGTTGCGTTATATCACCTTCAAAAACTGCTTCATAAGAAGCTTATTCCGTGAGGACACCGTGCAACTTTCCGAGTCTGTCAGTTCTTCGGCTTATCATTTGTTTGTTGTTTTTGTTATCTTACTTTACGAAGTTGTGAGACACGTTATGTTATTGGTTGTACAGTGTTGTTTTGTGTTGTTGTTAGTGTTGTTTTTGTGCATAACTGGCACTTTGCAGGTACGATGTTCGGCAGATGGACGGGGAACCGCTATCACGTACATTTTCTTCTGCTGTTAGAATAATCAACTTACCAGAACGCGCATTTTGCTTTAAAACTGCGCGATTGAGTCCCGAAAATATTTCATTATATTAGGTTGTCCCATAAGTCCCTACCGTTTTTTTAAATGATTCATTGCGGATTTCGTCGGTTGTCTCTTGCACAGCGTTCGATACAGCATTCGAAAACGAATAACTTGCTCTATCAGAGCGTGCATTGTATTTCTTTTTTCATCCAGAACTTTGTCAATTTTTAGGTCGTTAGAGTGAAAAGTGAAAAAGTAGCCATTTGCGCAGTTTCTCTCTGCGCTTGGGTTTGGGATTTTTTGCGCAGTTTTTTATAGCATTTGGAAGACAATGTTCTGTGCTACAAGAACACGTGTTGGCGCTATTTGCTCATTTGTCCTTTGTTGATTTTTAAGTGATCAAATTGGGACGTCCGACTTTCCCGTCCGAATTTTTAATGACAGCTCCTGCTCTGGGGTTGACTTTTTTGCTTGGTGCTATATGTTGTTCGAAAGAGGATGTTTTGCTCAATAAGAATTTGTGTCGCGTTTACTGGTTCATGCTGATTTCTGTCGAATATAAACAAAATTCCAAGAAGAGAAAATTCATCTTCACCAACAACTCCTTCTCCTAGTTCAGCTGTTGATATTCAAGAGAAGTCAGCATGAGCCAGTAAACGCGACACAAATTCTTACTGAGCAAGACATCCTCTTTCGAACAACATATAACACCAAGCAAAAAAGTCCAACCGCAGAACCGAGCTGTCGGTAAAATTTCGGACGGAAAAGTCGGAATTCCCAATTTGATGGCCTAAAAATCAATAAGGACAAATGAGCAAATAGGGCCAACACGTATTCTTGTAGCACAGAACATTGTCTTCCAAATGCCATGAAAAACTGTGTCAAAACCTAAGCGGAGAGAACAACTGCGCAAATGGCTACTTTTTCACTTTTCACTTCAACGCCTCCAAAATTGACAAAATTCTGGATGAAAAAAGAAATACAATACACGCTCTGATAGAGGAAGTCATTCGTTTTCGAAAGCTGTATAGCGCTGTGCAAGGGACCGCCGGCGAAATCCGCAATGAATCGTTGAACAAAACGGCGGGAACTTATGGGACAACCTAGTATTTTTGTGCTCATGGAGCAAACATTTTCACTATTTTTTCACAAAAACATGGGGTATGATGGAAGGTATTTTGGAAAATTGTGTGAGGCGAACAACTGCCACGTGCAGCGAGGGTTTGCATATCTTCAAGGTCCTCAGAGGAAGTATTAAACGCCCTATTATTTTTATCTTTGTGGGGTCGCCCACAGCTTTGAGAAGTTTTTTCATCAAATGAAGCGGTGGCTGAATACCCGTTCTAAACGACGCGATCCAACAGTGCTAGCAAATTTTTCTTTCTATTTACTTCTTCTAATACCTGAGTCTTCGCCGCACATGAGGCCTTGTAGAGCTTCCCTGTAGTCTTCTAAAAACTACACATTACGTGGTAATAGACTACGCATGTGGCTGAATATTGCATTTGTTACAGCTCGGCGCTGCATCGTGTATGATCAGCAAATTAATGGCATTCCTCTGCTGTAGTTCGGATCCATTCATCCTATATCCACTCTTGAGAACACTCTGGATTACCCTACATGGTAGCGTGATACCGAATCTTACGCCATCAATCTTTAAAAATCTAGCCACATCAAAACGGGAGGGCTTCACTGCGGACCAGAGGAGCTTTTCGGTAATTTTACGTGACAACGCACTACTTTCTAGCAAGAGTAGCTACAACCATGATACGTGCAAGAAGTACAGCACTAAGGATGTGCTACATTGCGGTTGGTCTGGTTCTCTGCAATTGCAAAAAGACTCCTAATAAGGGCGCCTACTCTTGTCGCAGGACTTATGGTTCATCCTGTATATGTGTTCCTTACAGTTGTATTTGTTACATCGTTCCCAGGTGTGAAACTCCATGCAAACAAAAATTTTGCTATAATGGAATAAACAACGGGTCGTCTTGGACGGTACATGACGCAATCCCTTCTTTAGGCACTAAAAAATAGCCGCCTTCCTGCTTTTTAATGCAAAGATTTAAACCACTTTTTTCCTCAAAAAATGTGAATTTTATAAAAATTTCGAACAATTTGTCCATTTATTGGGTATCACCTGTCGCCTGTCGATCATCGACTTGCACGAGCGGGCGCCAGCAGCGTCTCCATTCGTCCCTGTCGCGTGCCAGAGTGCTCCAATGGATCCTCCTCGCTCGAGGGACACGAAGAGCGTCATATCGGTCGTTCAGAGCTTTCACGAAGAAGTCCGACCAACGCGTTGGTGGGCGTCCTGGTGTTCTTTTGACATCCCGCGGAATCCAGTCGGTGACGGCTCTCGTCCAGCGGGTGTCTGCGAAGCGCATTACGTGGCCGGCCCACCTAATTTTCGACAACTTGGCTCACGCGACAGCGTCTCTGATCTTCGAACGTCGGCGAAGCTCGGAACTCCGTAGGCCTTCTCTCACTTGCGTGAGTCGTGTCACTCCGAGCGTCGTCCTCTCAATTCCACGCTGCGCGACGCTGATCGCGTGTTCATCCTGCTTTCGTATGGGCCAGGTCTCTGAGGCGTATGTTAGGGCAGGAAGAACAGTGGAGTCGAATAGGTGGGCACGGAGTCGGACGTTCTTCGTCTTCTTCGCGACTTCTTCGAGGCTCTTGAAAGCTCCCCAAGCCGCTCGTTTGCTCCTGCTCAGCTCCGGCGCTAGGTCGTTGGCCATATTGACTTCGCGACCCAGATACACGTAGCTGGAGCATTCGGAGATGTTCGTTCTGTTGAGCGAGAATGGGGTATCAGAAACTTGTCCGTTCCTCATGAACATCGCCTTCGTAAGATTTAGCTGCAGTCCAACGTTCCCACATACACGATCGAAGTCGGGCAGCATTCGCTCTGCCTGGCTGATGCTCGGTGTTATGAGTACGATGTCGTCAGCGAAGCGAAGATGATGTAGTTGCCGGCTGTCGACCTTCACTCCCATGTCTTCCCATTCTAGTTCACGCATGACGTTTTCGAGGGTGGCGCTGAAGAGCTTCGGGAATATGGTATCCCACTGCCGAACCCCTCTCTTTACGTCGTGGGGACGTCGTTGTAGAATGGTGAGATCTTGGTCGTGAATCCACTGTACAGCTCTCGAAGGACTCTGATGTACTGAGTAGGAACGCCCTGAGTGAGCAGGGCGTCGATGACCGCTTCAGTTTCGACGGAGTCGAATGCCTTCTTCAGGTCGATGAACGTAAGGCACAGCGGCAGTTTGTACTCATTTATTGGGTATGTGAAAAAAATTTAAAAGTTATACGAGAATTTTTCTTGAACGTACTCTAACCCTTTTAGAAAGTATAATTCAATGCGGAATAAAGTCGTTTTGATTTAGAAAATTTTCAGTTAGATAGCGTTAGGTTTGTTTAGGAGTATCCAATTTGACAGACTCGAATACTCACCACTTCACTACCGAGGAGGCGCAGCAGCGCAGCCCGAGAAAGGCCGGCTCTGATACAGGTTCCTGGCTCGGATTTCCCGCCCATGCCAACAAGCCTTCCATCCCTCCGGGATCGGTGAATTGCTACCAGGCTTGTCTAGGAAGGATGAAGCTCTGACTTGTCCATCGGTTGGCCACCGCACGTCATTGTATGGCCAAATGCGCATTCAAGTCACCTCCAGAATATCCCGTAGAAATAGAATGCGTGGCGCATCCCAATAAGGGTTGAGTAAGGCCGTCCTTTATCCTTTAACCTTATAAAATTTTACGTGAAAATGGTGCATACAATAACTTGCTGTGGCCAGTCGGTGGACAAGTCAAAGTTTGGACCTTCCCATACAAGTTTAGTAAAAGGTCACCGAGAAACGGAAGGAACGATTGGCCTGGGAGGGAGGTCCGAACCAAGAGACCTGAATCGGAATGCATGCGACACCTGCATCTATTCCATCTGCGCTACTACGCGTTTGTTCCATAATATACAGACGATAAATTATAAGTAAATGATAAGTGTGTAATGACTATGTAGGACAAAAAGGTTCTTATACAATGGAAATATCCTTGCCGCCAGGGAAGCTGCACGGCTAATCGGAAACGGCATTTTCTATAGTACTTCAACTAACCATAAGTCAATTCACATTAAATGTAACTGTGACAAAATGTTTTCAGTAAAATCCTTTTTAAATGTTTATATGGCTCCAAATATCTTCGATAGCGAGCTAATGGAGTCTCGTTCTTTCACGGTTGACCTTCTTTACATGACGTCGGTTCATTCATGTTTTCATCTCACAGTGGAGTTCAGTGAAATCGAAGGCACAGCTTAAAAAAATCCTAGAAGGCGAAATGGAAAACGGCCTTCATCAGCAACACAAACCGGGAACATAACAAAAGTCGTACTTCAACGCCCCTTCATAGAGTCAATGCACAATACTCCTGCTAATACTATAGAATCAAAGGAGTTAACTTAATCTATACTATTATACAATACTATGACAGCCTTTGGCATTAATGCAAGGATATAATCCCTCTACAAGAAAGCTTCAAAGTAGAATAGAAGAAGTCCAGCAAACGTTTACGAAGATCCTAATGTATAGATGTTTTCCTGACCCGGGTTACCCCTACACCATGCCAGATTACAAAAAGAGATTGGAATTCCTCAAGCTTGACAGTCTACTGTTCCGCCGAGTGTTTAACGATCTAGTGTTTGCCTTCAAAATTGTCAAGGGAGAGTCCAAATTGAGGCCCAGCAAATACTGGATTTTTAGGCCATGTAGGGGACGCAACGCTATGCTACTGATACACAATGTTAAACTGATAAGGAATAGTAACAAAAATGTTTAATAACTTTTTTTGTAGATCAGCTAGATGGCTTCAGATGCTTCCTGCACCGGTAATTGAATCGCCGGACAGCTCGACTTTTAGAGCCAGATTGAAGCGAATCGATCCGCTGTCTGCTCTAGAGATTAAGGATTTTAATTGAAAAGTCATATGCTTAAGGTTAAAGTCAATTATTGCTATTGCAGATATGTCGAAGCGGTTTCAGTGGCTCTATTTGCTAATTAGATGGCAATTCCATGGACAACCATCTTGGGATCCTAGGGAAAAATGTGCTCAGAAATGTCGCTGTGTTATGCCGTTATACTGTTGTGATATGTCTAGCAGCAAGGTAACTAACTCTAGTTTGTTCTGTTTGTTTGTTTGTTCTTCTTTCTAACCCTAGTTAGTTTCTATTTATTTTATGTTTCCCTGTTTTACCTAGTTTATCTGTGTTGGTCTTTAGATGTTGTGATATAGGCGCATTGTACTAGGCACAATTGAATTATGTTAAAGTGAATTGAATCATTGGGACGTCCGCAAATTTTCCATGGATTCAAGCGCTCCAGGCCTTTTTTATTAATGTAATCTAGTGTTGCTATGCGCAGAATGTTAAGTTTATTCTCAGGGGTGTTTAGTGCTGAAGGCTTGTTATCTAATATATTAGTTTTTTAATTGAGTTATATTATCCTATTTCTATTTCGTTACTCTTCCTATGGCAGCTGTCTACCTGGCGTTGATGAATCTTTTGGCTTTTGAATTATTTTGAACCCACGTGCTAGGTAAACTACATACGGCGCTCCATGGGGCCACAGGTGTCATGTTCCAATATTTCTATAGTCCGCTTGGAATCGTTCACATACCATTAGAAGCCTCTTCTATAGGACTATCTAGGGGACATGCTCTTCGTTGGCCCTCGTCGACATGTACGCTGCCGTGTAGGCTGGTTTGCCTAATCTATTTAAACCAGCAGTCTACAAAATTTTAATGGTGGCTTTAAATCCACCGTCAGGTCTTTCAAAAATTAGTTTTTTTTCTTAAACTTCTACATATCCACACACCTCGTACTCACTCCCTTTTTTTTCCTCGTCTTTTGGAGTTTTGTTGTCAGTGTTTACAATACTGATACGTGGACGACGCTTGCTTGCATGGAAAATCTGCCTAGATTGCTTGAGAATGTTCTTCGGTTTTTTTTTTTAAATGGCGCGTCTTATGACGTATTCAATAAATAAATAAATATTTTCACAAAAGCGCTGTAATAATGGATTCTTTTAAAGAACCATAGGGGACCTTGAATGCAATATTCTGATCATAACGAATTCTTCTTAGTGTTTCTTCTTTATCTTTTCAATAGTGCAAATCTTTTTTATAGTTGACATGATACATAGAAACCATTACTTAACCACGGATGCATAAATTTCATCTTATCATTGCTCATCAGCATATGTAAAAACCATATTTTAATAAAAAAAATTTAAAGTATTTTCGGGTGGAGTTGCTTATATAGGAAACAAGTTGCCTTCACCATTGTTCACCATTTTCCGAAATGACATCTTGTACAAAATACTATGTTTATACTGCCTGCTTGCCAAGTGCTTATACTGGAAAAAATTTTCTGTCCTCATAGCTCCATTTTTAGGATATGTGAATGACCCACTAAAAAATCCGACCTCACATGACTGGAGAAAGCCTCAGTGGCAATCGTAGTCTCAGTCTGTTGCAAACAAGAAAACAATGAGCATTTAATAAAAAAGAGACTTGCTGCAAATATTTTTGCGCTGAACTATGATTAAATTTTTGTCAAATTGATATTGTTTCGTTTAGGCCAAAGTTTGGATTTTTAGATATTTGCATTTGTATATGTATTTGTAATACAGTACCGGACGCGTCTTTTGAATAGACGCCGAAAAACCGCACTTTTGCGGTTTTTGCGTATTTTTGCTATAACTCGCCCAAATTTCATCCTTTTGGAAAACAAAGAGTATATTTGAGCTCAGGAGATCGAGTTCTATCGTTTGGTATATACATTTCATATGAAAGATCAAAAATGGTCAAAATTGAAAACTTGCGCTCCATTGAGAAGGCCGGTCGCGGACGAGTTGTCGGCCGCAAGGCGCCAAAATCCGTTGCATGCTCACAATTCCTCTAATTTGAGGTGTTTTGAGAAACGGATGGTACCGTTCGATTCGTCTCGTCGAGATCTACACAACCGTGTATACAATATCGCCAGACTACCGCATTTTCGCAGTGGGTGGTCAAAGATGACTAGAGCAGACTTTTACCACTGGGGAAGCTTATATTCCAGGACTTGCATGTTCTCGGAGCATCTCAAGCATGGCGTAAAGTGTTTTGTCATGCCGGGAATCCTCTAGGAGTGCGTCGTGCACAATGCATATAGGATCGAACCTATCAATCGAGGGGGGGGGAACAGTTTGTAGAGTGAGCTTTTAGGGAGATTTATGAAAAGTTCTCAGCCGCCCTATTCAGGAATTGCTGCACTCTGTTTCGGCGAGACTTTGGAGTGCACCGTGCACAACGTATATGGGATCGAAATCATCAATCGAGTGGGCGCGATCGCTCGCAAATTGCACCCGCGGGCGTATTCTGAGCGCAATAACTCTGCCAGCTTCCAACCTTTCTGGCTGGAACGTGTGGGTTCCACAGGCATTAATATGCTTTAGTAAAGCGCAAAAGTACAGCAAATTATCTTACGAATTGGCAATGTTACCGCGGTGCGAAAATGCAGGTTGGGCATGTGTGACACGATTTTTTCAGATTTCGGTCTACCGCTGCGGGTACATGAGGCGAGTTAACGGCATGCAAACTCGCGGGCGAGCAAAGCTCCTGAGGCACTTTACGATGATCTGCTCCGAGCTTTCCAGCTGCCTAAACTGCCTTAGTCCTATCTGCCATTTTAGAGCGGCGGAGAGAAGCGGTGAAGATCCTTTCGCCCTTACTCGCCCATATTCGAGTTTTTGAGCCCCAGCCAGGGTGCCATTTTGTTCAGCTCGAAAAGTCCTATCGAACATTATCAATTTCGACCAATTTTGAAAACATCGATTTTTTGTCAGTTTCTCATCGAAGACGGCCTGGCCTCTAGGCCGCGCAAGACGGACGATGACGTCATCGAAAAACTATGTTTCCGAAATTGGTCGAGTTTGATACCATTTCACAGAGCTTTTCGTGCAGAATTAAACGGTTTTACTAAGAGTGGCGAGAACTGTTATTTGGACGAGTAAGAGCACGGAGAACATGACCGTTGCTGTGCTAAATTGCACGCGCTGGCGTGTTCGGAGCGCGATAACTCTGTAAGCTTCCAATCTTTCTGACTGGAACGTGTCAATCCCGTAGGCAGTAATATGCTCTAGTAAAGTGCCAAAGCACATCAAACTATCTCACGAATTGGCAAGGTTACAGCGGTGCAAAAATGCAGGTTGGGCATGTGTGACACGATTTTTTCAGATTTCGGTCGACCGCTGCGGGTACATGTGGCGAGTTAACGCCTTGCAAACTCGCGGGCGAGCAAAGCACCGAAGGCATTTTACGAAGACGTGCTCGCAGCTCTCTAGATGGCTTAACTGCTTTAGCACAATCTGCCATTTTGGAGCCTCGGAGGGCGACGGCGCGAAGTTCCTTCCGCGCCCTTACTCGCCCCATTCGAGTTCTCGACGCTCTCAATGGTACCACTCTGTTCAGCTCGAGAAGCTCTATCGAATGGTGTTAATCTCGACCAATTCTGGGAATATCGATTTTTTGACAATTTCGCATCAGAGGCGAGGCTGCTCAAGGCCGCGGCAGAAGGACAATGACGTCATCGATAATCGATGTTTTTGAGCCGGGCCAAGTGTGATACCGTTCGATAGAGCTTTTGGTGGTGAATTTAATGGTGTTAGTGCGAGCAGCAAGAACTGTAATCTGGACGATTAAAAGCGCGGAGAACATCGCCGTTGTTGTGCTAAATTGGACGCACGGGCATATTCTGAGCGCAATAACTCTATCACGTTTGAATTTTTCCGGCCGCGACTTGTGGATTTTGTAGGCACTAAAACGCTCAATCGGTGCGCTGAAACACAGCAACGTAGCTTATGACTGGACAAGGTTACAGCGGTGCGAAAATGCAGTTTAGCCTTGTGAGGTACGATTTTTTCCGATTTCAGTCGACCACTGTAGGAACACGCGATCAGCTAGCGGCCTACGAATGCGTAGGCTAGCAAACCAGCTAAGGTACTTTACGATGAAGTGCCCATAGCTCTCCAGCTGCCTAAACTGCCTTATACACCCAGCTGCCATTTTAGAGCTGCGGAGGGCAGCGGTGAAGATTCTTCCGCCTTTACTCGTCCACATTTGAGTTTTTGACACAACAGATGGTAACGTTTTGTTCAACTCGAAAAGCTCTATCGAACGGTATTAATCTCGGACAATTCCGGGAAAATTGATTTTCTGACAATTTCCCTCGGGGACGAGGGCGCTCTTCACCGAGCCTGCCCGGACGATGACGTCATCGAAAGTCGACGATTTCGAAAATTGCCAAAAGTTCTTGTTCAAACTTTATTCAAATTCATCTAGGGGGTTATTTGGTGCGCTGATTACGAATCCGTTTTTGAAAATTTTACCGAGTTTGGCATGTTGCAGCCATTTGAGGTTGGTAGGGTCAGGATCACTGACCACCCTCAGTTATCAGTTTGAGCGGTTTCCCACCATAATCGGCCAAATGGACTTCGGCATCGTATTCGGCACCCTGAATAACCCCTGCCCTTAGAGGAAATTTGAGCAAAATCGGTGTTCCTGTCCCGACCACCTTCACTTATCCAGAAGGAAACCCAAAACCTGTCGAAATCGGCGCAATTTTCAAAAACGGACATCGGAATCATAATCAGCGCACCAAATAAACCCTACATGATTTTGGACGAGGACATTTGGCCATTTTCGATGACGTCATCGTCCGTCTATCTTCGATGAGAAACTGTCAAAAAATCGATGTTTTCAAAATTGGTCGAAATTGATACCGTTCGATAGGGTTTTTCGACCTGAACAGAATGTTACCCTTGCTGGGGCTCGAAAGCACGAACATGGGCGAGTAAGGGCGGAAGAAGCTTCACCGCTGCCGTTCGCCGCTCTAAAATGGCAGATGGGGATAAGGCAGTTTAGGCAGCTGGAGAGTAAGGAGCAGATCATCGTAAAGTGCCTTCGCTGTTTTGCTCGTCAACGAGTTTGCATGCCGTTAGCTCGCCTCTTGTACCCGCAGCGGTCGACCGAAATCTGAAAAAGTCGTGTCAGACATGCCCAACCTGCATTTTCGCACCGCGGTAACATTGCCAATTCGTAAGATAATTTGCTGTGCTTTTGCGCTTTACTTGGCCATATTACTGCCTACAGAAAGTACACGTTCCACCCAGAAAGATTTGAAGCTGACAGAGTTATCGCGCTCCGAACACGCCCGCGCGTGCAATTTAGCACAATAACGGTCGATGTTCTCCTCGCTCTTACTCGCCCATATTACAGTTCTGTCTGCCCTTAATAACGCCGTTCAATTCAGCATGAGAAACTCTATCGAATGGTATCAAGCATGGCACAATTTGAAGATATCGATTTTCGATGACGTCATCGTCCGCCTGCCGCGGGCCGCGGTCTCGAGCGGCCTCGTCCTCAATGGGAAACCGTCAAAAAATCGATGTTCCCCAAGTCGGTCGAAATTGATACCATTCGATAGCGCTTTTCATGGTGAACAGAGTGGTACCATTGCGAGTGTCGAAAACTCAATGTTGGCTGAGTAAGAGCGCAAGAAACTCTAACTGCTATCTTCTGCCGCTTCAAACTGCAGCTGAAGCTAAGGCAGTTTACGCAGCTGAGGTGTTCTGAGCATATAGTCGCAAAGCACCCTTAACAGCATGTTCGCCTACGCGTTTTGAGGCTGTTAGCTTGTCGCGTCTTCCCGCAGTAGTCCACCGAAATCGGAAAAAAATACGTCACACAAGCCTCATCTTCATATTCGCACTCCTGTAACATTGCCGCTTCTTAAGCTATCCCGCTCTACTTTAGCGTGCTACTAGGCCGTTTTACTGACTACAAGACCCAGGGCTTGCAGCCGAAACGATTCGAATTTGACAGAGTTACTGCGCTCTGAATACGCCCGCGCGTGCAATCTGCGAGCGGTTGCCCCACTCGATTGATAGGTTCCATTCTATATGCATTGCTCCCGGCGCACTCCTTAATCTCGCCGGACAGAGTACAGCAAATGCTGAGCAGGGCGGCTGCGAATTTCTGATAAAAACTCTCCAAACGCCCACTCTACGAGCTGTCGCGCCCAGTCGACTGATAGGTTCGATCCTATATACATTGTGCACAGCGCACTCCAAAGTCTTGCCAGAACAGAGTACAGCAATTCCTGAGTAGAGCGGCTGAGAATTTCTCATAAAACTCTCTAAATGCTCACTCTACAAACTGTCCCCCCCCCCCTCGATTGATAGGTTCGATCCTATATGCATTGTGCACGGCGCACTCTCAGAAGACTCCTGGCATGACAAAGCACATTACGCCATGCTTCAGATGCTCCTAGAACATGCAAGTCCTGGAATATAAGCTTCTCCAATAGCAAAAAGTCTGCTCCAGTCACTTTTGACCACCCACTGCGAAAATGCGGTGGTTTGGCGAAGATGTATACATGGTTGTATAGATCTCGAAGAGACGAATCAAACGGTACCAACCTTTTCTCAAAAAACCTCAAATAAGAGGAATTGTAAGCATGCAGCGGCTTTCGACGCCTTGCGGCCGACAACTCGTCCGCGGCCGGCCTTCTCAATGGAGCGCAAGTTTTCAATTTTGGCCATTTTTGATCTTTCATATGAAATGTATATACCAAACGATAGAACTCGATCTCCTGAGCTCAGATGTACCCTTGGTTTTTCAAATGGATGACCTTTGGGTGAGTTATAGCAAAAAGACGCAAAAACCGCAAAAGTGCGGTTTTTTCGGCGTCTATTCAAAAGACGCGTCCGGTACTGTATATTGTGCATAAGACTTAATACGGTCCCATAGGACAAGCGTTTACAATAGAGCCAGTAAAGCAAGAAGCTCTTATCAAAACGGATAGAAAATACAATAAGTATGAATGTATTAATCATCAATGTATAATAATATAACGTCTTTTTATAATATGACAATATAATATAGTATGTATGTAATATTAATATAGCGTCTCTTTCGGCCCCTAACCTTCTGTACATTACTTATTATTAGCATAAGAACATTGCTAAGGGTGTTACCATATAATCAGTGAAACGAGACGGCAATTATTTATTAAAGTAGTAAGGGGGCCAATTTTAATGTAAGTGATCGTCCATTCTACTGTCGCTTTTAACAGTTATTTTGTTTGTTTGTCGACTTCGTTGGCGTTGTAGTGCACCATAGAGCGCAAATAAATATATAAATAAATAAATATTTATTTATTTAATAAAATAAATAATGTAATAAAATGCAGAACATCTTCCTTTCAAAGTGATTCTTGACTGCGAAAATCCTCATGACTATAAGCTAGGAGCTACAGCCTCCAAACGTAGAGGAGTGCGCACGTGCTCTAGTTTTAAAGGGCACAAGTTAGGTTTCAAAAGTGAACCTCTAGTTCTTTGAGCTCAGATTGAAGTCTGGTTACAAGGAAGGCTTTATTACTAAACTATACGGTTCTATGCTACAGTAGATATTTATAGCTGTCGCCAGCTCACTTGTTTGGACCAAAAATACGTTACTTTACTTACAGCACCCTGCGTACATGTTCTAGCACTCAAAATTCTAGAAGCATTTTTAACTACAAGCGCTATATTTTAAATGTTCAAGAATATGTGCTCTTGTGTGTGAAGAACGTTAAGACTGATTTTAAAACTGTTAGTGTTTGGGAATAACCGACCTCGAACTAAAAATTCCTTAGCTTGAAGTGAAAGTCGTAACGCATAGAAAATCCATAACACTATCTATTTAATAAAAACGAAAGAAGAAAGGACGGCCTTAACGAATCCTATCTGGGGTGCGCCACTTATTTTATTACTCCACTACAGGATATTTTGGATGCAATTTGAGTGTGCTTACGGCTATACATGAACTTGCGATAGCCAGCCAAAGGACAAGCATGTGTTTTATATTCCCAGACAAATCAGGTACCAGTTCACTGACCAGGAAGAATGGAAGGCTTGGTTGGCCGGGTCAGAAATGAACGATGAATCTAGAATCGGGTGCACACACGACAGCCGGCGCCTTCTCGGACTGCGCTACCACGCGCCCATCTATTTTGCAGATTGAATAGTAGTAAGCCCATGACCAGTAGAGCCATGAGAAACAAGCAAGCCGGAAACTCGATCACCCTCTTAATTGGCGCCGGTAATTTGAGCAGCTCCGTATACCACCCGATATAATACGGAAGAATCGAGACGAAGAAAACATGATGAATTGAAGACCACCTTTTCCGGTTGGTGTTCTAGACCTGATAATGTAGCGATGACAGATCGATGCAGAGATTTCACCGATAGGGCAGCATGGAGCGGGTTGCCTTATTGCCGTCAAATCTAAAGCAAATAAATGAAAGCGATAAAAGAACGACGTTAAAAATCGTTGTTTAAGTAGGATACAGTGCGCATTCTTCTATGCGTTTTATTTGAATGTGTACAGGGTGCGTAAAAAGTATTGACGCGGTAAATGACGGTTGTGGAAATGGTATTGCGCAGAAAGTTTCCAAATATTCACTTGAGAGATATGGAAAATGATCTTGCGAACACGATAGAGTAACTCGTAATTGACATTGGCTCCTTTACTGTGAATACAGGAGCGAAAACGACGGAAAAATTCATGACCACGCGCCGCAAGTACTCGCTTGGATTTCGTCCCGTGCTTCGAACAGGGTAGCCTTCTGCGACTGGTCACTTTTGTTGAAAGTAGCCCAGAACTCATTCTCCAGAATCGCCTAAAAAGAGTAATCCAGCGGATTCATGTTTAAGCTGTGTTCGTCTGAGAAGCTGTCCACACCTGTGCGCGTTACCTGTTTGCCGTTATCGGACAGAGATTGATAATTTTGGATTTGAACGTTATCGTGCTTGAACATATTGTAATCATTATCTGTTATAACAGAGCCGTGGCTGACGTTTAGGTTGCTGACCTCTTTCCTCACCAACCGTTTCGAACAGCGCCTAATTCTCTTGTTAAGGAAATATTCAGCTCTTTGGGTAACAGACAAAAAAGTGCCACCGTAGCGACGATGGTCATGTTTCATCAGTTTTTTTTCGTGAGTGTTTTTTGAGCACAATAGAGGAAAAAAATAACACACAAAAACTAGAGAGGTAGAAAGAGAAAGCTGGAGCTGAAACAAATTTAGGTGCGTCAATACTTTTTACGCACCCTGTATTAAGCACGCATATACCTTGTCTAGTGTTGGTCATCAGATTGACAAATTCTTAACAGACAAATCTGTCGCCAACCACTAACCCCAGAGAATGCAACAGCCTCGCGTCCTGGCCAAAGAGCAAGGAGAAAGAAATACTCAGTACATTCCAGGAAACGAAAACAACCTTAAACACTGGAGAATAGTGTTTAAAGAGTCAATGAGGAAAAAGAGACGAATATTTTACAGATGCTGTAGAAATGTTAAAGCGGCATTTCGCATTTCAATTTTAAACATTTAAAAATTTGGTGGGAAACGCTATAACGATTAGAGCGAATTGGGAATAGGAATGGTATTATCCGGAAACTTCCACCTTGCGAAGGTCCTGGAACACCACTTCTGCTTCTGCGATTTTTTCTTCACCGAATTCTTTCCGTTTGTGCCATGGTGTTCTCGTGTTCTGTTTCGTTCGATACCAGCGCAAAAGAACTACAGGTTACTCTAGTAATCAACTTGTACAAAAAGTACGTTAATTCCTCAACGTAAGAAAGTTAATTCCCCAACATTGCCATAAAGTATTCTATTTTTTACTTCTGCTTTTTTCTCTGTTATCGGATTTTTCATTCTTCTTTCCAAAAATGTCGTCAGAAATGTACAATCGATTTGTTTGACGCTGTTATGATATCTGTTTTGTATTGTCTTACAACATACAACTCCGAAACTCTCCATTAATAGGTGACATAATAGAGAGCTGGCTGAAGATAATCATACTCTATAATAACGCGCTAAGCGACGAGCCGCCATCGATCGGCGCCGCCGCAGAAATTAGCCATAAAATGGGGGAAAATCGGGGGAAAATTACGACAAGAAAATAGCGAAAAATACCCAGACGCCTTCTCCCTACATGGAAACTTCGGCCCTGGGGCAATCGTTTTTGCAGCATCGATCACCGTCAATTGATACTGATTAAATTACGTGACGCGAAAATAGCGGAGAATACCCAGACGTCTTCTACGTGCCAGGGGATTCGGAAGGCTTGCGGAATACATCGCATGACGTGTCTGACACTCAGAATGCGTGCCAAAGATGTCGCTCAATGTGTTTGGGGATCACGTGGACGTGCCGAGACGTCGTCCGCTAAGGGTGGATCATTGAGAGGGGCCAGTACCAGTAATGGGGGACCGTTTCACTAGGGGAGGACCAGTAGTGAGGAACCAATAGATCGCCCTATCATACTATACGTACTGCGTACATACTGCGAGCCTTTTGTACTCCTAGGTAGGGAAAAAATCTGTACAAGTAGGGCAGCTAACTGGATGCGATTGTCCTTAGCTTACTGATACTTCAACATCGCGCGAAGCACGCAAGTGCGAGGCACGTGGATAGGCGTGACGGAGCACTTGTAAAAATAATAAAGAGAAATTAAGAAAGAAAGAAATACCAGTGCAAACGTAGGATGGAATTCACCTATTATTGTCTTTTTCATCATCACAGAAATAAAATAAAAGCATATAACCTAAAGTACTGTCGTGCTAAAACCAATACATGTATGCTCTATTTCAAATAATCGGCCGAAAAAAGCAAAAATCGGCATATAACTCTGCCTATTTCCACAGTCAAGCAGTCGACGCGCACTCTTCTGAGTCTATTGGCATGACGTGACAATAGTTAGTGTGCTGACCCGGAAGCACCTGAAGCACCTGAGAATCTAGAGTCCCGCCCCCCCCCCCCCCCTTCCACTAGACTTTCCTAGCAAAATTGGATTACTATCACTAAGCAGGCGACTAGTCAGTGAGCTAACAATTGGAGAGGAAATCGTTCAGAAACGAAAGAAGGAGATCCTTCAGATTCGACCAAATTTTTAGTAAATAGAGCGACCTAGAAAAAGTTGGTTTAATAGCTTCTAACTTTCACTTTTGTAACTGATTCACACGTCTATGAATGTTCCTTCGAGCAGACACATTCTGGCTTCTATGCAGCTGATGACGTGTTCACACTGAAAACTGCAACATTCAAGTTCCATAATATGACGATAAAGGGAAACATTTAATGCTGAATAACCCGGTGTAGGTGCTTCTTGTGCCTGCACCTAGACCCACCGGTAGGAGGTAGGGACAAATTCAGGGGCGTTCCCCTGAATTTGTTTAAAACTTTCAAATAGCTGTTTTTTATCTAGGGTCGATGAGTGGAAACAATTATTCGACAGATATGATATTTGTCCTCTGCCTTGATATCCTGCAACTTGTGCCACGTACATTGTAAGGCAGGAGAATGCATAGAGTTTGGGTTGAAGCCGGCTTGAACCGACATAGCGATGCAATTCAGGACCAGAACATATGAAATTTCATTCCACTGTGCTTGATTTTTAACAATTGTATCAGTCCTCGCACTAAAGGTAAGAGATAGCATTAAAGATAAAGGATAAAGGACGGCGTTAAGAAATCCCGGTCATGAACACACTGCTCATTCCAGAAGGACGAGATACTGTGAGGGAAATGAATAGGTCGTGCCCTACACAACGATTACATTGACAAGACGATTGGTAAGACACAACTTTTTACCCTTTCCAGACACTACTGGTGCCAATTGAACTCCCGCGGAAGGATGGAGGTCTTTGTTGGTCTGGGTAAAACCCCAATCCACCCGATTCGGGGTTCGAGGAAAAGCGGAGTCTTCCTCGGTCCGCTTCGTGCTCCAATTCACCAAATAGCATTTCCGTTTTGGTTACAGTTATTGCGACTATGCCCTTATCACAAACCTCATGGTATTATAATTACAACACGTGTAGCCAAGGCATAAACAGAAAATCCTATTCTCAGCATATGGCTTTCCCAGTGAGTACAGTTTTATGCTGTTTTTATACCATGTCATAGAACTTTTTTAAAAATTCTTTCTGTAGCAGGATTGAAAATAACTGCTCTCCCCATTCAAAACAATCACTGAAGAGCATGTAACAATTTACACTTCAAAATAATCGCTTAAAAGCACTGCACATCAAGGGGTTTCGATACAGAGTGCCCACCTTATAATGTTGTTTGTTGTTGTTTGATTGAATCACCAGAAAACTTTGATTTCTTCGGCACTAACGACGCTTTTCAAGTTCCGAGAACCCTAGGAGTCGGCCGGTAATGAGGTAGAATTTGCTCCTTATTTTCATAAGAATTTTGAGGTTGTTTATGCAAAAACTCCTGTTAGGTAGATAGCGTGGCTTAACAATTTGACGCTTGGCCTCCAAACAATACTCTGTTTCAGAATTTCATGAGCAATTTACAGCATATAAAGATGTTGCTAAAGGTACTGCTTATAAGGCCCCAAAAACCGTACAGCCTTCGACACTGAAAGACACTCGTAAATAACACTTTCAGTTCCGATCGAATAAACATCGCGATAGGCAGAACAAGTATGTGGCGCGAATCCAACATCTAACAAACCAGACTATTTCTGCTTTCTTCCATTTCAGAAATGCTTTAAGATGTCACTGTAAAAGAGGAATAACAATTTTTGATTTTTAGGTAGTACAGCGGGTCTCAAAAACTATATTGCTCGAATGCACACCAACTCTTCAAGCTACTAACAAAATTTGAGGAGTTCTATAACTTATTAGAAAGCCAATAAAATCCAAAAAAAATCTAGCATCCTTTAAGATATCGTTATTCGCTCTCTCGGGAATAAGCAATGCCCTCTGGATTGAAAACGCGATTGCAATTTATGCGCACTGGTTCAGTAGATGAAGCGTTTATTTAATCCCAGAACTTGGCCAATAATTTTAATTGCACAAAATTGCTCACAAAATTCTGAAAATTTGAACGAGAGATTTTCTGCGCATTGCATCATCACTTACACTTCATTCACGTTGATTGTTGTTCATGTTTCACACATTGAACCAAGTTAGCTCTAGTGCCCATTTTGCTTCCTTTAAATAGCGTTACGCACTGTCTCAAAAAACAAAGAAATCGAAGCCTTCCAGAGCTTTTCTAATTCATTCCATCAGCCGCTTCCCGACACAAAAGCAGCGAGGTGAATGCATCAGAAGGTCGGAAGAATGTGGTGGATGGGGCATGTTAGAGTGCTGTAGATGGAGAATGGCATTATGAACCGTACCGCCATCTCCTTTCTCGACGTTCTCCATTTTTGAGAACGAAATAGTACTCCAGCTGTCATAAATACAAATGGTGGTTGCAGGCTAGTCCATGACGCATAGTGTAACCACAAATCATTTATGCTTTTACAAAGGACAAACCAGAAAAGATATTAGAAACGTCGAGAACTACGGCCCAAAGAATACCCTCATCTAGCAGGACCTTATAAGGTGGCCATCCAAGCATGTTTATGATTTATTTATAGAAAACATGCGTCATCCTTTTAGCATCAAGATTAGAAAAACTCTTAGACTAATCTGTCAACGGAGGCTGACAGATTTACTAAGAATATGTATCCCGTCGGCAGTGAAAACGAAGGCGAGACCTGTAGGCGGAAGACGAACAATCGTGCAATTGGAAGGAAATTTCAGAAAAACGTTATCTCAGCGAAGAGTGGAGCTACTAAAAACCTGATTTTCAATACCTGGATGTCCTGTAGGTGAAGAGCACCACCTTCCAGTCCGCAGCTCGATGAAGTGGGTTTACGTCAGGGGTGTGCGTAAAATCTTTAAACCCTTTCTCAATTTTAACAACAAAAAACGCGGTAAATACGGTAAATTCGCTCGCATGAACTACCCTAAGCTGCCCTTTAATATATAGGCCTAAACGCATTCACTGTCTAATCCTGTCGAGACCAATGCTTTCCGCACAAACGATTCGGAATCGCGTGCAGAGGGCAAAAAGAGCAAGTATCTATTCTGTGGTTAAAAGAAATATTTTGAAAATTGTATGGGTGTCTCTACTTGATCGACACCTACTTTCAACCAAATCGCAACTAAAAGCACATTTTGAGGTTCCCCTGTTCAAGTCCTACGACAATGCTGGTATCAGTTGCATAGCCCTTCAAAGAATATGAAATCAATCGGCACACTGACACTCGACGCGCTCTGGGCCACACTCTGTCATGCTGAGAATCTTGTGGGAATCCGGAAGGAGGAGTGTCTAACCCAAGAACTTTGCATCTCCTGCCACTGATCCTGGCTTCATTTTCCATGAGAGAATTAGTTTGCAGTTTGAAATGATGATTTCGCGAGTGGCGCAGTGAACGTTTTTGACTTTTCAAGTTCCTATGGGACCAAGATAGTTAAGAATTGCTTCAAGTGCGCGGTATACCTACGTCTACATCAATCTCCGCTCAAACGCAATTAGTACAAACCCTGGATAAACAAGAATACGTTAATAGAGTACAAATTGAAAGCACGGTTTATCGAAAATATCGTTGCTGGTTTTTAGCACATCTGATGATGCCAAAATAAAAACCATGGTTAGTGTATTGCCCACTGGTACGGAGTAATAGCATGACAATTTCCGAAGCCGAAATGTTTGGAGCGGAACCAGTTCGGAGAGGCTGAACACCACGGTCTTAGGGGATGTTAGGTAAATATCTATTTGACATTTCTTCACTTTTGAAGTGTTCCTTCATCCGAAACATGGCTAGTACCAGGATTTAAATATGAGAATGAATGTATGGTTGCTACATAAACGCTTTTACAAAAACCTTGAGTTGACGCCGTTCCACGCGTTTCAGTTATCATTAAATAACTTACGATGCAGTACCTTAAAACAAATCCGTCGAGCTCCTTTGTTTTGAATGAGCATTTTTCGTGCATGAATTTTTTCCATCCACTTCTTATTGGAGCATGAATTTGATAGACACGCTACGGAAATTAGACTAGCATGTATTATCTTAACGATGGAGACATCCGGTTAAGACTCTTCAAATGCACAGCTTCCCCAACAGTTTCGACTCTATTCCGAGTTTTCCTAATGGCGTTTGTCCCACAGTCGTTTTATCAAAGCACTTTCGCTAGTTATCGCATGGTGTTATATTCTGGAGTAGTATACATTCTCTCCATGCTATACGACTAAACTATGCGTTCTGGTGTACGGTACGTTGACCCTTTTTCTTTAATGGAATTTTCTCCCCCGGTCGCGGGCATTTTCTCCCCTGGTTGCGGACATTTTTTCTCATGGCTGCGGGCATTTTCTCTGCACGCAGCCACACCGTGAGATTTGGACATTTTCTTCGTAGACGCCGGTGAAGAGGCGGGCGCATTAGGCACACTGCTAGTTGATGGTGATAGCAGTACGTTCAAAAGAGGGGATGAACGCTGGTTGAGTGGCGCTGGGAACCTAGCGATGATCTAGCGTAACTGATCTTAGCGCGCCCGGACGGAAAGAATCGGGCGGCTCCCACCTTGGGGCGGAAGAAGTAGTCTTGGAGGAGTCTCACCCGGAGACAGTCGCCATCAACTCTTTCTCCTGCCTTCTTGTCGGCCGCTAGTTTTTAGTTTGCTCGTTTAATCTCTCGTTCGTAATAAAGCAGTTTCGTTGTTAGTTCGTGTTACAAGTGTACTATCACGTTCGTGTCCCTCTACCTTGTGTAACCATTAGACATCCTGTTTTTAGGGTCAGAGCAACTAAAGCCTTGCAATTAGTTGTGAACGATGAATACACTTTTAAGGGAGTTTCTGTGTTTGTTCGCTTTTATGACTTGTGTTTTATACACCATAATAATAATAATAATAATAGTAATAATAATAATAATAATAATAATAATAATAATAACTACGCTAGCAGGCCCAAGCAGTGAGACACCCTTAAATATTCGGCGGCAAAACGTTGAAACCATCGCTCGCATTGTCTTTTAGAAACATCTTCTTCGCCAAATGCAGCTACCAAAGAACAATGCGATTCCGCAGCGGAGTTCTTCCATTTGAAGTCGTAGAGCAGGCACGCGCGCACAATAATTTTCTGGTCCATTGTGGTCTGAAGGCTATAACTGTATAATGCGATGAAGGAAGGCGATGGAGTAGAAAGATAGGAAATGTAGAGGATGAAACGCCGCGAAAAAGTGACCCCAAGTGAACTCACAAACGACATGAATAACTGTGAAAGGAAGGCCACAATGTAAGCGACATTCCATATGAGACACCCTAGTACTTCCACAGGATATCCCGCATTTGGTCTATAGCTAATTGTGGAAATCTAATAGATGTAACAAAGTGAGTTGCCTCCGGGCGTCTAATAGAAGGACCAAAATGAGTTTCCACCAGACGCCTATCCTTCGCCGATGTCTAGCTGAAACTTAAAGACTTGAGAGGGATGGAAGACTTAGTTGGGCAGATCGTTAAATGAACCTACGATCGATTTGCTGTGCCATTCGAGATCTGGTGTTTTGCTGACTGAATTCTTTTTCCACAAAAAGTCTTATCTAAAAGAACAGCAACATTTCGCGCAATCCTTGGAAGAGCACGGATCTCACTCACGACACGATTCGAAGCAAGTAAACGACAGGCGCAAAGCACTTGTGGCATTGAAATTTCAGAGCAATCCAAGCGGAACTCATTATCTAAATGACTCTATGTCGGCGACGACGTGAACAACGAAAAGTTTTGGCAGCAATTGTCTGACGTCTGCAAATGTGCTCTTCCGTGGGTTGGTCTATGCACTCCAATAATTCATGAGAATTGCTACAGACAGTCATCATCGTTATTGGCTTCATCGAAAGGAATTCGTGCTACGACATCATCCATGAACAATAACCGCAAAAACAAAAACATCGAAAGACACGTCATAGATGTGAAAAAAGAACAAAAAATTGGGAAAAAACAAGAATGTTTTATGAAGTAGGTTCAGAACGCATGAGTTTTGATATCTTCGCGATAGGAGCACCCTTACTTTGGCCAACGAATAGGTATTATATTTTCACTCTAATAGAAGACACCTGTCGTAGAAAATCTTCCTGAAAGTTTTCTAAAAATACCAGCTAAATAGAATGAACCAAACGATAAGTGCTGGTGTTAGTTAATCCCCTTGTCCGATGCGCCACGTATTATTAGTTTTACTTCTTTGGGATGTGGTGAGGGCCGTTTGAGCGCGTATCTGGCACATAGAAAGACCAGCGATAGCCAATCGGAGAGGTAGTATGTAGTTGAAGTTACAAACTTCTCTCCATTGTAACACTTGAAGTCTCGCCTTTATGAGTTGTTATTGTAGGTGATGTATTGTGTACCACGAAGTTTCTCTTTTAAGATCCCTACGAAAAGAGTTTCACTAAGAAAGGAAGAAATTTCCACCTCAGCACTGTCGGCATCTATAGGAAGTGCCACTAAATAAAGGGATTACCTTGCCAGAACACTGGATGAACACCAATTTTTTCGCTGTCAGAGCTAGGTTATAGAAGCAGGACTGAGAAGATGACATATGCAGAAGACTATCGGAGGGCATGGTTGGCTTTGTTTCCTCTTTATGCTTTTTGTTTTACTACTTAATTGTTACTCATATGTATTTTTCCCTCTCTACTAGTCGCTCCAGGCTTAAGCAAATGTGTTAAAACATATTTTTCCCCATTATTTATTTGCTTGGCATTGGTATTTTTTCTACAATTTACGTTCCCTTTTCACTTGTGATTTTTGTGGCGCCTTTCTATTACTATGTACAATCAAATTTGTTGGACTTCACGTAAGTTTTGTAACGTCAATATACACATTATGATACATTGTTTCCTTGAGTCCGGTCCCACAAATTTTCCCAACTTCATAAATATGGAGTGACTGCCAGCAAACTGCCCCAACTTCAATGATATAGAATCTTCTTCTGAACAATAGTAGGCTAGGATAGCTACGCTGGACGGCAATGATGAGGAAACACGTGATTTTAGCATGCGAAAAAATGTGGAGCAAATAGAGAACAAGAAGAACTGAGAGATCTCATGAAAAACTCGTTCGCCTGCTCGCCTCGAAAGCGCAGCCCAGAACTATTATATTAGCTGGAAAGTCCTGGCGGTTTCTATGCAACCGCTTTTCGTTCGTTCATTACTAAAAAGTATTCAGCTTACTTCGTATTTTTATATAACTCTCTGCCATCTAAGGAGCAAGGCAAACCAACCATGCGTGGGGTCCGAATAGTATTGGAAAAAGAACCGTGCAATGGTGGTTCATCAAATTTTGTTCAGGACATTTCAACCTTGAAGATGCACCCGGCAGCGGCAGACCTAAAGCAATCTAGGACGACGATTTAAAGACCTTTTTGGGTGCCAATTCATCGCAAACAGTCCGCGAGATTGTGGAAGGTCTAGAAGTCAGTAGAAATACTTTTACAGATGCTTTGAAAGGCTTCGGAAAAATGAAAGTTCGAGAAGTCGGTTCCCTACGATTCGAGTGATCGTCAGAAATTGTCGCATTTCGAAATCTCTTCTTCTTTCCTTTTGCATAGTCAAAGCGACCAGTTTTTCGAACAAGTCGCCCACCGCAAGTGATGAGAGGTGGGTTCTGTACTATAACCGAAGAGGATGGGGACGGTGGAATGATGTCGATGAACCCTCCAGGCACTTCCCAATGCCGAAATCCCACCAGAAAAAGACGATGGTAGTAGTGTGGTGGTCAGAGGCTGGCGTGGTCACTACAACTTTCTGGAACCAGGCCAAACTATCACAGCAGAGCGCCACTGAAAAGAAATCGACGAGATGTACCGAAAAATACGTGAGCTGCAGCCGGCACTGCTCACCAGAGGAGGTCCCCTACTTCTGCAGAGAACGCACTCCGACGCATTTCGCATATCACCACGCGAATATTTAGCGAATTAAGAGCGGAGATTCTGCCTCATCCGCCGTACTGAGTGCTGGTAGCGAAGGGAGCCATTTCGTGAAAGCTGTGGCGCGAGCTTGATGTACTGTGACTGCTCATTCTTTCACTAACACTCGACAAAGTTACGTTATATTGAGGCAATCGCCTTAAAGCCGAATGCCTGGCGTATCCCTGAAGCCTTTCAGTTAAACGTATTGTCCTTTTCGGTAACAACGCACGAAAGCCATATGTATAAGCCAAGGCGCTTATGCTTTAAGGTGATATACCTGAGAGTGAACAGCGTGTGAGACAAAAGGGACAACTTTGTCGATTCAGCAGAGAACCACCACAGCAGAGTCCTATGGTAACGAAATCAACGAGATGTACCGAAAATCGCGTGAGCTGCAGCCGGCACTGATCAATAGGAGAAGTCCGATTCTTCCGCACGTCATCGCCCCCACGCACGTTTCGCAAATCACCACGCGAAACGAAATAAAATTCTGCCTTACACGCCAACTCATCAGACCTTGCGATGACCGCCTACTCCTTTCTAAGCTCTTTCAGAACTTCCTCGCTGATTGAACCTTCGCAAATCAGGACCTCGCCTTGCCGCATCTCGACCAATCTGTTGTTTTTCGCGGTTGGAAATATTCAGCTAGTTTCAGGTTGGAAAAGAGCTTACTTCGACTGAATCCGTTGAGCATGAAGAAAGTTCTGACCTTTTAAAATGGACCAGTCAAAGCCGATACAACTTCCCGGCCAACATCAATATTATAGTTCCTTAACGGGAAATGTTGGGAAGAAAGTCACACTTCTTATTCAAGGCGTTGTCGAAAACGTTGTGGGTTGGTACGGAGTGGGTGATTACATAAAGCCGATCAGAGTATGTAGAAGTGGAGGTGAATTATACATGTAACCACCTCTTTATAGTCCTAATCCTACAGAAAGGTCAAGTGAGCATACACTGATTTAATCCTTGATATGCCCTTATCGTACGCGACATTACTGGTGAGGTAACTCAGGTTATGCCCGAGTCTAATACTCAAAGGAGGACATGTTGTAAATCCTACGGTAAGCTCGAATAGGGCATTCTCCGTGAAGGTCGTTTGTAGAAAGCTTAAAATTTTCAGTTCATCTAAGCATTTGTTGGAAATGTGCACAACGGTCGGAGAATAGATGGTGGTATAACGCTGTGGACAAAATAAATGTCGCCCATATCATTTTCGTTGGACTCTTCATAACGGAGAGATTATTCTCGGTACTGCAAGCAGCTTTATCAAACAGACGTAAGCGCGCACATAAAAGGCAGCTATTAGGTTGGCAGCTAAGCTCGTGGACTCTCAAGAATCTTCAACAAAAGTATTTATTAACAAGTAACAAATGATAATCCTCAATCAAAATAAAATCTCTTGGAACGTAGAAGTGCCTCTCGTTTATCAGACAGCTGGGCTTTCCCACGGCTGTAGAATGCTTCTGCTATTAAGGCCAAGAATCCAGAGGTGGATTTTCACCTGGTCCACATTAAAAAACCATCTTCCAATCAAGAAGAGCTGTGCCGAACTAAAAAGGTGGTAGTCACTCGACGCACAGTCTGGGCTGTAAGCTGGACGAGTTCGACTCTCCCAGCCACGGTCTTCGATTTTTTGAAGTGTCGGATTAGCGAAGCGCTCTCCGTTTGGTGGTGCCAAGAATGCGCTAACTTCTGTGAGATCATCAAGAGCGGTTCTAGCGTTGATGCTGAAATCTACTCTTCTCATCAAAGCGGCACGTAGGCTGTACTCCGCTAGAATCGATTCAGACTGCTTTTCAGGAGCGGAATTATCTTTCAGCAGGATAACGCCAGATCAGACGTCGCGAACCAGACGCTTCAAAAAACCGAAGACCTTGGGTGAGAGCGTATAACTCATCCACCGGCCGTGAGCGACTGTGACCTTTTAGCTCTCTTCAGCACTTCTTCGTTGGAAGATGACTTATTAATGTGGGCCAGGTCAAATTGCACCTCTAAGGATTCTTGTACTCGAAAGCAGAAGAATTCTACAGCTGCGGGATGATCAGCTAGCTGATAAATCGGAAGAGAAAAATGGGAAAAGTCCCGCGTTCCAAGGGATCCTACTTTGATTGAAAATTGTTAATCGTTATTTCTTAATAAACAGTTTTGTTGAAGGTGCTTGATACTCCATGAATTCAGTTGCCAACCTAATAGAATGAAACCTTGAAGAACCTTAACGCGGTCATTCTTAATCCAGAATTTCGGAAGCATTTCTGACAAGGAAAGGTTCCCAACTCATGGTGAGCTTTTGCAATGCTATTTTGGCAGGATGTAAGACCCTATGAGCGGAGTTCAGAACCACAGTCGGTTTTTGCTGAACGCTTTTTTAAAGACCTGAAAAGGAGGTCTGAAAGTGTGCGCGCAATTATCATCAACCCCTACGATACCCTACGAAGTGTGCCCCGGCGGCGCAGTCGGTAAGCGTGCCACCTCGTATAACCTCATCGGAGGGCTTTTCAGTTCGAGTCCGAGTGCTCCCAGTTTTCTTGCACGTTTTAGCTTGCTGTTATTACTCTTTCTCACGATCACAGGAGGCAATTTTAGACCAGCAATGCTTACAACAAACCAAGACTGTCTAATTGCGCCCTCAGATGTGCTAGTTTTTCAACTATCCATATCTGCGTCATATCCTTTCTCTGGGAATAAAAAGTCTTTTATATTATTAAAGTAAAAGTATTACACTATTATTTCTCTTTTAGTCAACAGCTATGGTGCAAAACTATGAAACAAGTAAAACACAAGCGTTAGTCACATCAGCAGCATCTACCAAAAGCCAGTGATGAACAAACTTGAAGAAGAACGTTCAATGAAGAAGAACTGGTAATGAATTACCACTTCTTCTTCATTGAACGGACAATCTGTGGGTGTAGAGAACGGTCCTGGGTGAACATCAACTTAGCCATCTGCTACCCACGCGTATGACAGACACGGCCAAAAGACCATAGCGCAGAACTGTCGGTAGGTCTGGCTTACAACCTGCAATCACATCTACCTCCTCATCGAAACTCACTTATGAAACCAACTAGAAGATACGTGTAGAAAGGTCCCACTTTCATTATACTACAATCGGCCAGTTAAGGTGAGAACGACATTTTTAGTGCACTTATGTACCGATGTGATGTGGCCCGTGATCATAATATTCAACCGTAAGATAAGCGTATTTGAGTGCAATTACGATTACAGTATCGTTGGTTATACGGTAAGATATAGTGGTGGTGCAGATGTGAATAATTGAATAACTAGCACATATGAAGGCGCAACTAGACAACCTTGGTTTGCTGTAAGCATTGATAGTCTAAAATTGTCTCCTGCAATCATGAGAAAGCGAAATAACAACAAAATAATATGTTCAATAAAGAACGGCAGCACGCGGACTCGAACTCAAAACCACCGCCGAGCGCCCCTGCGAGGCCGACCCCCTACGGACTGCGCCGCCGAGGTACATCTCGTCGGGTGCCGTAGGGGTTGATGATAGTTGCGCGCTTGCCTTCAGACCTCCTCTTCAGGCCTTTAAAAAAGCGTTCAGCAAAAACTGACCATGGTTCTGGACTCCGCTCTCAGGGCGCTACATCCTTTCAAAATAGCATCACAAACGCTCACCATGAGTTGGGAACCTTTCCTTGCGAGCTCGGCACCATTAGTATGTGTCCTATTCACTTTTCAGAAACCAGAAGCCGTGAGAGGGCTTCAGACTGGTAGACACAACTGCCTTGACTGCTTTCCATAGGTGAAAGCAGGCCATAAAGTTTACATGGTTAGTGCCAGGGCCGTGTCGCTTTGCTTTTCCTCCTCTTCAGCACCAACAGGAGAATCCTGATTCAATCAGGCAGAGTTCTGACTGAATCAGGATTCTCCTGTTGGTTTTATCACCCATGTTTGAGGCAAGTGCTTCATTTGCGAATCCAGTCATTTATTTTGGTTGACGCGAAAATTGGTAAACTCTGCGCGCCGTCCTTCCAAGCTCCTGCCTGTAGCTTTCTTTCATAGCCTGAAATGAAAAATGAAGGTCGATGTGCATGGTGGTAACGACTTTGGCGTCAAGTGTAAGACTTTGGACGTAGAGGGGGAGATACATATCTGCGAGAAAGGGATTAGAAGCGCTCTGGATTTTTAGAAGAAATCCAGCAATAATCAACCGCTATGAGGGTATATCCGCTACAGTTGTTCTCTCGCGAAATTTTCGAATATTCGAATGGTTTCGAATACCCGTAATTTTCGAGCACTCGAATTTCGAATACATTCGAAAAACGCAATTTTTTGAACATTCGAATTCGAATACATTCGAAAAATGCGATTTCTTGAACACTCGAATTCGAATACATTCGAAAAACGCAATTTTTTGAACATTCGAATTCGAATATTCAAATTCGAATGCCTATTCGAATAGGTCATTCGAGCACAACTATAATATCCGCTACAAGTCAAGTCTTGTCCTTTGTTTCACACTGCGAACAGTAGAATGACCAGTCAACTATTATGCATTTCTAGAAATGTCTCGTTATACGACGACTGCACAGAGTGTTTCATTCGCTTTTACTGGTCTTCTAACAGAGGGCGATAGCGCTCTGGTGGTGGAGGATCTCTAGAGTGAGTTTATCACTCACATCCACTCTCTGACGAATGGTCATAGATTTATGTCAAAACCACTAGAGCATACAAAGCGCTTGATGGTGTAAATTTCATGCCAAAAAACCTTGCGCCACACTCAACCCTCTGAAGAAGACGACTCCGTCGAAACGTTAGGCCGGATGAACATTCATCTTAAAAACCTCGTGTTGGCACAGTATTAACAAGAAAAGAAGCACTTTATAGTATTATAACTCTTCGTGTGTGTCCACCAGCAGGAAAGATCAACTTTGATCGAACTCGGATTGGAACAGGAAAGAAGAGAAGATTCGCTGGCACCCGTTCGAGCAACTCGATGATCAACCGTGCGACAGGTGTTGTAGACGTTACTTCATGGTATAAGCTTCTCAAGTGATTAAGGTTATGAGCATGTTATAAAATACTCTTTGCGCAGCACATATAAGGCTAGAGCGTAACAAAGAACGTTGGACTCTCTTGCTTTCATTCCTATAAACACCTCCCTTGTTCCTTGAATTGAACAGTTCAGACGAGAGATGCACTTTAATCTGAAAGAAAAGTTCTGCAGTTATTGCTCTGAGAAAGAAGCCATCACTGAATTTTCTTTTTTTTTCGAAAAAATCACAGTTTATAACAAGACGAACTCAACAAACTATGTAGCGTTCGTCGTCGCCTAAGCGAACAGCTCTGCCAACTTCTGAAACCGAACAGTCTTGGGGTCCCGGCAGAATGGAACTCAATATCCACATAACCAGCATACCACTCTTGTATAGCGTTGCTCCTTTTACGAGTGTTGAGTGGGAAGAGCAAGGAAACGTGGGGGTTGGCTATATATCCTAACATAGGATTCCTTCTCGCTTATGTCACCTTTCGGTCCACGTGATGGTACGTAAGGCAGACGTGTACGTTAGACGCAAAACATCACTCTCGTATAACGTTGAAATTATGTACCTCTATGGAGTCGAGCCCGCGCGTATAAAATGAAATTTTTAAGACACCTTAGAGCGTGCAACAAATAAATCAACAAACCGCACACGAACCCGTTTCTCTGTAAGGATTCAGCTCTCGTATCATGTTAAAATGAGTCCCTTTACGGTTGCGCCACGCATTCTATTCTAAAAGATGTCAGAAAGGCAATTTATATGCGTATTTATTTTCTGAAGTAGTCGGTGCTTTACTTCCCAGACAAGACTGACAACACCGCTTTCCAGTACTTACTTTACTTACCAAGCATCCGCTTAAATGTTATAATAAGAAGGGTTCATATGAAAGAACGTGGCTAAAGAAACCATTGAAGCCTATTCTTGTTGTAATGGCGAGCGCGCGTTTATAGCAGGTAACGAATCTAAAACCATCTACTAGATTTCTCCTAACATGGCCGCCAAAAATTTACAGAGAAAAGCAAAACCTACGCTCAACGACCAAATCAGTTGCTGAAAAATTGCTGTTGAGAGATTGTGATCTCTCAAATAGCAAGAAGCGATAGCGAAAATGATAAAAAAATATTATTTGTTTAAAGTCATTCAAAACTGACGCAGTCGAAAGCACTAACTGTGGGGCTGAAGACCGGTATCGAGTTTGGTTTAATTATGTATGGGTACATCCCAGCTACGCTCTCAGTGCATTCATAAATGTTAAGTGCATGTTCACAATTACTCATAAGAGAGCGAAAGAACACTAATTTGACGTGAGATTAATTAAAAGGAAATGAGGGTTCGCTAGATGGAAACTAGGGAGCGGAAGCGATGCCGGATGGACGCCTCGATTTCGTCGCACGAACAGAGCTCCTCTAACGATGGCAGGCTCGGCTAACCAGACCTGAAAATTTCTTATAATGAGATTGAGGGCGGGAATTGACTGGAAATTCGGCAGACATGCGGTAGCTGTCACGAACCAAAGGGATGAGCATGACGTGCTACAAGAGAAGACGACAGCCAATGTTTAGCGATCATGCAATGGCGTCAGCGGGACTTGTGTTAGAACTATTTGTTTTCCTTCCTAGTGAGCCGTCTCAACCGTAATCAGCATTGATTCATAACCCAGACACCAAAACGAGGACTTCCAAGAGGAGGAACATATACCGGGAATACAGAAGCAGAAGTCAACAGTGGCTCTTTTTACTGTGAAGCTGCAGCGTTCTCGCTTGCGATAAGTATAATAAGTCGTACAACAAGAAGCATCGGAAAAGAACCAGACGGGGTGAGGAAGATCGTCTAGCTTGTATGTTCAGAAATTAGTCACTCGCTTGAAGTGCAGCACATGATGCCTGACATAAATTATGCTAAGTACATGCAGTCCACTATAACGGAGTGAAGAAAAGAGGGGTCTCAGAAAAATCTGCGTCATAACGGAAGCCGCGTTGCCATTTTTTCACTCTTCAGGCATAGATTTATCCGAAGTCGCTTGCAGTCACTAAATAACGATTAAATATACCATTTTCACGTCATGTTTTTACTTTCAAATTGAACTGGACACTTTTCAAATTCATTTGGCCACTCTTCTAAGTCAGCCTAAGACTTCTGTAATCAATGCGAACTGTTTCAAATTGAAATGAGCTTCCTTTGCATTGCGCTACATAAAGACTCTCCAAAAAAGGTAGAATAATTTTTATTCGAGGAAAATTCTAGTACAACTTTCTTTGAAGACTAATTCATCTACCCAGTAAATGTATATATAGGTTGGAATTCTATAAAATTCTTATTTTAGGAAAAAAGTTATTTTTTTAAAGCTTGTTCTAAAGATCAGAAAGGCGGCTATTTTTAGTGTCAAAAGAAAATATTGCGCCATGCCCTCTTCAAAGAGGTTGCCATTTTTATTCGATTGGTAGCAGAATTTTTGTTTTTATGTAGTTTGGCACTTGCAAAGGATTCAGCAAAAGCAAAAAAAAGAACTTGACTTTAATGTTTTTTACCAGAGATTCATTATTAGTTAAAACCAAGTCCAGATTTCTTCCTCCTTTAGTATGCTGCCGAACTACTTGGATAAGGACACGAGCAGCAGAGCTCGAAGAACACCGTATATGTGCCTATAAGTTTCTACCAGTTTGTTACTTCCATGAAATATCGGGAGAGTTGAAGTCTCCTACAAGTGTGCAGGGTGACTCATCTAAAAGCTTTAACCAGCAGGTAATTTTTGTTCTTCAAATATGACGAAGCACGATAAACTCCGACTATACGCAAGTTGGAGAAGCCCAACATGATGTCACAACATAAGATCTCATATGATGGATTTAGAGTTAACAGCACGATATGAAAGAAAAGATTTAATAAGAAAAAGAACTCCGCCACCTTTCCTCCGTTTCCTGTCACATATTACGATGTGATTTATAGAATCGGTTTATGATTTAGCAAGAAAAGATGAACTGAGGGCTTAAGCCAAGACTCGGTGAGAACAACTGTCTCATACTCGCTATGGGCAAGAAAATATGTCAACGGCTGTGAGCTTTTTAAGACAAATTGCATATTCATAAACAGCATTTGAAGAGCCTTGAACTTTCCCGACGAAAGCTTATGCGTTTTTCGAACCGCCATTACGATTTGAAAAGCAAACAGGACTTGTAGGATTCAGGCTAGACTGATAGACTGCTTGAGAAGACGAGGCATCTGCACGGGCTGCTAAGCGTTCTGACCAGAGCCGGTCTCCTTCCTGCTTCGGGAGTTACGAACGAAGGTAAAATCCACGACACATAGAATGCCTAAGTCGAGGTGCGCGAAGGGAGAGCTTGGAAGAAGGATTTTCAGCAATCTTGGATATGAGGCATTCGGAAGCTTCGGAAAATGTTTATAAGATAACATTCAATTCCTAAAAAGTCCATTATTTGACGTATGCATGTAAGGTCATGAATAGAACGAACAGAAGGAACGGCTGCAGAGCTTTCTGTGAGCCTTGCCACGACAAAGCAACGAGAACGTTCGACATCTTCAAAAAAAGCGGAGACGAGGTTGCGGATGGAGGGGAGCAGTGGATTATCTAGGAGGAGGAATAGTGAATTGAGAACGCGCAATAGTTTTTTTTAAGTGCTTCGTTTTCAGCTCTAAGAAATCGATTTTCTTCAGTAAGTTCGTGGTTGCGATCCAAAACTGCAGTTAGCCTTTTCCTATCCTACAGAAGAAATATGATAATCGAACGTAGATGTTGAGAGAGGCTGCTTTCGTTGATTTTAAAATTGACATCTCGATCGAAATCGGGTGACGCCTCAGGAGAACCATCGAGGTCGAAACGAATACACCTCTGCGGCCTTTCCTGAACAGGAAAAGAGAAACGAGGTGTTTCCGCAATGTTCGACACCGGGGCAGAAGCCATAAAAGGGTCGTTTAGGGTGGCTATGAGGTTAATCAAATCAGATCCCAGCCACAAGGCCGCTTAGCTTTCCCAAGATCAGCGAGAGGACCCGCAGCGATTTCCAACTGATTATCGACAGAGCGCCACACACGCAACGCACGAACAACAATTATACCTTATTAGGTTTGCTTCGAAGTTGTTGGAACTTCCCTCGCCACCATGGTGCTAGCCTTGTCCTTCTGATGCACTGGTAAAACATCAGAGAATACTAGCAGGAGTTGGAAAAGTAGGCAGGCATTGGATTGGACAGGAGCGACTGTTGACCGATCGCTCACCGCGACGACACACAGCAATTGTCATAAAACCCGCGAAATATTGGTTTCTTCTGAAGTATTGAGCCTTTTCACATTTTCTTCTTTTCTTTTCTTTACTCAGCTTAGAATGGAGTTTTTTCAACAATATAATCACCACCGTTAGGCCTATGTTATACTTCGGCGACGTTGTTGCCGACGACGTCGGCGACAGTGGATGATCTAGGAGGAGAAATAGTGAATTGAGAACCGCAATAGTTTTTTTAAGTGCTTTGTTTTCAGCTCTAAGAAATCGATTTTCTTCAGTAATGCGACGCAGTGCGTAGCAGCCCGCGCAACACAGCGTCGCCGACTCGTCGCCGAAGTACAACATAGGCCTTAGTCAATACAGTCTCCCAACTAATGGGTATGTCAGCGATTTCATTCTCACAGAACTCGGGAGAGCAGGAGTCAAATAGATCACTGACCGCCCTTCAAATTCTTCAACTTTGAAATCGAGCTATGCGTGACCCTCATATATGTATTGATAGTCTTCAGAACCATTGAGACTACCTTACACAGATTATTGAGAACAATTACGATACTAGGAGAGCCCACATCGCCACAGTATCAATTCTAACAAATGAAATTACATGCAGTACGGATGCCAGTGATATTTTAATCGCTCTTTCTGATAGGCCTTCTTTTTTCTTATCCTTGCTGTTAATTTCGGTATGCAGCCGCTTTATTGCAAGGGTCTGGAGTAGTTTCTCTTCTAGCGGGGTGATCAGTAGATTAGCAGTGTAGCATTACCAGTACTTCACCGCGTCGTTTACCTGACGCTCTAGCCGGGTAACCGTTACAACGGTTTTCACATCAAATCTACCACGCGGTACGTGGCGGTTTGGCGGTTAGTTCCATCGTTACCGGCCGATAAGTCGTTGATGAATCCACAACTTGATCACATCATATCACGAGTCACCTTGAACTAAAGTTGACCTCAGAAAAGCGCTATAATAGGAGAGCCGTTATAGCTAAAGCACCTTAGGCGGGATTGGTTTGCATTAAGGCAGAACTAATGGTAAGTGGCCGACCTTCAACAACAAAAAAAGCGATTAATCGCGTCTTATCCGGAGAATTGGAGTGAGTTGTGGTTTAAATCTTCTCGAGGACTTTGCAATGAGACCTATGGTATTTGAGAGCTTTTAAAAATTACTGACCGTGCGCAAATTGCTGACTGAAAGAGCAAGAAAGAATTGTGTTACAGAAGGATGAATTTCAAACCATTCACCTTTAGAGCCTATGAGATGGTGGCTACGATAAATGCATGCTTTTACAAAGCGGTGACGCACGTACAAGGGGCTATGAGTTCGTCTCCTTCAAATTCGCAAGTTGCTTTGTTTTGCAGATTTTTTTTCCAGGGGCCTTTTTTGTTTACTTCCAATTTCAAGCCATTTTTTAACTGGCGAATATTCAGAGAACAGTTTAATTTCAAAAGCATACTTTCGCTGGTTATTTTTCAAGAATCCTCTATGAGTTCTGAAAACATGACGTGAATCTCATTCAACACTAATTCGCTGTCTTCCGATGATATTCAACTGCAATTTAGAAATTTTGCTATCATAAAGAATTTTTCTAATAATCACTGTGGCGTTTTTCAGTGAATAGTAAATCAGCAAAAAAGAGAATCCTGCGAACGATTCATTTGTAATAAGTAGTAAGAGCTCACAAAATTAAATCAGAAAATTGTGAAAGAGTTTCTCACGAAACAGTCTTATTTATAATGCCAGATTAATTCATGTTTCTGGTTAACAGATGCTCTTCTTCCTTTTTTTCGGAAAAAAAAACAACAAAACAACTGTCACAACGATGATTTGTTGCGATCAAAACTTCTAGCGCCAGGAGGGACTCGAACCCGCACCTCCCTCTAACCGGGCGGGAATGCTCTACGCCATTACACCACCGGCGCCGTTTGATCGAACGCAACATCCACACCTCGTGGGACCGATCAGCACCCACCCGTATCCGGGATGAGCTCGCCGCTGATATCAGCATGGGACCAGTTAAGCTGATGGTGTTGATAGAAACAGTTCAAATCAGTTTCATTAAGCCTCAGTTGGCTGGTAACCTCGATAACCTCAACCTCGATACCAGACAATTGAGGCTTAAAGAAACTGATTTGAACTATCTCAGCAAAACAACGTTTTGAAAGAAGCAAGTTCCACTTCATTTTCTTAGAGTTTGTGAGACATCGCATACTTTCTTCAAAACAGCCTCCAACATCGACAGTTGTGGAAGCACAAAAATGCATGACGGCCGTTTATGACACACGAACTTTGGCAAGGGTAAAACAACAAGGTGACATGGTGACAAGCCGGAGCTCCAAGATTCGTCGACGTTCAAAAATCTGAAAAAAATCTATGTTGCCGTCTAAGCATGGAGGATAAAGAATAAAGAATAGCGGCGTTAGCCAGTTCACTTTGGGAAGCGATACATACGACACTTCAACGAGATCTCGTGGACGCATTTTGAATGCGTATTCGGCCCGGTCATTGACTTACATGGCCAGCCGATGGACAATTCAGTGTTTAGTCAATTCCATGCACGATAAGTATCCGTTCAACGGCTCCGCAACCAGAAGGCTTGGTTAGACTGGGCGGGAAGTTCGGATGAAGTACCTGGAATCGGGTGCGTGCGACAGCCGGCGCTTTTTCCTACTGCGCTACCATGTGCCCACGTTTAGGCGCGAGGCCGAAAATTGTGTCTAACGATAATCTCGAAAAAAGTAACTATCGGGGTTCAAGTGGGTGTCGGAAGACTTCAACGTACTCAGAACGTAGTGATCTGGCCCCCTTTTGCGACAGATATTCTCATTCAAGTCGGGGGCTAGCTGGGCTAGTCTGGCACAAGAAACAGTGAATGTAATCAGTACCGACGAGCGTTCGTGACCAATGCGTATTAAAACAGCACTCTACAGGCCATGCAAATCATGACGTGCGTAACCGATTCCTTTCCAGCGTTTAGCGTCCGTGTGCCTTTCCCTTCTTAAATGCACGAAAACGGTGGTTTCAAAAGAAATGTAGGATAGGCAGCGAAGCGCTCGTTAGAGGATTTGGTTTCCAGTGATGAAGGGTTTTCAGAGAAGTCTTGTTTTACAGCCGCCATTTCAAGAACGCATACGTCGTTATGCAGATGCACATAATTGCTAGGTACCCACGAGAATTATAGGCTTCTCTACAAACAGCTAGCTGTTATGGCTTCTGCAGTGGATACTGTGCGAGGCTTAGAGATTCCAGGTGGAGAGTGCCGCTACGCAGGAAAACAAAAATAGAGCAGAATGAAGACGAAAAATTAAGGAAATTAAGGAAAATGAAAATAATAGCGCGAAAAAATCTCCGCACACTAGCTCTCGGGCAAACTGGGCGCTCTTCATGTTAAAACAGTTCAATTTAGATTCGACCCTATTCTCAGCAAGCTGACACTTAGAAATAAGACCTAACATCTTCAAAGCAAAACAAACAGCTACCAGGTTAAACTAGAGACTCTCTGAAAAGATTAAAATACTATTTGTCCAGGAAAAATTTAGTATTGCTCTCTTTGAAAATTCTAAACTTGTCTGCCCAATAAGTGAGCACACTGCTTAAGATTTGAAAAATTGTTCATAAGGAAAAATGAAGGATTTAGGCTTTTTTAAAAGAGAGGCCCTGCACCCATCCAGGAATTCCCACTTCTCCATTGATTGTTAGCAAAAATTCTGTTTGCGTGGAGTTTCGTACTTGCCAATGGTACAGCAAAACCTTTTGTTGAAAACACACATGTCTTCTCTTTGACGTTTCCAGTAAGCAGCATTCGCACTACTAGCCTAATAAAAATCACAACGAGTGCATTGTGTGATCCTTTAATTTAGTGAAAAATTGTTGCTTTTCTGTACTTTAGAGTAACTTTGGAACTATTATTTTTCCTAGAAAAATAAAAAGTTCCAAATTGCTTTCACATTGAATGCTTTCACATTGTAGTTTAAATAAAGTAAAATCTTCAAAGAGATTTATAATAAATTGACAAAAAAATTAACTGTTTTAGTGAACCTCTAATTTATTTTAGAAGGCGCTCGTTTTGATTTAAGAGATGTGCTATTAGACTTCAAATGCTTCAAGCTTGCTTAGAAGTGTGTCTAATTTGATTTTAAAGTGCTCCTTGATTTTGTCATAAGACTGCACTAATACGAGTATGATCCTGCAAATCTTTAAAAATCAGTCGAGCGTTCGAAAACCTGCAAAACTTTCTCTAATTGGGATTTAGTTGAACCTTGATGTTCGTCTTGATGGACGTTTCCCGGAGGCCCACATAAGAAGAAGAAAGCGGCATGAAGAAGCGGACTCACTACGCAAGGGTTTGTAAAATAGAGTAAAGGTTCACCGCTCCTGAAGTTCTAACCTATTTGCATTCAGGAAGAACTAGACACATCCCCTCCCAAAACTTTTTTCAAAGCTATTTGGTTAAACCTTCCATGTAAATAAAAGGCATTTGGGCTTGAATTGATCATAGAAAAACGCACAGCAGAAATGAAGAACGGCGTTACTCAATCCGTTTTGGGAGGCGCCACGCATTCTACATTTAAGGGATGTCGCGGAGGCGATTTGAATGCGTATTTGGCCTTACAAATGACTTGCGGTGGCCAGCCAATGAACAAGTCAGCGCTTTATTCTTCCGAGACAAGTTCGGTACCAATTCTCCGACCCCGGACGGATGGAAGGTTTGGTTGGCCGGGCGGGAATCCGAACCAGGAACCTGGTATCGGATGCATGCGACAACCGGCACCTCCTCCGACTGCGCTACACGTGCCCACAGCAGAAATAGATAACTGCATTTCCTCACAATATTACTAGGGTCATGAACACGTGGGAAAGACCCACAGGGATTAATTGTAGCCTCACCTATTGTTTCCCACTTAAACGAGTATGCAAACAAACCCGAAGGCATTACCCACTACGATCGAGGCTTTGCGTCACTATGAATTCAACGATTTTTGTCACTCACTGTAACCTTCGCGAAGTCAGTATTTTAGGATTGCGTACCATAGTGTACCTTTTCGTGCAACCTCAGCAATACAGGGCCAAAGCAGAACTGTGTTTGTGGAAAGTAGAACCACTATACGAATTGGCGAGCCTACTTTGGAGGAACCCGAACCCATGAAAAACTTGGATGCTTAGAGTAATGATCGGTTTTTCGCGATTTCCTCAACATACACACTCTAGGTTTGAGTACAAAAGGAGCAGAAATCAGTGAAATCTTTCACGCGATAATCACATAAGGAACACAACACAATTCAGGCTTAACCCTGCTGAGTTATTTAGGAACAAAATACACATTGCAATAAAGAAGCGATTCAAACAGCAAAGGAAAAGGACGTGGCAGCGGTTTTAGTCCATTGCCGACACAGAAGACTAGCTGTGAAATTCTTCTATCTTTAAAATTTTGATCTTCATTTATTTACCTTTTCAGAGAAGGTTCTACACAACCTAAGGAAAAGTAGAGCCTGATATCGTCCCTGAAAAGATGAGGAACGAAATTCATAAAGAGGTGCTGCAACGCGGCTTGCAAGGCCACTTACAGGATCTGTAAGCTCTCGTTAAGCTAGAGGGGTGACCCTATGAATAATGCTTCTTTTTCGTGATCCGTAATTTGTGTTCGAACAGTGTTTTTGAATGCATTTGATACGTTATAACCGCTTTTACACAACTACGTTTCCTCTGGGCGCGTGTAGCGCAGTCGGAGGAGGTGCAGGCTGTCGCCTGCACCCGATACTAGGTTTCTGGTTCGGATTTCCCGCCCAGGCCAACCGAGCCTTTCACTCTCCAAGGTTGGTGAATTGGTACCAGACTCGTCCGCGAATGATAAACCACTGACTTGTTCAACGGCTGACCACCACGAGTCATTGTATGGCCGAATGCGCATTCAAGTCACTTCCACGACATCTCGCAGGCGTATAATGCGTGGCACATCTTTTAAGCCTCTGTTGCAGTTCTTGTGCATCACCCTGTACATATGAAAGTCATTCCCACAATGTACGAGCTGACAGACCTCGACGAGCGGTTCTCCTTTTTGAGCTATCGCTAACACCCTTCCTTGGGGGGACCCGTAGATTCTTGGCCACTACCCGGACGTGCTGATTTTTCGCGCTGACCAAAACGGAAACGTGGAACGTCACGCAAATCCGATGAGACTGCCACCGTTTCATTTTTTGGAAGGCATCGACCAACACAAGTAGAAATTTGTACTAGGGGGACGGAAAAAGAGAAGAAGCCAATTGCTGTTTGCAGCGTCTTCAACGAATTTTTAATTCTGCAAGGTTTCTATGAATGCAGAATGGTGTGGCTAATTAGAGCGATCTTTTTTAGGTGTCATCGCGACCTCCTCACTGTCTCTATCTCAAAAGTGCACCCAGAAAAAAGCGTAAAGGACGCCACTTCAATTCACTTCCACGAAGTGACAAAAGTGCATGATATTGAACGAAGCCGTGCACAAATAACCCGAACAGGAAACAGGGCATATATCATAACAAAATTATATTATTATGAAGACCTGGAGCGAAGCTCTAATGATCCAATTATCCGAAATGAACCATGCCTTGGTTACAACGCCTAGGAGAACCCTAAACACACTTCGGCGACGTTAACGAATCTTGGCGATATGCTACTTGTAATTTGGATAATCGAACGTATAACATCTCATAGGAAGGAACAGCAAAACTCGACCTCCTGTTACCCTATCTAATCGTTCGAATTTTAGCACAGTCAAGCTGGGCAAGCAAGAATCAAAAGGTTGGAAAACATGAGAGAGAACGTGCAACTAAATACGCAACTTAATCTTGCTTTAAAAGACTGTCTTAAAACTCTGCTGAAGGATAAAGGACAAGGAACGGCGTTACGTAATCCCTTCTGGGATGCGCCACGCATTCTACTTCTACAGGATGTCGTGGAGGCAAGTTGAATGCGTATTTGACCATACAAAGAATTGAGGTGGCCAGCCAATGAACAAGTCAGCGCTTTATCCCTCCCAGACATGTTCGGTACCAATTCACCAACCCCGGACGGATGGAAGGCTTGGTTGGCAGGGGGCAAATCCGAACCAGGGATCTAGTATCGGGTGCACGCGACAGCATGCACCTCCTCCCACTGCGCTACAGGCGCCAAAAACCCGATACAATTAAAAAATAAAATCAGGTTTACAAAATATAATACAAGAATTATCAGAATACATGAAAAGGACAGTCCTCACATCCATGTCATATAAACAAATAAAAACTATAAAGCTCGATAATGTCACGAATGGGTTAGCTAAATTTCTGCCTTCCTTGGAAACATTTTTGAAATTTTGAAGTGAAATGCATAAGCTCAACGGGCAACTAGTGGTCGCGAGCAACCTTTGAGAAACAAAAACTAACAAAAGAAACAAAACTAATTTTTTTCTGCTCTTCGTGCCGTAGGAGAAATGTCTTGGTTTATAAAGTAAGGAGACTTACTGGAGATGACCAACGCATGGCGCTGGAGCTGCCCAAGTCGCACATATAATTGCTGTTCGCTGGCGGTGAAGCATAGAAGTTGGTGACATCGCTTCATTGAAGGACTCTCGTTAAAGGTTCGAAGGTGAACTGTGGTTCTTGAAGTAATCTCTGATTTTACAGCCTCACAATAGGACTAATTAGATGCCGCATGAGAAAACATCGTGGACTTCTTATGGGAAACAACTCGAGAACGTCGTTCCATCGGCGTACATGAGGCGTACATGATGCTCTTTGGTTAGCTCAAAGAAGATGCCTATGCGCTTTTTTATACTGTGAACTCTCAGCAGATAGCAGACATTCTGTAGCAAAGCAGTGGAATATGTCATAAACATCAAATTTTAACGGACCGTACGGGTCGAAAAATGCGACTTAATATGGAGAAGACTAGATAATTACCTGCCGCCAGTAGGACCGCGGAGCGAAACGACTTCGAAAATCTTCACTTTTGAGTAGAATCTTGTGAAATGTCATAACTCGGCTGATATATCACAACACACATGCTGCCCTATGTTTGTCCGGAACGCATATTCCAACAAGCTAAAATGAGGATTAGATGAACCTGGAACTTCTGCGAAGGCGGTTTCAATTTGGCTCGTCAGGAAGCTGGTGTTGGGCAAATTCGGGCTTTGTGGATTAAGGAGGATGAGGATTACCTCTCGATGACTGCATTAGTATCTACCGGGCGAACTTTGAAGTAGAAGGCGCTGTCCTGAACTGCTTTGAATTTTTAAGGTGCTTTGAGACCAATAACGACAACATACCTAGAGGTATGTACAGACACGGCTAAACTGCTCAATATAAAAATATACAGGTCCAAAGCAGCAAGGAAAGACTAAAGAGTTTATTTTATCTTTATTAATAAACTAACAAGGGGAGGATGCTAATTACGTCCTCAGAAGGCCAGAGAATCACCCCGTAAGGTTGGCCCTAAATTTCGAGACATCCGGAAAGCGTTCGAGAGGAGCCCCAAGGAAAAGGTGGAAGGACGTCATCAAGAGAGATCTCGGCGAAGTCGGCGCCACGGCAGATGACGCCCTTGATAGGATGAGGTGGCGATAGATCACAAGAACAGCGGACCCTGCGACTGCGCGGGACTAAACGCTCAGGAGAAAAAGAAGGAAGGATACTAATTGACCTGAGACTTCGAGATGGGATGCATGTCTCTGTATGCGGCTTCGAACGCTAATTCCAAATATGTGTTCCGTTTCTGCTGTGCTCATCCGTGAACGGAGTTATGCACCATTTTCAGAACAGTTGTCGTGTTAACTTGTAATAAAATTGTAGAATTTAGCTCACTGTTCGTAAAGAATGAAAGCCCGATTTTCGTGCTGTGAAGTTTCATGGCCACTATCACGAAAAGATTTTGTGCGATTATACCCAACCTCCACCGTTCCTCGGTAAGGGTTTGAGAGTTCATGCTGCGCGAACTGAAGCGCTTTCCAGCGAACGTAAATCTGTTGGACGAAGAAATCTTTTGAAATGCCTCCAGTTTTGGGGAGAAGCTTAAGCGGATGCTCCCACACTTAAGCTTAGGCGGATCCTCCCATACAAGAAGCACTAAAGCCGGGAATTCATCCGCCTAACTTGAGCTTCTCCCCAAAACTGGAGGCATTTCAAAAGATTTCTTCGACCAACAGCTTTACGTTCGCTGGAAAGCGCTTCAGTTCGAGCAGCATGAACTCTCAAACCCTTGCTGAAGAACGGTGTAGGTTGGGTATAATCGCACAAAATCTTTTCGTCTTTTCGTTTTTCATCTTTTACGAACAGCGGGCTAAATTCTACAATTTTATTACAAGTTAACACGACAACTGTTCCTAAATCTGTTATAAATCAGCACGAAGTAGCACGTAGTATAAAACTAAAACGCTGAGTTGGGTCCAATCCTACTTGACGGAACGAAGCATGTGTGTTAAGGTAGAGAACACCTTTTCTGGTTTACATTCTTGCCCGAGCGGTGTTCCACAGGGAGGTGCACTTTCCCCTCTTTTATTCCTAGCCTACACGCATGATCTGCCAGCCCAGTTAGACACCCATCCTCTCGTCAAGATTCAGATTTATGCTGATGATATTAAAATATATGGTACCTATAACGAATCCAATCAATCAGAGATCTACGAGGCTCTTTCGCTTTCCATTTCAGAAATGATGGAGTGGGCAACAGCTTGGGATATCCCTGTGAACCTGTCGAAAACATGCGTTTTGCACATCGGTAATGCCGCTTTCAAAGAGTATAGGGTCAAGGACATGATACTAAAGCAGATAGCAGAAGTTCGTGACCTTGGTATTCTAGTCAAATCGAATCTAAAATTTGAAATGCACATAAATATGATTGTTCGGAAAGCTTTTGCTGTACTCTTTACCATATACAGGAATACTCAGTGTAGCAATCCACAAACTTTCATCAGGCTATACAAAGCATACGTTATACCTATTTTGGAATATGGTTCACAGATCTGGAATCCCTCTACAAGAAAGCTTCAAAGTAGAATAGAAAAAGTCCAGCAAACGTTTACGAAGATCCTAATGTATAGATGTTTTCCTGACCCTGGTTACCCCTACACCATGCCAGATTACAAAAAGAGATTGGAATTCCTCAAGCTTGACAGTCTACTATTCCGCCGTGTGTTTAACGATCTAGTGTTTGCCTTCAAAATTGCCAAAGAAGAGTCCAAATTGAGGCCCAGCAAATACTGGATTTTTAGGCCATGTAGGGGACGCAACGCTATGCTACTGATACACAATGTTAAACTGATAAGGAATAGTAACACAAAAATGTTTAATAACTTTTTTTGTTGATCAGCTAGATGGCTTCAGATGCTTCCTGCACCGGTAATTGAATCGCTGGACAGCTCGACTTTTAGAGCCAGATTGAAGCGAATCGATCTGCTGTCTGCTCTAGAGATAAAGGATTTTAATTGAAAAGTCATATGCTTAAGGCTAAAGTCAATTATTGCTATTGCAGATATGTCGAAGCGGTTTCAGTGGCTCTATTTGCTAATTAGATGGCAATTCCATGGACAACCATTAGCAGTTACGCACTTGCTCTTTTGGCGGCTTTATAAATCTGCTTCCCTCTACTGCTTGGGATCTTAGAGAAAATTGTGCTCAGAAATGTCGCTGTTATGCGTTTATACTGTTGTGATGTCTAGCAGCAAGGAAACTCTAACTCTAGTTTGTTCTGTTTGTTTGTTTGTTCTACTTCCTAACCCTAGTTAGTTTCTATTTATTTTATGTTTCCCTGTTTTACCTAGTTTATCTGCTTTGTTGGTCTTTAGATATTGTGATATAGGCGCATTGTACTAGGCACAATTGAACTGTGTTAAACTAATTGAATCATTGGGACATCCGCAAATTTTCCATGGATTCAAGCGTTCCAGGCCTTTTTTATTAATGTAATCTAGTGTTGCTATGCTCAGAATGTTAAGTTTATTCTCAGGGGTGTTTAGTGCTGAAGGCTTGTTATCTAATATATTAGTTTTTTTTTATTGAGTTATATTATCCTATTTCTATTTCGTTACGCTTCCTATGGCAGCTGTCTACCTGGCGTTGATGAATCTCTTGGCTTATGAATTATTTTGAACCCACGTGCTAGGTAAATTACAAACGGCGCTCCATGGGGCCACAGGTGTCATGTTCAAATATATTCTATAGTCCGCTTGGAATCGTTCACATACCATTAGAAGCCTCTTCTATAGGACTATCTAGGGGACATGCTCTTAGTTGGCCCTCGCCGACATGTACGCTGCCCGTATAGGCTGGTTTGCCTAACCTATTTAAACCAGCAGTCTACAAATTTTTAACGGTGGCCTTAAATCCACCGTCAGGTCTTTCAAAATTAGCTGTTTTTTTCTTAAACTTCTACATATCCATCCTTCCGCACTAGGCACCTCGTACTCACCCCTTTTTTTCCTCGTCTTTTGGAGTTTTGTTGTCAGTGTTTACAATACTGATACGTTGACGACGCTTGCTTGCATGGAAAATCTGCCTAGATTGCTTGAGAGTGTTCTTCGGCTTTTTTTTATATGGCGCGTCTTATGACGTATTCAATAAATAAATAAATAAATAAATAAAACAAAGACGGGAATATTCAAAGCACCAAAGCGGCAGAAACTTTTGGTCCGACCTAATGAAACGCCTTGTTGCTTCATTCATCATTCATGTCTTAGCAATTTACTTCCCTAGAATGCCCTAACCATCCGTTAGATTAGAATGCTCGACGCTTTTGAAAGGCTTCTCAAAACCGCCGACAAGTATGCGTGGGACGTCGTTTCAAAGAAAAAGAGACCTCGTTGAAAATTATGTTCACGAAAGAGGGCGGAAGATAAACGTGGAGCTTGCCATGTGACGTTCTCGCAGCGACTGCAATAAGAAGTTCACATTTGTGGTCGTCTGGTGATGCGCCAAAAAACCAATGAAGACAATGCTTCAAGAAAGAGAGGGCTCATTAGGGGGGGGGGGGCACATATATGCACCGAAAATAGCCATATGACGCCTTAGCAATGACAAGGACTGCATTCTTGAAGCAGCTCTGAGCAGAACTCCACACTGCCTGCATTTCGCTTATTTATTCTGTTCTTTCAAAAGAGTATTACAGTAGAGTTCCAAAACCGTTAAATAGAACTGGCTTTATATATCTTTCTCGATTCACACAGAATTCTTCTCAAATTCCCAAATGGAAAACAATGGGAACGAGAAGTTCTAGAAGATCTTGCTAGAAACGATGACGCCGGTTTCTGCAGCAATTAGAAAAACTGCACATTTCACCTCAGCGGCAACAACTAAATGCTCCGATAGACTGACGTTGATGAGCAGGTCGAGGTAGGATCACTGACAAAAAGCAAGGTCACAGTTGCACACAGCTTACTGGCCATAAAACATTTGCGGTTCAGTACATCAGGATACATCATTTCACCACACAGTGCACCCTCTCCCACTCCACTCTCGAAAGAGGTTCGGTAAAGCACAACACCGTAGAAGTTCTGTTAGTGGACTGAGACTTAGCTGAATATGGTTTGTTATTGTTATTGGCAAGCACAATAATAAATAAAATTGCTTCTCAAACCCAAGGCTTTGCTATAGTAATCAGCAATAGAAGCCAGAAAACACACACTGACCTGTTCATAGAGAATCCTGAAAACTATACTAAATGGAACAGTGGTACACTTTAAATTGCCTTATTTCAAAAATGCCTCATCTCATCGTTTTAAAGAAGGCATTCCACTCTGTCGAAATTGAAACGATCATCAAATTAAAAACCATGATATAAAATGAAAAATATATGACATGCTTCTGTGGGTGTAAGGAGTGCGTAAAGATTGTGCTGCCTCCAAAATCTTAAGAAGTCTGTACATTGAGGTCATGAAGATGAATTTGACATTACGCGGTTTCACAAGCATTATTTCATTTATGAAAGCGTCCTGGTTCCAGAATACATTTCGCTCTGAAGCGGTCTTCAAAGACCTGACCACGCAGGGCTTCCTACTCAGTATATTGCAGTACATCGAGAGCTGCACAGTGGTTTCACGACCACGATTTCATCATCCTACAACTACGTGGTCATTAACGTAAAGAGAGGGGTTCGACATGATAATACCATATCCCAGAAGCTCTTCAGCGCCACTCTCGAAAACGTGATACGAGATTTAGAATGGGAAAGAACGGGAGTGAAGATCGGCGGCCTACAACTGCACATCTTCGCTTCGCTGGCGACATCGTGCTCATAACAACGAGCATTAGCCAAGTGAAGCGAATGCTAGCCGACTTCGATAGTGTATGTGAGAACGTTGGACTGAAGCTTAATCTCACGAAGACGATATTACGGAAACGGACGAGTTTCAGATGCCCATTCTCACTCGGCGGAACGAACATCTTTGAATGCACCAGCTACGAGTATCTAGGTTGCGATGTCAAGGTAGCGAGCGAGTTTTCACGAAGCTGCAAAGCAGAAAAGGAGGGGCTTGAGGACGTCTCCAAATACGTCGAAGAAGTCGTGAAGAAGACGGAAACGCTCGCCTCCATACATATATGATGTGAGAATTTATCGTGAAGTAAGACGTTTTCATGCAGATCTTCTGCAGAATACTGTGGATAGCACTGTGGTATGAACTAGTGAGCGGCACTTAATGCTCGTGCCTCATAAGACATGTGTGGATCCATCTGATAATACTTCTGAAAATAGTATTTAAATGGATGTTTTTATTGCATTTTAGCTTGTAAATTTTCGTCCACGGTGTTATGCTGTGTTCATCTGTTGGTTGTGTTAATGCACGATTACCTTGTGTAAAAAAAACTAAATCTGCTCGAAATAAATAACTGTGTATGCCCCCGTTAAGTACAGGAATAGGCGCATCTGGTGCGTACATGGTCATAAGATAAAAACAGGCGAAATTAAGCTGGAATTTGCAACGTTTAGGCCTGTGTAATGTACAGGGTATGCTCGGCTCTGAGGATAGTTTTAGTGTGGAAGGTCGCTATCAGCAGGGCCGTGAAAAAGCTCAGGAAATGTGATTGCACGTTTTGCAACAGCCAATTAATAGCCCAACTTTAATTGAAATTAGGCAATCGACCCCAACTGCAATAGAAGTGGAGGGTAAAAATATAAGGAACTTCCAATCCCAGGAAAGTATCGTTAACTCCTTAACACTAAGACTAGTCACGTAAAGGTGCGGGGTACATCGCCGAACTCATGAGACGAGCCTAAATCGCCTATACCAACCAGCAGTAATGATCAAAAAGATCAAGTCCTCCATAGTCCAACTGAAATTTTCAAGGTTGAAAAACCCTCTAACAAGCAGACGTATTCATGCGGCATGGGTGGTTGATGTCATGGGCATGAGCAATAGTCCTATCCATTATTATTCCACATTATTTGCTATTCTCATTTCCACTGGCGCATATTTGAAGGGAAATAAGGCCATATGACCGGAACAAATTCCAAGGCTATTACGAGTCAAGAAATAGTGCAAAGATGCTCAATAATATAATGGGCCAGTTGCACTAATTCCGCAGCTCATTCGGCTTTAAGGTTAGGTATTTTTTGACCTAAGAATTTTCAAACTTTTACAGATTTCTAGCTATGATCTTCACATTGACACTGAGAAACACGTCACGTCAGTGAATGAAAAAGGCGAATGAGTCAACTGCCGCTCCCTTATAAGAGAGTATGTGATGTGATTCATGTGACTCACATTGGTGTAAAAATGAGAAGCACCCTACCTTCAAGATGAATGAAGATTGGCAGGGAAGCCGAAAGTGAAGAAAGACAACTCAGGTAAATAAGTATGTACGCAAAAGTAAGAAAGGTGTATTACAAACAAAGAGCCACTGGGACAATTCACTCAAAAATTCAAACTAGTCTGCTCGAACGTGCGTAGGAAAAATACGAAGCTGCTTGTATAGACTGAAATTAAGACCGATGTTATGAGTGATTCGATACTTGACCATTCATCTCCAGAAGTCAGCAGCCAGCTGGCCAGCTTATTATCGGAGATGGATTTCTATTTCCTATTTTTATTGGATTTCATTACCCGGTCGTAAAGGGAGCATAGCACTTAGAAGTCAAAAGAGCTCTGTTCGTACTACTCGGATTTGAAGTGGTATTTGACGGAGTAAAGTGGTAAGTCGTTATTTAAACACGGTTACCAAAGTTCCACTTTAAGTTCAACCTTTGTTGATTTATTTGATGAGTCGAACAGCTTTTGACAGAGGGGATTAGGTTACCAGAAAGGATGTAGGGTAAAGGGCAGCGTTACTCAATCGCGTTTTGGATGCATCACGCGTTCTACTTCTACGGAATGTCTTGGAGGCGATATGAATGCATATTTGGCCATACTATGATTCATCAGCCACGGAGGGGTGGAAGACTTGGCTGGCCTGGGCAGGAAATTCGAACCAAGAATCTGGTAACGGGTGCACGCGACAGCCGGCACCTCCTCCGACTGAGCGACACACGCACAGGTCACCATATTGTTTAGTTTTCTTAGTAATGACACGTTTTTTTACTTGTTTCTTTTGGCGGTGAAGGCACCAAAGCATTTAGAAATCAAAGGCAATACTCCGAGCGATTTGTTAGGCTGATGGAAACAAATTTACCTACCTGTCCAGCTACCTTTTTTCCATGAACTGTTCTATGTTCATTCTGATAGGGTCGCACGCGTTTCAAATACCAAATCCAGTTACGGTGTTAACAGATTCTGGATGATTCTTTATAAATCATTCAGAAACACCAGTCGGAGGTAGTCAGAAGCGATGGACCCCTCGAGAAGCGGGAGTGTGCCACGAAGTCTGAACTCAATAAAAAAAATGCTCCAATATGTTTATAAAGAATCAAACACATGTAGTCAAATAAATAAATAGTCAGATAAAAAGAGGATGGAACAGCAGACGCGGAATTTGACTTACCGCTTTAATTCCACCAAATACCACTTTAAATCGGAGTAGTACGAAAAGAGCTTTGTTTTCTATATGCTTTACTCCCTTCATAACCGGACAATGAAATCCAATGGAAAAAGAAGTTCGAAATCCATTTCCCACAATAAGCTGGCCAGCTGCCTGCTAACTTTTGCAGAAGACGAATCAAGTCGCTTTCTTAGGAACCGCAAAAGTACTATAATGGAGACAGGATCATTTGCAGAATATCAGAATAGAGCTGAAGCGTTCTGTTCGGACGGCGTAGGAGGAAATAACTTCACCTCTGAGCCTTCCCGGCTTGACGGCAGGTTCTGTCGTTGTCTCAATACGGGAGGTATTAACAGTTTAATAACGCCATTTCCAGATTTATTAGAAGTCGATGTTGTTCAATTTCTGGCTCAGTTGAAGGAGAATTGTAAATCGTTTTAATTGGAACGTTTGTCGAAATTATCATGATTACGTCTTTTAGAAGTTTCTCATTTTTACAAAATGTTATTGCTCTCGCTAATTTTGCATAGTGTCGCTGCGCAATATCTACGAGGACAATACGCTTCACCTGCTATGTAGAGAGCTGGAGATGCAATAAGATGGGTATTCTATAATAAAAAAAAACAGAAAAGTATGTTTTTATTTGAATGCAGGATTTCACTCAATCTAAATCGATGCCTAAATATCATCTGTTTGTCATTAATTATTTGTTCGTCAAACTATCCGAAATTTTGAAAGTATCAAAAGATTCGCTAGCGAAACTCAACAAAAGTGAATCTCTTCCTTCGCACGCTCGTTCGGGAAGCACACAAATCTTGTTACCTACTAAAATCAACGGCCTTATCAGTACACATTTCTGAACTCGAGAAATAAATTGGCACAAGCCGTCTGGGACACCGTAGAAGAATGCGCATAGTATCAGGGAAGAAGTGAAAAACAGCTTCATCACGATGATGCATGGTGGTTGTCGGCCCATGTTTTCAACCCTGGGTCTCCATTATGGTAAGATTGATGAGTTAGACTTCTTCAGCTTCGTACTTCCTTACAAACTAGAAAACGCTGGCCTTCATGTTTATATCGCTGTTTTCAACTTTCCACAAGGGAATATTTGTTGGAAATGCCTACAGTGACAACGAAAGGAGAAAGCGATTTTAACCCACTATTCTTATGTGTAAACCGAAAGCTAAAATTTACTCAGTTCTGCGATCATATGAATCTCTAGACACTAAATTATTGCCCTGAAATGTCGGAAACCTCTTTTTTACGACCAGAGCATCAGATTGAAGGTTTCCGTTGTTTGTGGCTTCTAAACTCAAATGATCATAACTTCGACCAGAGTTAAACGTTTCAATAAGATTAAGATCTGCTGCATTTTGCATATCTTTGCCAACAAAGCAAATGTTCAAGACTTTTCAGTTGGGGCGGGGTAGGGCGTTTGTGCAGTCGGAGCTTGTGAGCTGTTGGAATACAATTCCTGCATCCTTATGTATGCAGTAGAATTTCTCTTCTAAATGCTGCCTAAGGAATCCAAAAATTCAAAGTTAATGGTAGGTAACAAGGCCACTTGTAAATTAGGCAGAACAGAATACAAAGTTCAAATCCAATTTGGCAATTGTCGTATGAATGAATTTAGCGACGTGTTATTTCGAGTTGGCCTTAGAAAGAGTGGGAACACTTTATTTACCAGAATAGGACTCATTTTCAACAGACCCTCACACTTTGTCCCTAGAATCCTGTCAGCGTATTCCGCTCAAATCTTCTACAGACGTAGGTTGTCTCCAGAATTCACATGTGAAGTTTTTTCAGCGATACGCCATCATGCACCAAAAATAACACTTTAGAGTGATCTACCTCGCGAGGCCAACTCTTCCCTTCCCTTTGTAATATCCCATTACTATGCAAAAAAGTACATGTCACGAAGGCGCACCGCAGAAGTACGGGAACGTGCCGTTGTTCCTACTGTAATCGCGGCAACCAAACATTCGGTGGAACACGCTGAGCACATGACTGGCTGCCGTGATTACGGTAGGAGCAAAGGCACGTTCCGGTACCATCGCTTATGTCTCCTCACCACCTGCGGTCCGTCTTCGCTGCCAGGCTCGAGCGTTGGCTGCAATTTCTGCCAAAAATTTACGACCACCTCCAGAAGGGTTTTGGGACGACCCCCCCCCCCCCCCCGAGAAAATCGATGGATTCCGATGCTAAGTTGTCTCTTGTGTAGAAAATGTGAAAAAAGAAAAATAATAACTAATATCGAATCAATAAAGTTTTGACGCAAATAAATCAATGAAGAGTTTTCAGGCATGGCAACGACATGGCGACATCTTGAGACCGCTTCTTCTACGGAAAGATGGCGTCGTTTGGATTTGAAACTGTATCTAACAAAAATTCAAGTAATTATTCTATGATTAAATAATAAAAATTTTGAAGCAGTTTTCAAAATAGCTGAAAAGGATCGATAGTTGCTCAATTTTCGCAGTGACAGCGAGACACATTTCTTAGTTGAGAGATGTAGCTACTGAAGTCGAAAATGGATCTTCATGAAATTTAACACTCAATTTGCAGCAGAAAAAAATAGATCTCTCCTGAGCAACCTTTCATCAGATGAGGTGGAGTGATTTTCCTATCCTGGATTTTTCCAAAAATAAAATATTTCCTGAATAAGGCTACCACTGGAGCTGAACAGCACAGCTTTTATTCAGCACTTTTTCAAAAAATCAGTTCTTTTCTAAGCGATCTTCCTCGCTATCAGGTGAGGTCATGCTTAATTTTTTCAATTAAGGTTCTACATCTGAAGCAGAACGAGTCTGGAGCTAAGATGTAGCTTTAAAAAACGATATTTTTATTAAATATATACTTAAAAACCAAGGTTTCCCAAGCGATCTTCATTGTGATCGGGTGAGGTCATGCTCAATTTTTTTCAAAAACAAAGATTTCTACACCTGATGGAAACGATGTCTAGTGCTAAGATGTAACTTTACAGAAGTTCATTCTTTGTATAATAAAAAATGCATTGCTATACTAGTACTTTGTTTAACCTATCGTAACAACTTCAGTTTTAAGATCTACACCCCGGTGCTAAATTATAGGTTCACCCCCGATTTGTCCATTAGTACTCGAAGAACCTGCTGCTAAGGGTCAATCATGTCATGGCATTCCTCACTATCGAAAACTATCGAAGAATTTTAAGCACCTTAACTTATCAGTACAGGATACTACGAACTTTTACTGAAAATTTAACGAATATAGACCAGTGGAAAATAAAAGTTCACTTCATAAAAAAAGGAATGATCACAAAAGTACCTACATGCTAAGTAAGAATAGCAATTCGCCACATCACCTTTGTTGTAAACAACATCGAAAATTCCATCTGGCATACTTCTGATGAGGTTAACAATAACAGTTTGCTCTACATTGGCCCATGCATCAAGAAGCGCGTTCTTCAGACAGAAACTGAAGTATAAGTGGTTCTATTTTTGGACACCTTGCGCAGAAAAACGCCCCGGGTTGAGATCTGGAAAACAACTAGATCACTCCAAAAGTTGCATTTTGTTAGAGTTAAGTCAACCTGTTGTTAAAACGGTAAAACGTTCCGGTAAAACGTGTCTAGATGCATAACCTTGTTGGAAAATAAGGTTGTGGAAAAGAATTCTTCAGAAATGTTGCAGAATGTGATTTCCCAGCAGTTTCTGGTAGTCTTCGCTATTTATCCTACACGAGATGAACTCCAAGGCAAAAAATCCGTATCCAGAAAACGCAGTTCAAACCACGAGATTTCCAGTGCCAAAGTTGCGTCTGGAGAATACTCGCTCCTCTCTCCTCAGGTCTTTCTAGTTGTGTAAAAAAAAGTGAGATCTTGATAGGCCCGACGGGTACAAACACTACTGGAAAGATCTGAGGAAAGAGGAGCGTGTATTCTCAAAACTAAAAACTCTGGCACTGGAAGTCTCATGGTTTGGACTTCGTTTTCTGGATACGGACTTGTTGTCTTGGAGTTCGTCTCCTGTAGGATATATAGCGAAGACTACCAGAAACTGCTGGAAGATCATCTCCTGTCATATTTCAGACGATTTCGTATCCACAACCTTATTTTCCAACAAGATAATGCATCTATACACGTACCACCGTCAACTACAGATTGACTTAACTCCATCAAAATGCAACTTTTCAAGTGACCTAATTGTTCTCCAGACCTCAACCCGATAGAAAACTCGTGTGACGTTCTTCTACACAAACTGTACAAAAATAGAACCACTTACACTTCAATTTCTGTCTGAAGAACGCCCTACATTGTGCATGGACCTATGTAGAGCAAACTCTTATTGTTAACCTCATCAGAAGTATGCCAGATGGAATTTTCGATGTTGTTTGCAACAAAGGTAATGTGACAAAGTAGTAATTTTACTTTGTCTCTAGGTGTTTTTGTGATTAATTAGGTTTTTTATGAAGTGAACCTATATTTTGCACCGGTATTCATTCGTTAAATTTTCAATACAATTTCGTAGTATCCAGCACTGATAAGATATATTGCATAGAACTCTTCTGTAAACGTTTTCGATAGTGAGGAATACGATGGTAACATGATTGACTCTTTGCAGCAGGTTTTTCGAGTACTAATGGACAAATCGGGGGGGGGGGGGGGGTGAACATATAATTTTGCACCGGAGTGCATCAAAATGCGGGTAGCATTCAGAAAACTAGAAAAAATAGTCTATCTTATGGATGCAGAATCAAATTCTGAAAAAAAAATCATCTTCATGCGCGGCCGGGGTGGATTTCTCTGCGATTTTTGCGGAAATATTTCCCGAAAACCGCTGATCCCACCCGCGCATGAAGATGCCTTTTTTGAAAAGCGTTTCGGTGATCGTCAGAAAGAGCATTTTCTCTAGTTTTCTGAATGCCGCAAGCATTTTCACACCTCTCAAAGCTGAATGAGTTATGATCCTTTAAGTGTCGGCTACCGTGTAAAGCCTCTCCTTCTCGCGAGGTCCCAAATTGCAGATACCCGTACTTAAACGATCATAACTCGCTTATTTTTGAGAGATGTGCAAATGCTGGCGGCATTCAGAAAACTAGAAGACCAAAACCGCTCCCTAGAAACGACATCCTCATGCGCGACACAGAACTGTGATTTTTACCAAAAATCGCGGAGGAATCGTATATCCTCGGCCACACATAAAGATCATTTTTTCAAAACTGCATTTTGCATCCTAAGATGTACCTTTTCTTCTAGTTTTTTGAGTGGCACCCACAGTTGAATAGATCTCAAAACTGAAGCTGTTACGATCGGTTGAACACAGTACACGTATAGCACCTTCCAATCACATCGGCGAACGATCGACTAGTGGCTATTCTACTTGATCTCACCGAAAACAGCTCCAGATGAGATGCATTTTTATTATCCAAAAATTGAACTTCCGTAAAGCTACATCTCAGCACTAGACATCGTTTCCATCAGGTGTAAAAATCTTTATTTTTGAAAAAGAATTGAGCATGACCTCACCCGATCAGAATGAAGATCGCTTGGAAAAGCTTGGTTTTTAAATGTATATTTAATAAAAAATATCGTTTTTAAAGCTAAATCTTAGCTCCAGACTCGTTCTACTTCAGATGTAAAACCTTAATTGAAAAAAATTAAGCATGACCTCACCTGATCACAAGGAATATCGCTGAGGAAAGACTTGATTTTAAAATACAAAATTTAATAAAAATTATCGTTTTCTACATATCGGTTCTAGAAATCGATTTATTCAGGTAAATATTTTTTATTTTTGAAAAAAGGAAAATTTTGAGCACGACCTCACCTGATAGCGAGGAAGATCGCTTAGAAAATAATTGATTTTTCGAAGAAGTGCTGAATAAAAGCTGTGCTGTTGTGGATTCCAGTTTCAGCTCCAGTGGTAGCCTAGTTCAGGAAATATTTTATTTTTGGAAAAACCCAGGAAAGGAAAATCACTCATTCTGATCGGATAAAAGGTTGCTTAGGAGAGGCTTAATTTTATCCTGCAACAAATTGAAGGATAATTTTCGTCAAGATCCACTTTCAGCTTCAGTAGTTCCATCTCTCAACTAAAAGATGTGTCGCGCCGTCACTGCGAAAACTGAGCAACAATCCAGCTCTTTCAGCTATTTTGAAAACTGCTTCAAAATTTCTATTATTTAATTATAGAATAATTACTCGAATTTTCGTTAGATACAGTTTCAAATCCAAATAACGTCGTCTTTCCGTAGAAGAAGCGGTGCTCAAGATTTCGCCATGTCGTTGCCATGCCTGAAAAATCTCCATTGATTTATTTGCGTCAAAACTTTATTATTGCTATTTAATGGACTTTAGGCTTCCAGGCCAACAGATTGTTCCACCTAACAACCGCGAAGCACGGAATGAATTTTGAGCCAGGAAGCAAACCAAATCGGCCTCCGAATTAGTCCCGAGAAGTCAAAGGTCATGCACTCAGGAAATACGACCTCGAGAGACGGAGACGACCGCTACGTAGGACCGGATCGCTTGCAAGTAGTGGATAACTTCACCTACTTGGGAAGCATGATCACCGCAACGGAGATGCTGAAGCTTAATTTCGATGCAAGATTGCGAAGGCAACGGCAGTGCTCCGAAGGCTTAAGCCACTGTGGACGTCGTCTTCAATTTCAAATAGCGTCAAGCTGCGTTTGTATTCTTCGATAGCCTTTCCCACTGCAGTGTACGCTAACGAAACATGGAAGATGTCAGCTAGCAGCATCAGACGGATCAACGCGTTCCACTGCAAATGTCTACGACAAATAATGAGGATACGCTATACGGACCGCTTGACGAACGAAGAAGTACTACAACGCTGCCGCTCGAGCAACCTCTACGAAACCGCTGCGCAACGCCGACTCCGCCTGGCCGGACACATTCTTCGAATATCGGCGCACCGCCTGCCAAGATCAGCCATGCCATGGACACCGTCAGGAAAGCGAACCAGAGGCCGCCCAAAAACACGTGGCGTCGCACATTTATGAATGAATGACTTGGAAGTTATAATTATTTCTAGGCAGGAGTGCGAAGAAATAGCCCAAGACAGGCAGCAGTGGAAAGAGTTCGACGCCCTACGCGCTCAACAGCACGGGAGGAACTAAGTACTAAGTAAAGTAACAACCGCGAGGCATAGAAATATTATAACAATGGGCAACAGCAATGCCGAGGTTTCAAGACGAGAGAACATGGAGTTTATTGATCATTAAGGCTTTTGTTTTCCTTATTCCTCTGGAAGATCGTCTAGTCTAAATAAGTCCTTCCATTATTTCAAAGTTCTTTACTTCTCGTTTGTAGAGTCTCTTGCCAATAATTGAGCGCTACGCCTTTCAACAACTTCTTCGCTACGTAGCATCCACACTTCGATGTAATTAAATCTTTGCGTTTCAGAGATTCAATGTTTCAAGAATTCCTAAAGTCCCAGAACACGAAAATTGGAAAGATGTTTAAACTCCTTAAGTTTTACACGTCATCTTACAGATTTCACATGATTCCAAAGTCACGTTTTCCTTCACGTAGTAGTACTAACTTTGTCTCCTCAAGTAATAGAATTGCTTAAATAAAGGCAGAAACCCTCGAAATTCTAAACAGCAGAAACCTTCGCTTCGGCTTTAAAGCATGTCTCAGTTTTACCGAAGAAATGATGTAAAATTGAAGTGGGCAACACAATAACAAGATTGGTTACGTGGTCAGTACCACGCTGAGAATATAGCGTGAATAATCAGCAATTCAAGCGATAACAAACTCCCACAAATTGTAGTCAGAGTACAATATGACGTGAGCGGCCTCACGTTCATCGGTTAAAAAAGACTTTGAACGTAAATGAAATAGTGACGACAAATGGAGGGCCCTCGTAAGTTCGTCTGATACTGCTCAGAGAAGAATCAGAAAGGAGCAGCTTACTGAATTTCTCCGATCCATAAGGAGGTCAGTATCGGAAGCTCGTCAAGCCAATGATGTTGAATGTAAATCACTGGAAGTAATAGGTAGAGGCAACGCATTCGCTCTGAATGCCTAGAGAGAGATGAATTAGCACCAGCCATTCCACACTTGCATGGATGGTCAAGTGGAAACATCGGCAACGTTTTTCTCATGTGTATTTGGTAGAGGACATCAATTGATTGATAAATAAACAAAACTGTAACCTAAAATATTGCCATTCGAGTGGCACCTCACTTGTTGATGTGACAAGTGAGATCAGAAGGCGACCAAATGGAAATGAAAACCGCCAGTGTACAATCAGTGTCTTCGCAGTACTTCGACTTGTCAGTATGCACTTCTGAATAGCGTCTCCAACGTTCCCTATCTTCTTCAAGTAGGGGAGTGGGACTTTTGGGCCAGTTATCCACATGACGAAGACACCGAGATAAAGGTATTGCGTTCGCAGCTGACGCAACTCGATAGTCAACGGGACAGCAGATTGTTCCCGACAGCTCACAAAGCTAGGCATTCTAAGCACGATTCTCGGAAGGGTGTGCTGAATCATCAAGGAGCAAGGAACATGACTGAACATTCGTTTGTTTTGTGCATAAGCTGCATTTACCAACTAAGTGTTTTGTAATCCAGCTCTGCGGTCTAACTAGCATTAAATCTACTAATTGTAACAGAACTTCCTGCCTAACAAGCTAGGTCAATGAACGTCCCGTGGTAATTTTAAAAGAGACTTATTGGAGGTTGTAGGGGACTGTATGAGAAGCAGCGTAGTGGTTTTCAAATTTCCTGTGAACACCTGGGTAGGTCAAAAATTGCAAAAAAAACGTATCACTTCGGTGCGGTCCGATACAGCAATACTGACGCCTGGAACTGCCATGTCGTGGTTAGAATGTAACCTGCAAAAGGTTTGGGGCTGGAACAGTAGCGTAATTACAGCGATTTCACAATTTGCTTGTTAGCGGTACAGTTACCGAAGTGGAACATTGAGGTGCGCCGCTCACCACCAACGTCGAAGCGACCGGATGGCCGAGTGGCTATGGGGGCGGGCTTGCGGGGAAAGCGTCGGGGGTTCGAGTCCGGAGGTGCTGCTCCTCAACTGCTGGTCTTGCTCCATTCATCTTTGTCGATATAAAGTGTATCTTGACCATGGTAGTGTACCATACTGGCATTATAACTTCATTTTTACCTGGATGATACGATGTAAACACAAAAATAAACACCCAAAGCAACAGCGTTCGTAATACATAATTCGATTGGCCATTGAGGAGGAGCAGGCGACTTTTCTTTGCCTGCAGAATAGATAACTTCAGAACTCCAAACATCGAAGAAAAAATTATTATTTTATTTGTATTTATTATTTTTATTATTTATTATTTATTATTTTGATTTTGATTAATTAATTAACTATATTTATTTTGATTTTTTCCGACCCCTCTTCGACTTCTGGAGAGAAAGCATAACAGTACCAATCTATCTGTCTTTTTCATCCTCAACCAACCATATTGCAAGTGATCTCACGGCCGTCACATACAGCATCCTCCTCACTGTTACAAGAAGACGTAATACCACCCACATCATCGTCATCGTCCGGCGTCCAGGCTACATCCTGCGCTTCGCTCAACTCAAGCTAACATCACGAACGAGAGAACAGGCGAATTCTCTTCGCAGTTCCTCGGTAGCATTCCAGGGCCTGTCCCAACTAGAAAATAGGTAAAATGCAGATTGGTACTGTTATACTTTCTCTCCAGAGGTCGAATAGCAGTCGAAAAAAATCAAACATTAAAATCAAATTTAGTTAATTGATTAGAATATAAATATAAATAATAAATAATAAAAATAATAAATAAAAATAAAATAATAATTTTTTCTTCGATGTTTGGAGTTCTGAAGTTGTCTATTCTGTAGGCAAAGAAAAGTCGCCTCCTCCTCCTCAACGGCCAATCGAATTATGTATTATGAACGCTGTTGCTTTGGCCGAACCCCCGACACTTTTCCCGCAAGCCCGCCCCATAGCCACTCGGCCATCCAGTCGCTGCGGTGTTGGTGTTGGTGGCGCACCTCAATGTTCCACTTCGGTCACTGTACCGCTAACAAGCAAATTGTGAAATCGCTGTAATTACGCTACTGTTCCAGCCCCAAAACCTTTTGCAGGTTACATTCTAACCACGACATGGCAGTTCCAGGCGTCAGTATTGCTGTATCGGACCGCACCGAAGTGATACGTTTTTTTTTTGCAATTTTTGACCTACCCAGGTGTCCACAGGGAATTTGAAAACCACTACGATGCTTCTCATACAGCCCCCTACAACACACAATAGGTCACTATTAAAATTGCCACGGGAAGTTCATTGACCTCCCTTGTAAGTCGAGGGGTATTCCAACGTATGACTGCGGTGCTTGTGGATTTGCAGGTGTGAACCTCTTATCGGCACAGGCGATGTGGTGAATAACGGAAAATTCCGGAAAAAATGCGTCTGGGTCATTTTTGCTTCTCAAATTCAACTCGATCTTCATAAGCGCGAAGCAACTTCGAGCGGATTTTCTGCACTGCGCTGGTGGATTGTAACTACATGTAAAAGGCTCAAACAGACTTGGGCAAAGAAATGTTTCGGTGATGCGTGAGAGATTTTAGCAGTTCCGCGACGTAACCATCTTAACACTACGCTCTTTGTGAGAAGATGTAGTGAGAACAAATTATTTTCTCTTAAAAAATTGTACCAAAGCATATGTACACTACAAACTGGAAGGCTAAAAGCACGTCAACAAAAAAGTGTTTGCTGGAGCAACCCTAAGTTTATAAAAAACGCCATTTTTCACAGATCAAGTGAAATCGCACCAAGACGCAAGTGCACGGAGACATTTCTGTTAAAGATTTTGCGTCTACGAGCTTTATTTTTTAAGTATACAGTGCGCTCAAGTAGGGAATTAGCTTCGGATAGGACATCGCTTACTAGAAGAATGCCTTAACGATCAGGATTTCTTCCAGTAATCGGTGGCCTGCTTCCAAGACTCTAAAAATTCCTTGGGGTTTTCAGCACTATTCCCTCAACAACACGAAATACAAAGGTCAATTTCCCTTCTAATTGTAAAGAAAATTGCTCCTGAGTCGATACACGGTTTTTTTAATGTTCTCCTTTTTTATTAGGAAAAGGTGAAAATTCCACAATACGAAATAATTAACGTTGATCAATCTTTTCCGTTTTTTCTCCCACATTTCGGTTCGAAAATTGGAACACTAAACAAGGCCCTTGAGAGCCGAACAATCAGTAGCAATCACGGGAACGGAAATTCTGCACATCTCTAGCCAAGACCCTTTCGAAGCTGTTGCCAGCTTCACCGTTCTGCTTTAAGAGAGCGCACTACTCAGTAGTGAGGCTATGTACGAATGGGATAATTGCAAGAGATACTGTACTAAGGATGTGCCACATAATCATTGCTGTAGGGTTGAGGGCAAACTGATAACCGCCTCTTTAAAAGGCCTCCAAATTTTGTTGTTGTTTGTTGCAGGGTTTATGGGCCATCGACTAGTTGCCATCGCGTTGAATGGTATCGTTGTTCTCGAAGAAGAATGTGACACACTCTTGCGTTTTGCTTTTAGCGCTATTTCGCTTTAAAATAACTCTTCATGGATACCCTTCTCTCTAACCACTAACATAAAGTTCCTTCTTCAATATTCCATTTTCCTGCCACTGTCTTTAACTATTTAGTTGGCACTAACTGATAGACCTGTTATTTATTACCCTGTTTTTATTTTGTGGAAGTATTTTACAGCTATTTGAAGTGAAAAAGTAGTTTGAAAGAAAGGTTTTGTCAGTGTTCACGTTTCTACTTAAGCTTTAGATGCAGGTTCTTCAATGTGGTTAAAATTTGTGAAAGAACGAGAAATAGTTCACAGTCCTGCATCAGTTGAATGGCTTCCCAAAAAAAGCTAACGGAAAAAGCTATTGAAAATTGCTGTAAGAGAAACCTGACGACACAGGTCTTCCCAATATCTCGTTGCTGACAACTTCATGAAGGCTTCTCGCATGATGTAAGACCAAAATGTGCAAGAAATGAATGCCGCCGCACCTCATAGAAGTACAGCAGCCAAGGTTCTCCACTATGTAAGTATGAAGTTATTCGAAAAGATCTGGGACGATCCTTTAATCCTTTATTTATTTGAAACAGATCAGCACAATAGAAACGCCTAGGATAGACGGAAAGAATCTGTGTGAAGATTAGCAGAATCAGGCTGGAAACAAAGGAGTGGGAAGAGGCTAATATTCCTTTTACCTTTCTGTGCAGCAGCGATCTTCGTCACGCACTGTGGTAAAAAAACCCTGATCCCTGGTCAAAAAAAAACACTTGTTGCGTGACTCATGGAAGAAATCTTTTCTTGCAAACCTTCAAAAAGAACGCTTTTCCTGTAATATTTTGTGATCAAATAATTTTGTATCTCTTTTTGTACAATAATTGCTCTCCACTTTTGCTGATCTTTGAAGAGCTAACTTTTGCAGTGTTTTTGCCGTTCAACTTATTTTGTACTACTTTTGGCTCAATAAATGTTCTATGTTCAATGTTCTCTATTGCCCATTTTCATATGAATCTGGATATTTTCCCTAATCTCTCTCTCTTTACATGTCTTGTTATTTAGTAAGACGTCAAAATTTGCTTCCTTTTTTCAATCACGAGAATAAAAAGCAAGTTTCTAAAAATTCACATTTGCAGAAATATGGCAAGTAGCTGTTTCTAGCCAAAGAGAAAGGTTGCGTTCTCTTTCGAGTCATGCTTATTTGAAAGTTAATAATAAAACTGACATATTTCGCCCAGCAACCTAAGTTAGGTGAACTTTTTGTTTTTTCTCAAAAACTTTCTGACATCAATTTTCAATGATGAATAACGCTGCTATACGTGTTCCGTGAGAGGTAAGGTTAAAGATCCAGAAAGCATCATGAGAGTAGTTCACAACGGTTGTCAGACTTATCTCGAAGGAAAAACGAAAGGGTTTTTCATTTCGTCCAATACAGAATATGCGGTTCCTCCTACAAAACTTAGAAAAGGTAAAGGTATAAATCAGCTACAACTTTCTCATTAGCTTAAAATCAAACAACTGATGCAATCAAGTTATCCGTCGGTTGTGCACGGAAGAACGGAGAGAGGTGATTTCTTCCTCATCAAGTCGCAATGCGACAATGAGTTAAAGCGGGTATCAAATCCCACAGGAATTGATTAAGGACAGTCTTTGTTCGTTGTGTGAAAATGTAGCGGTGCAGACGTGCAACTAACAATTGGTAATCTTTGCGCTAATGCTAGCACATTCATTGAGGAAATTTAATTTTCTATGAGCCCTGATCGTAGGGATCATGAAGGCAAAAAGTTAGTACTGCTTCCAAACTTTAGACATGAATCGGTATCTAGGAGGTGTGACGAAATTTATTTTAATTTTACTTTTTAACTCAATGCGTAGATAATAGGTTTTCGCGTCGTTGCAAACAAAAAACTGGACAAAAAAAGCACAACTACAATCGCTAACATATGTTACATACTGCTTAACTGGAAACCAATTTCTACGCTAAGTCTTCAATATAACATCTGATAGACCTAGGCTGAAATATTTATATAGCGATATGCGTTCTACAGGTTCGCGCGGAGAAGCTCGCCCCATCTTCGTTGCTCAAGCGGTAAATCAAATAAAACCCTTGAGGATCCTGTGCGTTAGAAGCTCGACCTTACCAGCCTTTACTATTTAGATTCGAAGTGTGAGCTTTTCTTAGAGCATTCCTGACCGATCAGCAGGTGGCGCGGGTTCGAGTTCCATCTGGCGCTAGAGTTTCGATAGCAACCATACGTCGTTGCACAAGCTTACAACCTCGATACCAGTCACTTGAGGCTTAAAGAACCCGACTTCAATCATTTCTAACAAGACCCTCAGCTTTAATGGTTCCGTGCTGATATCAGCGGCCGGCTCTGCCCGATATACGTATGAGTGCTGACGGGTCTCATGAGGTGTGGATGTCGCGTTCGATCAAACGGCGCCGGTGGTGTACAGGCGTAGAGCATTCTCGCCCGGTCAGCAGGAGGTGATCTCGTCAGCATCCCATCAAAAAACTCTAACGCGTTCATAGAAAGCCTATTTGTAAGGATTTTGTACGTCATGAGTAGGTCGGCGGTTCTCCTCTTATTCCCTCAGTGAGCCCAAAAAAACAGAGGAAAGCAGAGGGCCGCTAAGAACCACAGGTAGTAAGTAGGTTGTAGTTTATCGAATAACACTTCTTCATAAGTTTCTATGTGAAATTGTTATGAACGCTTTCCAGGAGATCAATATCCTTCACCTTTGTTTATTATTTATTTATTTGTTCATTTGTTCAGGAGTGGGTTACAAGGTTATTTTCCCGTAAAAAAGGCAAACAAAAATATCACGAGAAAAATACTGAGAAATACTACAACATACACTCTACAAAAAGCTTTTATGAACAATAAGACACCTAAGACAAGACGTATACATGTAAATCACATTTTCTTTTTCGCCAATAATGAGGAAGCTTGACCTAATTTGAGCCATGGAAAGTCAGGGATACAATCTTAGTGCTCCCACTCTCTTCCTGGTCAGTAATAGGCATTAAGCATTTGCATTTGTTGTATCAAACACGTTTATTGCATTAAGCACTAGGGTTCAGGATCCTCAATCGATCGTACGTAGGTTTTATGTATAGGCTCGCATATAGATTTTCGGAAGCTTATGGTTAGACTTTAAACCCCTGAAGAAGTTGTAAATGTGGTAATTGGCCTTCGGTGAGAAAAACATAGGTGACTGGCGACAGCGCATCCCAAATCTCTGGCTTCGTACACTCTGTTGAGCAGCTGGCCGTTATCTCTGTGAGTCGGCATCCGGACTTGGCTTTTAGCTCTAATCGTCAAAAGACGAGTTTTTTCGTCGAAAATGGCATTTATCATTTGAGCGTGCTCCACTAGAGAAATTGCTTTATCCCAACGACTAACGAAGTCAGCCACTGACTGAGGTCTCTTAGGGTCTTCTACCCCATCAACTCTTTGGTATATTTTGACGTCACTACATGCTACACTTGACACTCCGATTAGTGATGCAACTCGGTTGGTCGTAGGTGTACAATAAGAATAAAATTGAGGAAAGCACTCCGCCTTGGGGAACACCACTTAACACAGGAATATTTTATTAGGTTGGCAACTAATTTCGTGGACTCTCAAGAATCTTCTGCAAAAGTATTTATTGGCAAATAACTAATGACAATCTTTAATTAAAATAAGATCCTTCAGAACGCAGAAGTGCTTCCCATACATCAGGTAGCTGGTCTATCCCACAGCCATAGAATTATTGTGCTTTTAAGGTCAAGAATCTTTGGAGGTGCATTTTGACCTGGTCCGCATTAATAAATCGTCTTCCAACCAAGAAGTATTGCACCGAACTAAAAATTTGGTAATCACTCGGCTCAAGGTCTGGGCTGTAAGATGGATGAGTTTGACGCTCCTAGCCAAGGTCTTCTATTTTTTAAGGCGTCCGGTTCGCTACGTTCCCTCCGTTTGGTGGTGTCAAGAAGGTATTAACTTCTGGGAGCTCGTCAAGAACGGTTCCAGCATTAATGCTGTAATCTACTCTTCTCAACCTGGCCGCGCGCAGGCTGAGCTCCGCTGGAATCGGTTCAGACAGATTTTCAGGAGCGGAATTACCTGTCAGCAAGATAACGCCAGATCACACGTCAGGAATCGGGAACTTCAAAAAATCGAAGACCTTAGCTGGGAGCGTCTAACTCACCCACCTTACAGCACAGGCGGTGCGCCAAATGACTAGCACCTTCATAGCTCGCTGCAGCACTTCTTGGTTGGAGGACGATTTATTAATGTGGACCATGTCAAAATGCACCTCCATGGATTCTTGGCTTCAAAAGCACAAGAATTCTACAGCTGTGGGATGGGCCAGGTAGCTGATAAATGGGAAGCAGTCCCGCGTTCCAATAAATCTTACTTTGGTTGAAAACTGTTATTTGTTATTTGTTTATGAACACTTTTGTTGAAGGCGTTTGAGACTCCACGAAATTAGTTGCCAACCTAATAGAAAGCTCACAGTAGATTTTGCAACAGGAAGTGGAGAGTTCAGACCATTACCCTGGGATGGATACCTACAGGTTTCACTTTTACAAACAATTTCTCTAGTGGAGCATCTCCAAAGGCCTTGGTAAGTCAAAGTACACCACATTCGCGCATTTTTCCACTTCGTTGGCTTTTGACTAGTCGTTTAAATATGTAAGCAGCACTGCTTTTATGACCCTGTGAGGACACCAGACTGATTACCAGAGAGCAATTTATACGTTTCTAGATGTGCTAACACGTGCTGGTTAAGAATCTTTGCAAAAGCTCTTGCAAACTTGGAAGTGACACTAACTGGCCTGTTGTTTTTAATGCCGTTGAATGATCATTTCCAAAAATAGGAGCTACAAAAGCCTGCTTCCAACTAGCGAAGAACTCTGCTCTGATAAAGCTCAAATTAACTATGAGTTCTATGGTGTAGGCTATACAATCCACCAGATTTTACATGAGGTTCATGGGAACAAAACTAAACTTAGTGGAAAAGATTTAGCCATTTTAGTCAGCACGTCAATGATCTGCTCTCTCCGAAACCACACAGTACAGTATTATTCATTTGGGGAAAATTGAGGAAATTCGCATCTTGCTCATCCAAATAATTGCCTCCCAAATCTGTCCCTTGTTGTATACTTTGAAGAAATCGTTACTTTTCAATGGAAGTTGCGGGGAGCAAGCGTAGAAGTGATGACATCACTGGACGGACAGCCAACTTCGCCTGAAAACCTCTGTTCCCATAGTTGTGGATCTCCGATCTTCAAGTGTAGTCAGCAAGTTCAACGAACGGCTACAATTTGAAGCACTCAATGCATTTGGAGTTACCCGCAAACGCAGACTTTGTATCCGGCATTCTCAATACAAAACGGTGCAAGTGGTGAGGCTAACCCGCCATCGAATGCGGCCCATCACATTTCCCAGCGTCAAATTGACCAGTCACTTCTGAAGTTGACACGTTCTTTGATGCTCTTTAGCCTGGTCCCACTAAGGAATTCTTAGAGCAGTCGGCAAGGCCTACAAAAACGACCACAATGGCTGGAATCCCCTCCTTTGAAATGTGAAAATTCAGAATTATAGCAGCCGTATCCACTCTGAAGGAAGATATAGGCAAATTCCAAAGCAGAATAAAAATCGATAAAGGGATAAAGTCCGGCATTGGTTTATGTATTAGTTCCTTTGCAGGTTGAGCAATGATTGAATAAATAGTAAATATAATTATGACAAATAGTAATAATAATGCAAAGCAAACGTACAGGAACCAAACCCTTGTCCCCCGCTCATAAAGTACTGCTCCACTCCCTAGGGCATTTTTTCGATTAGCATTTTTTCACGGGCGACGCGAGCGAGTCGTCGCCCGTGAAAAAATGCTAATCGATTGGACCCGAGCGATCGCTGTCGAAATCTGTTTATACTCGATCGCTGTCGCTGTCACTCTTTCCAGTCGCTCTTGCCGCTGATATCTCCCGTTCATACTCCGCGCGGGCGACGGGATCAACTGGCACGATGGACGGAGTGTAGTGTACGTAGTTATCCCACAGCGCACTAGTGTTTGAAGGAAACGATTCCTACTCTACCATTCTTCATATCAAGGTAAGGCATTCTGTTAGGTTTCGGATTATAAATGTCGCAATGCATTGGTTGAGCCCGGTGAGGTTATGAAAACATCGAGGAAGCCTGACATTCGCAAAAAAAGTCATGCTCTGTGCTTGGTGGAACAGTAGAGGTCTGGTGCATTTCGAGGTGCTGGATCCAGGCCAAACAGCCACGGCAGACCATTACAAAGAATAACTGAGCCGCGTGAACCAAGCAGTGCGTCAACAAGGAGTGAACACAGCAACTGTGAATTCCTTCATGACAACGCCCGACCGCACACAGCAAATATCACGCTGCAAAAAATTGAGGAGTTGGGTTGGAAACTTCTGCCTCATCCGCCTTATAGCTCAGACCTTGCGCCATCAGAATGCCATCTTTTGCGGTCGATGCAGCACGCCTTAGCAAAGAAAAACATTCAATAAACCGTGACGAAGTCGAACTTTGGGTGTCCAACTTGGTTCAGGCCCAAGGCGAGGGGGGGGGGGGGCGCAATGCATGCGTGCGCGTCGACAGGTTCACCGTGGCGATACGCACAGGTATAGTGCCGTGGGTCGATAAGTGGAGCCCTCAGGCATTGCCAGTAGAACCTGTCGACGCGCACGCATGCGCTGCGGCCGGAGGCATCAGAGGTCGTTGGAGGCTTTGCGTGTTTTTACGTCTAAATTTCCTGTTTGTTTCAGGAAGAAGACCTCAATGTTCACAGGAGGGATTCGGGTAGGCACGTTATGTTGCAAGTGTTCAATTCCATTTAGTGTTTGGACGGACCCCCTTGGGTTGAACCTCCAGCTTCTTCGAGTCAGAGCCACCGGAGTTATACAAGGAAGGCATCCATTCTTTGCGAGGACGTCGGCGACATGTCACTGATAATGGAGATTACCCTTGAATCAAGGTGAGGTTATTACTTTCTTGTAGCGAAAATTCTTTTTGAGCAAAACAACATTTATAATCTAACAATCTAATATTATACCTCGTTTGATCGCCAGATCAAAGATGTGGTTAATACGACTGTTTACTAGTGTCTGTATTGACTGATTTACTAACAAGAAATAGGAGTTATGGTGCAATTACGTGCACCACACTGCGTCCGTCGCCCCAGTCGCTCGTGTCGCTCCCGTCGCCTATTCATATTTTCCAGACGCTGCTGTCGCGCTCGTAGCGTCGCTCTCGCCATTTTTGTCGCTGCCGTCGCAAAGCAAGAACAGGCCCTAGACCACAGCTTAGCCGCGGAAAGTCTATCTCTAGGTGGTCCATGCACAGCGGCAGTCCACGCCTACTATATGTATGATCTCCGTGCTTTAGAACACCGGCCGCAACTTTTTCAGAGTGGCTGTAACTTTGGATTTCCACTGTGGGACCTCCAGCTAAGTGGTCGTTTCCGAGGTACATCTGGACTCTCCAGTCCGGTCATTCCCTAGTTAGCAATAAAGAGGGATAGGCTATCAGCAGTAGCACGTGCTTTAGATAGCATGAAGCGCCTGTGTTCAGAAAAGCCTTTATGCGCCTTAGCGTAATCAAATTTCAGCGTCGATTAAGATAAAGCAAAAGACAGTTCCTATCGTAACAACTTTGCCTAATCTTATCAATGGTATCCTATTTTCCAACACTACATAGAGGATGAGCGTTTATATTACAGCGCTTCGAGACAGACGACGCCTCATTTTGCTCTTTTGCTATCGCTTAGCTTCATTCTGAAGAATCACAACATGAAAACTTTTAGAAAGCCAGGCAAAATAGTACTACAGTACCGGACGCGTCTTTTGAATAGACGCCGAAAAAACCGCACTTTTGCGGTTTTTGCGTCTTTTTGCCATAACTCGCCAGAATATCATCCATTTGAAAAACCAGGAGTATATTTGAGCTCAGGAGATCGAGCTCTATCGTTTGGTATATACATTTCATATGAAAGATCCAAGATGGCCAAAATTGGAAACTTGCGCTCCATTGAGAAGGCCGGCCGCGGACGAGTTGTCGGCCGCAAGGCGTCGAAAGCCGCTGCATGCTTACAATTCCTCTTATTTGAGGTTTTTTGAGAAACGGTTGGTACCGTGCGATTCGTCTCTTCGAGATCTACACAATCGTGTATACAACTTCGCTAAACCACCGCATTTTCGCAGTGGGTGGTCAAAGATTACTGGAGCGGACGTTTTGGTACTGAAGAAGCTTATATTCTAGGACTTGCATGTTCTCGGAGCATCTCAAGCATGGCGTCAAGTGTTTTGTCATGCCAGGAGTACTCTGAGAGTGTGCCGTGCACAATGCATATAGGATAGAACTTATCAATCGAGGGGGGGGACAGTTTGTAGAGTGAGCATTTAGGGAGTTTTATGAGAAATTCTCAGGCGCCCTACTCAGGAATTGCTGTGCTCTGTTCCGGCGAGACTTTGGAGTGCGCCGTGCACAATGTATATAGGATCGAACCTATCAATCGACTGAGCGAGGCAGCTCGCAAATTGCACGCGCGGGCGTGTTCGGGGCCCGATAACTCTGTCAGCTTCCCATCTTTCTGGCTGGAACATGTAGATTCCGTAGGCAGTAATATGCTCTAGCAAACCGCTAAAGCACAGCTAATCACCTTACGAATTGGCAAGGTTACGGCGGTGTGAAAATGCAGGTTGGGCATATGTGACACGATTTTTTCAGATTTCGGGCGACCGCTGCGGGTACAAGAGGCGAGCTAACGGCATGCAAACTCGCACGCGAGCAAAGCACCGAAGGCACTTTACGATGACATGCTCGCAGCTCTCCAGATGCCTAAACTGCTTTAGCACAATCTGCCATTTTGGAGCGGCGGAGGGCGGGAGCGAAGTTCCTTCCGCCCTTACTCGCCCATATTCGAATTCTCGACGCTCACAATGGTACCACTCCGTTCAGCTCGAGAAGCTCTATCGAATGGTATCAACCTCGCCCAATTCTGGGATTATCGATTTTTTGCCAACTTCGCATCAAAGGCGAGGCGGCTCAAGGCCGCGGCAGAAGCACGATGACGTCATCGAAAATCGATATTTCTGAGCAGGGCCAAATTTCCTCGTCCAAAATCATCTAGGGGTTATTTGGAGCGCTGATTACGAATCCGACGTCCGTTTTTGAAAATTTCACCGATTTCGATAGGTTTTGGATTTTCTTCTGGATAACTGAGGGTGGTCGGGTCACGAACACCGATATAGCTCAAACTTAGTCAAAGGGCAGGGTTCGTTCAGTGTGCCGAATATGATGCCGAAGTCCATTTGGCCGATTATGGCAGGTAGGAGTAAAACCCAAATGTTTTATCCATACTTTAGTCCAGGGCTTTTGGCATAGCATAAGTGCCTCACAGAACCTCCTCCTTGCAAAGGAAAGAGAAATAGGTTCACTCAGTTAGCCTTAGCACTCCTATTTGTCGATGACTATTGTCAGGATCAGGGATGTGCGGAATTTCCGTTTCCGCGTTCCGAATTCCGGTTTTCGGCCATTTTAAGCTCTTACGTTCCGTTCCGTTCGGTGTTCCGCCTGTTTTTGGACCGGAAGGCGTAAACGGAAATTGGCACTGTTCAACATTAGTTTTCTGTTGGACACAATTAGCTTATTACGTAAAAAGAGTTCTCCTTCATATAATTGTGAGAGAAATATGTTTGATAACCATAGTATTAATATTCTTGGAATTGGTTAGACTACCAAAAGAAAGTACTCAAAAATGGCAACGTCTGAGTGCGGGGCAAAATTAATGTGCCAGCGAAGGCTATGTATGCATTGTTTGCTAAGAAAATGCACTAACATTTGATTGATCATAAAATTCTTGATCCATTAGTTACAAGTCGCTACAAAAACTTTGTAAGCATATAGCGCAGTGTCATGAAACAAAGGGTTCAGTAGAAGTTGTGCCATGCGATTGTCTGCCCCAAGATTACATCAGTGTTCCTTTTTTGTTGCCATTTTTGAGTACTTTCTTTTGGTAGTCTAACCAATTCCAAGAATATTAATACTATGGTTATCAAACATATTTCTCTCACAATTATATGAAGGAGAACTCTTTTTACGTAATAAGCTAATTGTGTGCAACAGAAAACTAATGTTGAACAGTGCCAATTTCCGTTTACGCCTTCCGGTCCAAAAACAGGCGGAACACCGAACGGAACGGAACGTAAGAGCTTAAAATGGCCGAAAACCGGAATTCGGAACGCGGAAACGGAAATTCCGCACATCCCTGAT
>OX375865.1:88549402-88626025 GCA_947359475.1 Heligmosomoides polygyrus bakeri | reverse complement strand
CGAGGCGCATTCTGCAAAGGGAATGAATTACCTTAACCTCTATCCCTTATCCTTATCCATTATCCAATCCTCAGCACGATCATCTGTACCGAGCTTTCAATGATTTTAAGTTTCTCCATCCCTAGTTAAATGTGCTTCACGTGAGCACCTTGTTGCTGCGTATTAGACAAACCCTCCATAACGTGTGCGATTTATCCCTAACGGATTCTGTCATTGCGTTTCCTAGATTCAAGCTATAAAGCTCCATTACCCGAAAATCGAACCTTTTACCTGCCCTCGAAAGGTGGACTAATTCCAACGGTTTCTGGAAGACATCTTTCATATTTTAGATGTGTTTAGAGGAACACGTTTTTCTCTGCAGTGACGTCAAAACCGCGTATCAACTCGAGGAATGTTCTTCTGAAGGCGGAAGCTTTCAAAACACAAAGAAGTAGAAACTTCCGGTTCGGACTAGCAAGTAATTAAATAAAAATAGAAAATGTGCAGCAAAAGACTTCACATACAACAGTATAGCGACGAGCCGCAGAAAAGCACCCGCTTGCCACTGTGAAGGATACATCTGCTGCCTTTGCGGTGATCTTTGGTTACCTCTCATATCGTCGGTTTCTTTGCTCCTCAACAGCCATCTTTCCAGCTTTTTGGTCTTTCCAATTTCCTTCAGATGCCGGGCAGCTGTGTTGTGACTGACGCCAAGAACCGTCGCTATCTCCCTGGTACCTTTGTGTGGATCCTCCTCTGCCACATCTCTCAGCTTGTCCTCATCAACATCACTATGCCTCCCACGACCTTCATGTTCTTCCAAGCTCTCATCTAAATTCCGGAACTTCTGATACCAACGATACGCCGTCCGAATTGTGGAACATCATTGACCGAACGCGGCATTGATCTTCTCGTCCGCCTCCTTAGCTGTAGTGCCCAGTTTGAATTCAACAAGTAAATGCCTCGGATTACCCTTCTGTCCATCTGCAAAAAAGTCAATAAAACTCCAAAGTTTTCCCACTTTTACATAGAAAATTTGGTACTTTCCGATAGAGCAAGGTTTGCTCTTCTAAATGATATGCCACATGTTACGGTGTGTTCTTGATCAAACGCGTAAAGACGGGCCAAAATATGGCGTGAGCCAGTGCCATTTAATTCGTTACAACCTAATAGTTTCTGCGACGGGTTTTCTCTGACTTTTTGTTGCTGTAATTTTTTAAACTTTGAGTAGACTTAACCGACTTGACCACTTTAGGCTGCTTACAGACCAGCTTTTAAAAATGCACTCGGGTTAAGTCTAAAACTGGAGCAGCCACCTAGATCATCTTCCTACCAGAAAAGAAATTCCTCTCAACATTTTTAGAAGCCTGTGGCATCATGGACAACGTGATGACTGCACGGATATCTGCATACTAAAGATTACCACTTATATTCTAATTACCAAAACTATAATAGTACTCAGAATTCATTCTGGGATCTAAGATAATAACTGGATGATTGATCAGCCATGGTAAGACCACATTTCCGTAGGAATATTCAGTGTGTGCCAACCTAGAAGCTCTCTGATATGAAGGTGACACAGCTGGACAGTTTCTAGATGATTCTCGAAGTAATAGATTTGTTTCAGAATTCAATAAGTCACCCTAGTCAATCAAAAAAAACTTTTCCTGGTAGATTGTCGTGATTCTTCATTAAAAAATGAGTCGCGTATCTCCATATGGATGAATATAAGACCTAACGAAATTAAAAGATGAAATTTACACCTTCGTTTAGGAACACTGATGTAATCTTGGGGCAGACAATCGCATGGCACAACTTCAATGCCGCGTTCGGTCAATGATGTTCCACAATTCGGACGGCGTATCGTTGGTATCAGAAGTTCCGGAATTTAGATGAGAGCTTGGAAGAACATGAAGGTCGTGGGAGGCATAGTGATGTTGATGAGGACAAGCTGAGAGATGTGGCAGAGGAGGATCCACACAAAGGTACCAGGGAGATAGCGACGGTTCTTGGCGTCAGTCACAACACAGCTGCCCGGCATCTGAAGGAAATTGGAAAGACCAAAAAGCTGGAAAGATGGCTGTCTGAGGAGCAAAGAAACCGACGATATGAGATCTCGTCCGCACTGCTTCTACGGAACGAAACGGACCATATCCTTGATCGCATCGTAACCTGTGACGAGAAATGGATAATGTACGACAACAGGCGACGATCGGCACAGTGGGTGGACAGCGATGAGAGCCCCAAGGTTTTTGCGAAGCCGGAATTGCACCAAAAGAAAGTAATGTGACAGTATGGTGGTGTTCGCTGGGAATTATTCACCACAGCTTCCTCCCTCCCGGTGAATCCATCACTGCAGAGAAGTACTGCATTGAAATTGAAGAAATGATGAAAAAGTTGAAGGATATCCGGCCGGCCTTGGTAAACCGAAAGCGAATTCTCCATCTGCACGACAATGCTCGCCCCCATGTAGCACGAATGACGTTGCAGAAATTGAATGAGCTGAGCATTGAAACTCTACCACATCCTCCGTTTTCTCCCGACCTCTCCCCAACAGACTACCATTTCTTCAAGCATCTTGGCGACTTCTTGGTAAGGAAAATATTCAAATACCAACAGGATCCGAAAGTGCCTTCGAAGATTTCGTCAATTCCAGAACTTCTGATTTTATGCTACTGGGATAAAAAAAAACTTGTGTCACGTTGGCAAAGATGTGTAGAATCAGAAGGTTTAACTTCGATTAATAAACTTGCCTACAAGCCCAGATATTAACTGTTTAAATTTACAGTGGTTCAGTGCCATTTATTTCGTTACAACCTAATAGATATGGAAACAGCGGAGAGACTGCATGCTGAAGTAGTGAGAAATAATAAGACAGGACTATGAATTTGTTTTCGTTTATTACTCTAGCCATAGCTAAAAGGTTATCATAACAATACTATGAATCCATGCCTTGCTATGTTGTATTATGTTATGATGACGGTGAGCATTAAGCCGCTCGCAACGATCTGAGCAAGAAAAGTGCAATAGAAGCCGCCTCTGACGTAATTTAAGATGCACTTTTGAAAAAATGGCGAATATGTGTCATTTCCGTTTCCGCGTTTCGTATTCCGGTTTCCGACCATTTTTGAGCATTTCCGTTCCGCATTTCGTCTTCCGCTTTCTCCATAAAAATTTCCGCACATCCCTGGTCAGGGTCATCGACAAATAGGAGTGCCAACAACAATCTCAGGTTTCTTTTTTAATGGGAAAATTATTTAAGAAGATCTCAGAACATGCCATTTTCCTGGATACCCCTCAAACGCTAATTCTTGGAATGTATGGAATTTAACAACCTATTGCTTATATAACCCATGGTGGTTCAAAGTGAAAACAAGAAGGTAAACGAGTAGATTAGAGCAAAATAGGCTGAGAACGAAATAAGAACAAAGCAAGGAAATCTGCCAGAGGAGGTGTGTTTAGCTCCGATAAACGAAGAGATCTTCATCGAAGCGGCAGCATTAAGTAATATCTCATCCGATCAAAAACCTGGAATTTTTATTTGAAAGCAATACTTCATTCTGCTTAGTCTGCGAACATGTTTCACAGCGTTATAATCACGAATCTTCAATGAGCTTTTAGAGGAGAAATCTCTCCGTGTACGAGAAGACGTCAAAAATTAATTCTGAAAGCTCCCAAGCTTTACTGCCTAGCTGTCCATAATTGGAATATTCCTACCATGGGTTTTTATTGGAAGAGATACGGCAAATGTAACAGTTTCTACATTACACAAATTGGTCAATTCTATTCTGAAGTTCTAAACATTTGAAAGCAAATGTAGATGGCGGCAGAAGCTTCCAGAACGACGTAATGTTTATTTATCCATTTGTGTACTATTTATTTATTTATTTATCTAATTAATGCACGTGTGTCAATTGTATGTCGACTGTTTATAAAATATACAAAGAAGAAATACAAATACCACATGAAGACTTCGAGCATAAAAACGAAGCGCATATAACTTCGACTGCACGTTCAATGCGGTGAAAGAATGAGAGAGAGATAATTCATCTTTCTTTCATCTAGGCAACCTGATAGGCATAATTCAGGATTCCTGTCTCCAATTGTAAACATTTCCAGCTTCAGCACCTTTAAATGGGTTACACATCTTGAAGAATGTCCAAGTACACTAATTGAGAAGTTACGAATAAATTGCTCTGTGGGAGCAGCAGAAAAGTCAACAGGTCCGTATTCTGTGACTATTTCTGAACCTCTCCCCATGACATCATGACTCTATGTATAGAATACGAGAATGACAGCCACAAATATGTATGAGAATGGCAGCCACAAATATAAGAATTGTCACTCAGTAGGTGGTGCAAACCGAATGTCATAGCAAAAGCTTCAAAGAAAATGCGGAGAGAAAGGATCAGTGGATGTTTGCCTTCCCAACGTATCCTTGGGAAAGTTAGAAGGGATGAATAAGATTGCGATCAGCCTCAAACATCTGAAAAAGACTCGAAGACCAAGGAGAGTTATCACAGGACTTTATCTAGATTTACCACCTTCTTCGACGGCAGAAGAAAGTAGAAGGCGATGGAAGACATACACGATTAAGTTGCACGGGTGAGCAAAAGAATAAAGGGCAGCCGCCTTATTTATTTATATACTTATGCATTTATTTGCTATATACGTCCTAGTACGCACCCAAAGCACGGTAGCAGAGATGAGAGCAGCAGTGATGCACTAGCAAAGGGTCAAAACAAGAAAAACCAACGAAAAATTATCAAAAATGATCGATAAGACGCGGTCTTGCCATAAGAACAACAGAATCATCAAGCATTGATGCAGAGGGATCAAAGAAGGGCAGATGCGGCGCCGAGGTGAATCGGGAGCTTTTCCTAAAATTCTGCTTTTTCTGAAATTACGAAACAGCCATGCCAGCTGAATTGGATCAAGCCACCTGCTTGTCAATTTCGAGGAATAGGATCAGGAAGCACTCTAATTCCATTACTGTTAAACGTTTGTTCCGTTCAATTGTTGAGCTCTAAGTGTAATAAATAAATAAGTAAATAAAATTTTATCATACAGGGTGCGCCATAAATATGGTCACTCAATATGAAGCGAATTACTCATGCGGCTTTTATCAGAGAACAGCGAAACTTCCTTAGAGAGCATGTTAACTAGATTGTTAACAATTTACTAACAATCTAGTTAACATGCAAAATGGACATCATTCAATATGATCTCCGCCGGCACGAATGACAGCCTGCAGACGTTCAGGATAGGACTCAACGGTGGCACGCAGGGTTGCTTGCGGATTTTCCTCCCATGCTTTTTCCAGTGAAGATTTCAATCCTCGAATCGTAGTGCGCCTTTTAGTGCAGACTTTGTCCTCCAGAATAGACCAGCGCAGTAATCCATAATATTCAACTCTTATGAGTTTGCCATTAAGAAGCAGGGATGAAGTCGGGAAAATTCCTTGCGCACCACTCCTGAGTCTTCTTGGACTTTTGAGCGGGGGTCCATGATGTATTTCCAAAGTGTACATGAGCCCAAGGAAGCAACTCCTTCATCAAAATGCCGTTCACGGAAACCTTGGTGTTGACCTTAGCTTCTTTTTCAACGAAAACCAAGCGTGTTCAGTGGCGGAAACTCCGGCCAAAACCATCAGGAAAGCTACTGAGAGTTTCTGAGAACGATGCCTGCATCCTCACCACATTCAGCCGATAACCGCTAGTTTTGGCGGTTAAAAGACTGCTAAGTTGAGGAAAGTTTCTCATCGGTGGAGAGCATCGTGCAGAGGTCGTGCCGCTCTAGGAAGGTTGGACATTCTTTCTTCTTCCTTCGATCTGTGCAGGCGTCAGTCCGTGCAGTCGACGGAGCTTGTAGGGGTATAGTCCAAGTTCATTCATGACAACTTGCCTCATCGTTGTAGCCGATACGTTGAGCTCGGATGCCATCTTTCTCATGCCGCAGCCTGGATTCCGCATGATTCGTTCTTTCAAGATTTTTCGAAGGCTGTCGTAGTTATGGATACCGAACGGCTAGGTCGGAGACGAGCAACGAGAGAGTTACGTTCCGCACAGCGATAGACTATCGTCTTGTGCAGCTTCAACAAAGAAGCGATATTGAGAACAGAAGGTTCTGCCCTTTCCAGATCCAAGATTACGCCTCTTTGGCAACAAGACTTTACCATTTCTGGTAGAAGCAGTGTAGAGATGCAAAAAACATCACATACGGTTAGGATGACACGTAGGATCCAAAGAAACAATGAAAACATAAAAACGTTATTAAACAAACACAAAAAATGGCGAACGAAAAAAAATAACCATATTTATGGCGCACCCTCTACATTCATGATTTCTAGCGTCAATCTGAGAGCCAGTTTATCCAACAAATTGGCGTTGCCTTTATCACGCAAATAATGGAGAACACGAAAAGCATAATTTCTGGAGGCATTTGCGATTGAGAAACAGTAAGTTGGGTCGGTGGTGTTTATTGTGCTTCAGCAGACGGGCAGCTAATTCGATCAACACTCCAGTGAGTGAATTTCATCTCACTTTTCAGGAGGAAAGAGACCAAATGAGTCCCATTCTCCATGTGTATCGCATAAAAGCCCTGGAAAGCTTCCACCTACCTCTCAACGTACATAGTCATCTATCGTGTAAATCGATGTACTTTCATTCAAGGAAAACAATAATCCAGTGAAGGAAGTTTCGATTCACGTTCGGTTAAGTTCACCTCATTTCACAAAGCATGACTTTAATGAATATTTTGATAGTGCACGGCAAAAATTAACGCTTGTTGGCAAAAAATAGCCAAGAACTTCACAAAATGCACGTAGGAATAGGGTGAGAAGCGAGTGCTGCTCGTGCTGGTCTTCCCCTATTCCGTACCTGATTCAGCATGCGGCCTACTTCGTTTTGAGGATTTTAGAAATTTCAGATATATTTCACTTATCCCAACTCAACTTTCTTGTGATAACACCGTCTCCAGGCGTAACCAAAGTCAAACGGGCCCATAGATGTTCCTTGGAGTTCGTGCAGCTGTGGGCATTAGCAAGGCCGGATGAGGCATTGGCCTTCATATGTATGTATCCTGAACTGATTCGTCGCTCCGTTTCTGCTCAGGCAAACCATTTATGTAGAACAGGTGTGCTTTCCTCAATTCCTGGCTCCACTTAGAACATAGCGGAAAGAGATCATTTAGGGTTTTGTACGAAGACGCTGAAATTCGAAAGTGCAGGTTTCGTTTTTTGCAACTAACCTTTCTATTTTTTGTAATATTCTATCCATGTATTTTAGAATGGCCTTTGTCTGCAGAGACGTCGGCTTGCACAACATTGTTCTTGTGACATTCTGAGGAAGCTTCCAGATTCGTCTGTATTGATGAACATGTGAGAATGCTTTCGCCAGTTCATAAGCTATAACGGGCTGAGTATCCAGGAGTGGGAAATTATTGCTCTGTCAGATACCAGATTCCTGGTTAAGAATTCTCAAGTCTGACCAACCAAGCGTTCCATTCCTCCGGGGTTGGTGGTACCAAAGTTGTCTGGGAATGATAAGGCACTGACTTGTTCATCGGCTGGTCACCTTCGTATCGTATAGACCGAGTAGGCATTCAAATGGCCTCCACGACATGGAGATAGAATACGTGCCACATCCCAAACAGAGGCTGGGTAATGTCATCCGTTATCCTTCCTTACACTTTAACCTGAAGTCTATGGAGGATCACTAAGGTATTCATCAGTCAATGAGAGCGTTTCAGTTCATTTTTCCTAACATGATACTGCGAGCACTCTCTTAGTGAGTGCTTTTCCTGAATTGCTAATCTTGCAGTTCACTGAATCAGATTATTTCACTTAACCATACTAACAGCAACGTAATTAGTCTGAAGAAGAAAATGAATCTGCGAAGAGCTCTAAAGCCATCTGGCTTTATTAAGAAACTAGTGGTACACGTATGGTTATAAACAGTGCGTAATGCCAAGTGCTGGGTTGACCGCATACTAACTACTTGTTGCCACTTGGAGAGAAATAAAAGTACAACAACTGGTTCAACAGTAATGCAGCAAAGTGCAGAAAGGGCTGCAGCGACAATCCGCTGCTCTGCAAGCGAAATCGCCGCCAAATCGAAGGGCAGCCTGAAGAGGAGGAATTGAGTTTGTTAGTGCCCGAATCTGTTGAGCACGGTCGATAAACGAGCACTTTCTCATGAAAACTGGGAGCCGATTTAATGGCACAAGCACGGCAGCCCAGTTCGCACTTCGTGCATGCACCTGATCTTCTTAAAGCTTTTTAAAGAAATCATAGACCATCGATAGTAATATATTGACAGGAGGTCTAGCAGTATCACGACAGTCGAGGAGGAGCTGGCGAAACGACTGCTGCCAAAATAAAAATCGCTCGTAGTGTATTGACGGGAGGTGTAGCAGCATGGGAGCTGATTCGATAGACTTCGCTCCAAGGCCTACTACTTGGATTAAAGACAACAGCGTGTCCTTGTTGAAACGGCGAGAAGAGGATGCCGTCTAAGCCTATAAAAGCGAAAACAAAAAGCTGGACCCAATTTCATAGCGATTTTACAATGGAAATTCAAAAGTTGTGTGGGAGATCCAACGGGACTGACCACAGAGAGTTCATGCCTGAACAGACCTCCAAGATGGACATAAAAATGAGTTAAAGCCAGAAGTTGTAGAGGGCCTCGTGGGTGTAATTAGTTTGGTTGCTAGTATGAGGTTCCGATGACCTAGTATGAGGTTCTGATGACCTCCGTTTCTTTAAAAGTGGTGTACTTCGCTGTTACAACGATGCTTTCTTGCGAGCAAAACTTCTAGCGCCAGGCGGGACTCGAACCCGCACCTCCCTCTGGCTGGGCGGCAATGCTCCACGCCATTACATCACCGGCGCTGTTTGATCGAACGCAACATCCACACCGCGTGGGACCATCAGCGGGTTTTAACAGCCTACATCCTCGGTACCAGCCAATTGAGGGTTAAAGAAAGTGATTTGAATCATTTCTATCTAGACCTGCAGCTTAACTGGTTCCATGCTGATATCAGCGACCGGCTCATCCCGATATACGGATGAGTGCTGATGGGTCCCACGAGGTGTGGATGTTGCGTTCGATCAAACAGCGCCGGTGGTGCAATGGCGTAGAGCATTCCCGCCCGGTCAGAGGGAGATGCGGGTTCGAGTCCCGCCTGGCGTGGTGTACTTCATTTTCAAGGCGTTGGCGGCTCTACAGCCATAGAAGGCCATAAGATCTGTCGTTGCTTAACCCGTAGGCTACTAGTTTTCATAACTAATAGTACCCATCTCTTGCTTTACGGTTGCAACCATTGAAAATGATAGGCTAAAAGGGCCTATCTAGTGCTGTCACTAACACTGCAAATATGCATTCCTATGTGCCAAAGTTCCAACAGGTTCCTATGCGTAGCCACAAGGAATGTGACATCAATGCCAACTGCAGACGGGGTTAGGTAACAGCTCGATAGTGTTTGTGATAATTTTTTTAGACGTATTATCTTAAAACTCAGCTTCGAACTCAGGAACTGTCTACGCCTTCCTCTGTGCTTGTCATCAAACGACTTTGTAAGCAACTGTTTCTTTCCCTGTGATTCTTTAGGTTGCCTTCATGAGTGCACAAAATAAATAAATAATGGGCGGCGTTAACCAATCCGCCTCACATTCAGGTATGCGCCGCGCACTCTAAATGATTCTGCGAGATATCATAGAGGCAATGTGCCTATTTGGCTTATTCAATGACCTGCGATGGCCCGGCTTTGGGATATCAACCTTACAGACTCGGAGGGATCGAAGGCTCAGCAATAGATTGGAGGTCCGAAACAAGAACCTCAATTCGGTGTGCAATCGACAGTCGGTGCCTTCTCCAATTGCGCTGCTACTCGCTCGAACAGCATAGATCCTAATAACGGGAGGCACTTCATGGAACAGACATTGGCATCTGTCAGCTAAAACAGCAGTTTTGGAAAAGGAAATCCCTCTCATTCCTAGAATTTTTAAAACCAGCCTTCCTTTAGCTCCACGCAGTTAAACTTAAACTTTTGTTCTCTGTGGTGCTCTTCTCTTCTGCTAAAATCTGCTAAAATTAGCTTGCTTGGTAAGATCAGTTTTTGGTTTGAAAGGCTTAATACCCCCTTGTGAACTGAAACACAAACTTTGCTACCTTCAAATAGAGCTTTGGATAAGCCACCACATCTTCTGTTTCAGACAAATCAAGCACCCTTCGCCGATCCCGAAGGGATGGATGGCTAGTTGGACTGGACAGAACCTGCACCAAGAACCTCGATTCGGGGCACATTACTGCCTGAGCATTTTCCGATTGCGCTATAACGCCATCTACAATAGCCATATGCTCTCGATGCCACAGTGTCAGCCACTGCACCGCCGTGAGTTTAACGTTATGAGTCAACCTCTATTTAGGCCCAGTGTTACAATACATCTGAGAGTTCCTTTCTCATTAATTCTCTGAAGCGATTGTCTCTGGCATTGCTTTATTTAGTTCATAGTGTAGATTTTCATCAATTTCTGGCATTCAGCCGTAATTTGCCTTCAGTTGAAGACCGATCCTTTCCTTGATGTGTGTGAGGACAACCAGACAGTTTGGGTGAAACGTATCGGACAAATGAATAGGAGAAAAGAAGTAGCACTTTGCCAAAAAAAACTTAAGAAATTAAAGAAATTCCGAGTATTTCTTAGTAATAGCTGAGCCAGACAGTTTGGGTGAAACGTATGGGACAAATGAATAGGAGAAAAGAAGTAGCACTTTGCCAAAAAAACTTAAGAAATTAAAGAAATTCCGAGTATTTCTTAGTAATAGTTGAGCTTGGCTAGAGAATGCCCTGCCTTACCACTCCTTAAGAGAGTTGAAAACCCTACCATTATGGTCAGATGGGCTAAAACTGCAGTCTTATGACACCTATGGATGTATCTAATGATAAAACTTTATAAAAGCTGGTACGTCGTGTAGAACCGCCCAAGTCCGACTTTCGATAAATCTTGGCATATCGAGTGTACTTCAGCGTGTTTCTTCTTTAAGCTGTTTACCAAGATTGTTAAACAGGCTTTAATTCAGCTGACGTTTCGGCGTCTTCGCCTTCTTCGGAGCCTGGAAACGTCGAGAACATTAGTGAAACTATTCCCCCAAACGCCATTTCATCATACAGAATAGCATTCTCAAAGCAGCTAGAGTAAAGAACCGGTGTCACAGGTAGAGCGTATCAACTAACTTTCCAGGTGGGTGCCGACGAGCACCACCAATCACCCGCAGGTGGAGATAGACGTGGGTGAATGAGTTTAGGCCCGGATGCCACCCGACTTAAGTACCCTGGAGGTCAGATCTAATTGATCAAAACCCACAGAGCTCTCAAAGGGTGCCAGTTCTTGGGTTATCGCTATGCATTCATCCTTGCGGTTGACCTATGGGTTTTTGGCCGCTATCCAAAGCGCCTCAAGTGTCCTACGTGCTGAGGTGTCGCTTTTTCTCGCTAGGATGGAGACGGACACTTGGAATATGGCGCCATGGTGGCATCGGACCCTGTGCTCTCGCCAAGAAGTTGACACATTGGGCTTTTTAAGGCCGTCCAAATGCTCCTTGACTCTGGTACACAACGGTCTGCCCGTTTCCCCTATGTACTCCTGCCCGCACATGCTACATGACATGAGGTATACTACCCCTGATGTCATGCTGTCTCCCTCCTTACCGTTAGGGCAAACTGCGCAGGATGGAGTGGAGCACATCCGATCGTAGGTTCGGTTCCGGACCAACTGCCTCTTCAAGTTTGTGGGAGGGTCCTCGACCACCCTCACCACTTCTTGGAGATCCGCTTTGCGAACACACGCGCGGATCTCTGCGCTCACTTCGTCTGAGATAAAAGGCACACAGAAGGGTATTTTTCACCGCTCTTCCTTACGGCGAACCATAACGCCGGGTGGTGGTCTCCCTCTTCGAGAAGTGTTATTCGCTGGGTACCTGCTAATAACACTTATAAAAGATATATCTTATAACTCTAAAGATATAACTTATATAATAACTTATATATCTTATAACTTTATAAAAGCCATTACCAGAGCCATTAGCTCAGTGCTCCTTCCGCAGACTAGACTTCAGCTTTAGTTTATTCTGTCTACAATTCTTAAGCTTTTACTTCGTTGGAGTTATCGTTGGAATCGAGGGCAGAATCGAAACGGCCGGTGGCAAAGCTCGGGTGCAGAAGGGCTTCATATGTGTTCCGCCTAGCTTTGTTTTCAAACAAAGTGAAAACATTGAAAACAAGGAAGGTATAGGGAACGCAAATTGTAGCGATGTGTTGAATACAATGGGTAAGCGGACGCCCTTGTAGGCAAGATTTAGAAGGCAAAGGATAAAACGAAAACTTCTCGCAATTGGAAGAATTGCTAATATGAGCAGCTCCGGAAATTTTTCACCTGCTGGCTCCTATTATGTAGTTCCAGACATTCATTTTATTGGTTTGACCGCTGAATAGAGTTTCGCAGAACGGCACAGTGTGGTGATTTAGTGATCCAAAATACTGTTCAAACCGTAGTTCCTAGACTTTTCTTAGTGTTCATGTGGCGCCGAACTGGGTCTCGTACGTTAACAAATCGTTTCTGGTTCAAGTCCCCGTAAGCCGGCAAGCGCTTCATTAGTGGTCGAAAAACTGGCACCAGGCTTATTTTGAGAGACACACCGCAACATCTGTATTAGAACTATAGCATGTCATTATGAGGCCTTCATTCGTTTGGCATTTGACTATCTAAATGAGCTCAAAAAACAGTAGGAGGTGTGTGAGAGCCTAATGGTGAACCAAGGAAAATTATGGCACTCGTCGTTTAATGCGTGTTTTTTCTTCAGAAAGGATACAACTTGTGCCTACAAATTGCCGTTTTCTGCGTTTGTCATTTGGCTAAATAAATGACTCTCACACACCCCCTCAAAAAAGCAGGCGGAGCTGTGCGAAAGTCTATTAGTAAACCAAGGAAATTGTTGCAACTTTTTTGGATCTATCCTAGTCGGGAGGGGAGAACCGTAAAGTGTCAGTTGCGCACTATACCATATGCCTGAGCCATAGCATCATGGAAGAGCAACTGATACTCTCATAGAAACACAAGCGGAAATGGCAACGCAAATCTGTAGCTCCCCCGTCCATCCAATCAGGACAGATCCAGTTTTTTCAATCATTTCGGGCCAGATTCAACAGCTTTATCAAATTCTATCATAATTCGTTCCAGTTTCGCCTTCCTACTCTAATTTTGCTGCTTTTACATGGGTAGCACAATAATAGTAGATCTATTCGGTGGCCATCTAGATCCTGTATAAAAGGACCACGTAACATTCTGATTGGAGCGGAAGTCCGCGACTTCTGGAAGCAATAATGTACGACTTCTTATCGGGTCCTTTCGACTATTGAATTCAAACGATCTCAAGTTCCTCGAATCTTATCAGTTTTGTCACGGGAAAACATATTGGGCGCAAGGCAGAAAAGCCGATGGCGGCGCTTGATGACGTCTCCACCCCGAATAAAGCTTCTTATCTCGCTCGAATACAGCCCAGTCCAACCAAGCTCTGGTGAATTGGCACCTGACTTGTTTTGAATGGACGAGCCACTAACTTGTTCATCACCATGCCCGTGAGTCACAGACCAAATGCGCATTCAAGATGCCTCTACGACATCCATAAAAGAAGAATGCATGGCCCACCCCAAGCAGGGATTAATGAATCGGACCATTATATTTCTGAAGAGGTTGGAGAAAAGCATACTGTTGCATGCTAGAATTGCTGGTATCATTAGTGCAACTAAGTCGGAAGAGAATTATCCGCTCTTATCTTCAGTCAAGCTAATCTACCTCTGAAGGCGAAACTGCATCAACTGGTTAGGTCACTCCCCTTCGCATAAGAGATCGTGCAAATAATTCGCTCTTAGCGTTCTTTGTACTCATTTAAGCAATCAATTTTCCGTTGAAATTACCATATTAAGCATGCTATCCAATTATCGCTTCATTCGTCCTCATTGAAGAGATGCGACTCGTCATTCCGTCCACGAGAAGACCACATAAAGATGAAATACTTTATAGTGCGTTCGAAGATATGTGCTACATATACTCCAAAAGAGAATATCAGATGGGAGGGCTTTTGCAAATACAATTTTTCAAATATGAGAAAGCGTCTCAAATCTTAATATGACTCTTAATCTAAATCCCATAAGTGTGGCAAAATAACTGCTGCTCCCACCTGCTTATAGACCCTTATGGCGCATATGTTTGTCTTGTTGCTATTCCCAGTCCCATCAAATGTTTTGATGCGCTGGACAAAATTGCTTTTGCTTTGCTTTCTTTGCTTGTTCATGAAAAATAACTGAAGGTTACAGAACTTTCCCATCATCTCCGAGCAGTTATACTGATTTCCCTCCCCTAGCCCAAGGCAAAGTTAGCAGCTACATAGGGACACCGTCTGAAACTTTGGGTAACTTACTCGGCTACTTTGGTCGACTGGTGCTTACAGTTAAGACAGTTATATGAAGAAAATTCAGAATTCAGGTAGTGCACTCACAGAAGGCATCGAGACCGGAATCAAGGTGTACCTCGAATCAAGGTTTGAACTTCGGGTGTCGCCCAAGCCAACCGAGCCTTCTGTCGCTTCCTATCGGTTTGAACCTGGTTTGTCAAGAAAGAATACATTACTGACCCCTCCACTAGCTACCGCACGTCGTTTCCTAAGCAAACCGCGGTTTAGAATTGTCCCTACAACAACCCGGTGAAGCGGAATGCGGTAAACAACATGCTAAACGCTCTTGCGAAAACGACCACACGAGAAAAATAACTTCAAAGCACCGTCTGAAAAGAGCAACTGCACTATTAGGTTGGCCGGAAAGTCTTCTACGACGTTCGTTTTTCGCCCGTTTATTACTGAGTCAATGTTCAGATTACTTCGCATTTTTGTAAAACGTCTTATATTGAACTCTTCTCCATTTGACGGAATAATTTATATTTATTTATTTATTTATTACGCCATTTATTTATTACAGACATTATACAAAACTTAAACTACATCAGTACAACAGGAACAGTAGGATACTAGGGCATCTGGAAACGCAGATGATCAGTAGGATAGCAAAACGGTGACTGGAAACGTGGAGACCGTACCACAGGATTTCCTATTCAGCACTGAGTATAGTCGCTTTTGCTGAAGGAAGAAGGAGGAGTCGACACAGTAAGTCCTACTCTAATTGAGATACCTCAAACCAGCTTTAAGCGTAAAAAAGGTGGCTCTTAATGAGTTTTCGGTGATCCGTTTCACCTACGCATAGCAATTGTATTTCTTCGAAGACCTGTCGAAGTATGTCGAAAGAGCAGTTCCGAGTGATATTTCCTTTCAATTTCAGGCTGGTCAGTGCGCCGTCTAAACAGCCCGGCAGATCAACCATGTATGTGTGGGCCGAATAGTGCTGGAGAAAGGACCGTGTACCGGTGAAATTTCCGTCTGGAGGTTTCAACCTTGAAGATGCACCCCGATGCGGCAGCGGCAGACAATTTGGAGGTCTTCGTGGGAGCTAATCCATCGCAAACAGTTCGCGAGATGTGGAAGGTCTAGGAGTCAGTAAAACTGCTGCTACGGATGGCTTGAAACGCCTCGGAAAGGTGAGTTTGGCTGATTGCGCTTCAAAATCTGTTATTCCTTGATTCTTCGAATTCGAGGTGACCCGTTTTTGAATCGAGTCGTCCCATGTGATGAAAAGTGGGCTCTGCGCGATAACTAAAGACGAAAAGGACAGTGGGTTGATGTCGATGAACCCTCCAGGCACTTCCCAATGCCGAAATCCCACCAGAAAAAGACGGTGGTAACAGTGTGGAGGTCGGCGGCCTGCGTGATTCACGACAACTTTCCGGAACCAGTCTAACCATCATAGATCGACGAGATGTAGCGAATGTTGCGTGAGCTGCAGCCGGCACTGGTCAGAGGAGGCCCCCTTCTTCTGCACGACAACGCCCGTCCGCACGTTTCGCAAATCACCACGAGAAAATTAAACGAGCTGGGAGTTGAAGTTCTCCACCGCCATACTCAAACCTTGCGCCAGCTGACTACCACCTTTTTAAGCACTTTCAGAACTTCCCAGAACCTTCGCAAAGCAGGACCACGCAAAAACAGCCTTTCTAGAATTTGTCGCATCTCGACCACCGATTTTTTTCGCAAGATGGAAAAAGTCAAGGAGTATCTCATTGAAAAAAATGAGCTGATTGGGTTGGTGCATATTCCGACTGAACCCGGTGGGTATGAGAAAAGTTATGATCGTCTGGACCAAAGGACCAGTCAAAAGTGCCGAAACTTTCCGGCCAACCTAATACTATCGTTCATGGTACTAATCTCTTATGGTTAATGAAACCCTAGAGCTATTCAACGTATTGCACACGAATTGAGAGCTTTCCGAAGTTCTGTTTTCGCCAGATTCGCCAGTGTTCAAGACCCAGCGAAGCTGTATAGGAGAATATGCTCTGGCACTGACTCACGTTTTGGTTAGTTTCAATGCTCACATCGCTACACTCACCAAACTCATTCAAATCAAAAACTTTATTAGATTATTAATACAATTATTACCGCACAAACGAACAAAATCACAAATACAATGTGGACCAACAGGGAATGGAGAAGAAAACAGGATGTGTGAACCTAAAAGCATTTGAGATCCGATAGTACAACACAAGAACAACACAAAAACAACAGTAAACAATACAGAACACACTATTACAAGGAAGGCAATGTCCGAAACACCACTAGCTCTACTACGACCTGAAGACTAAAAACACAAATGACTACAGACCTACCGGAGACAAACGAGATGTCCACTATTTACATTCACAGAAATACTATTCAAAAGCGAGACACAACCTAAAGACTACATCGCTAGGGACTCCACTAGAACTGGTAAGGAACAAAGAGTTTCCATTGACGCTACTAGCTTCGAGGCTGCTCATTCAGCAAAACTGGAATTTACTTCTATATGAACCTGGCATAGAAAACAAGCTGGCAAATTTTGTTGCAGACTGGTTTTTTGGACTTTTGTGTTGTTTAATTTTTGGCACCAACCAGTCTGCAGGTTCTAACCAGTTTGCAAATATTGCGACCATTTTTTAATTATCAAGAACTTACTAGACGCCTTCTTTTCAGTGGTTTGCTTTCTTGTGCTTCCGACTCTTGAAACGACAAACGGCGCGAAAATCCGACAAGTCGATGGGCGACGGGACTAAAAGCAGCAAATAAAGGTTATACAATTTAAAAAGATAGAAAATAAAATTTTGAATGCTAATATTGAAGAAATTTCGTGCTATCGTAATTAACCCGAAACAGCAACCGAAGGACCTGTTGTAACTGTAAAGCTTGTTACTTACTGTTTATCCTCTGCGACAGGCTTATTGTCCTCCTGATCGTCTTCGTCGAAGTTCAGGCGCAACCTATAAATTACAGATGAAGGTCTAGGGTCTTCAGAAAAAGAACGACCCCTAAAGCTTTGGGGCATGATCCTTCGTTTTTGTTTTCATCGTCTAGTTGAAATATTCAATTTTTTTTTCTGCTCCTATATATGAACAGTCTGATCCTTAAAAAAGGCAAACTATGTTTCTTGGGTTTGCATTATCCGATCATTCCGTGTTTGAGGGTCGCCTGCTACTCTCTGTACTCACTTGACTTCCTTCCTTCGATTGGTATCGATAAACGGTGTAGGGGTGGCATCTGAAAAGAAACTTTAAATTTAAATCTAACAACATGAAGCAAAAAAATGGGAGAAGGCAAAACTAACCGTCTAGGTCGAAATCCCAATCTTTGTCCATGCTTCCGACACTTCGGCGTACGACTGGAATCTGAACATGTATTTCCTGATTTCTTCTAGTCAGTCACATTTCCTTCAATACGATTTCAATAGCCCCATTTTTTGTGTAGATGTGTTAAAGGATTTGTGCACATTTAGACGTTTTCTCTTTGTAAATGGAATAATTGAAATTTCGAAAATTTGTCTAAACTTTTTCTGCCGAAGAAGTCCTGAGATTCCAAAATGCAGCTGAAACTTCATTTATAATGAACATATAACATGCTATGTTTAGTCAGGAACCCAGTCCACAGTCCATTAGAGTGCAATTTGGCTTACCTCCATATGTCTGAATGCTGAAATAGCAATGGTGAGTTGTCGTAGATCCTCAAGAAGCACTGCAGCAGACGGTCGATGCCGAGGATTTGGCCTCACCATTCGTTTGATTAGGTCGATCAGCTCACGCGAAATATCTGAGACACAAAAAAATGGAATCCGCTATGAATGGCTTTAGAAAAGAAGGGATGAAATTCTTCAGTCTCTAAGCATTTAATGGCGACATAAAATAGCTCACTATAATTGCTTCAAAATAACGGAATCATCTTAGTTTCACTACACTTTATCCTAATATTGAATAGATATTTTTATATTAACGCCCATTTAGCATAGTTATTATATTTAAACGTTTTTTGAAGAAGTTATCTTTCCGATCAATACGAGATATGTGATGTTTTCCCTGCTAAATGTAAAAGAAGCCCATAAAATCGGTGTTCCTTTTCTATACAAATCTGAAAACACCACTATAATGTATTTTTTGAACTTTTCCTTGGCCCCAGATCCTCATGCAATTTAGTAAATTATTAGTACATTAGTTAATAGTAAATTTTGCTGCTCTCACCTTTGAACCATTCCTCACGAATCGCACCGCTCCTGATAGCCTCCTTGTCCTTCTCGAGATCAACGTCGGTAGACAACTAAAAGTGCTCCCTTCAGTTTATTTAGCAAAGTATTATCTTTGAAAGATTGAGTGACTTGAGCCAATGCCATCTTTCCACGGAAACCTCTGGCATGTCCTCTGTTAAGTGAACTACCGATGGGTGTCGCCTTCACCATCACTTCCAGCAGTGAACCCTAAACCTGACCCACCTCCAAAAACGTCACTCCCAGGCTGTAGATATCGGCAGCAGTGGTCGGCGGGTTATTGAGAACTTCCGGTGCCAGGTAGTTCCTGTCTCCTTCTTCGGCGTACTTCAGAGGATCCTGCAAAAACGCTCGATCTCCATATACTTTGTGCCAGAGGCATGGAATGCTGAAATAATCGAAAGAACAGCTAGAAAAGTCGCCTGCGATATCTGAAACACGTCCATAATACAACTCTTATGAGGCGAAATAACTGTCTTCCGTAGACGAAATGATTAAAATAGGGACTTACCTCTTTCAGGTTAAACGCTAACCCAAAATCTCCTAACTTACATGAAACACCGTCCTCAGACACGAAAATGTTTGAGGGTTTCACGTCCATGTGCAGAAGTCCGACGGAGTGCATACGATCGATAGCCTGGAAGATTGTAACAGGTTAGTTTGTTGTTTCGATTGCTAATTGAAGGTCCTACTGCAGACGAATGAAAGTTTAGGGCCCAAGTATGACTAAGGACTCCAGATCCAATGGCACGCCCAGTGGTGCCTGATGACTTGCTTCTTGGTTTACTCATGACATTATGAAAACACAGAGAGTGACGATCCTAGTTCGGAGGACCATTTGGTATCCCGCCCCACCACACCTTATTGCGAACCTTCGGCACTTGTGAATAGTGTCACGAAAGTCAGGCATGTGAGTGATGGTGAGGTGTACGGTATACAGCATATGGTATATATTCCCTGTTCATGGTATACTGTATATACTCCTTATGGGAAGCACTTGCTCGCCATAATGGATGGCTCCTCCAACTAAGATTGCAGTATTGAAACTTTGCATTAACATTTACAATATACCCCGTCCAAATAGGTGTTTTGCGATTTTTTAAACTAGTATTTCTTCGGGCTAGATGATTGCAGCCGCAATCTGCTCTCTGCATCTTCTTTTCTCTATCGCTAAAATAATGTCTTAAGGTTGCTTCTGCAGTGATTTTGTGATGTATCTTATAAACAAATAAGACAGTACTGTAGGCACAGAAATCGCTGTCACCTCAGTGTTTAGCGCTTACTTGGAGCAAAAAATATCTTCCTTTCTTTTTCCGAAGCCACATTCCATGGCAGTCCAACTATTGCGATGGGGTTTCCGACTATCAAAAGCTCCAGATACTTTGCCTTACTGTAGTAATGTGCATTATTTCAATTGCATAGGTATGGAATTGAGTCGTCGTCTAGAAATGTTAAGCTTTTTTAAACTGAAAAGGGTGATTAGTGAACCTTTTCAAACAAGCTTGAACCCTTGATATGTCAGGAAGGACAAGTTAGCAAATGCAAGTAGCCTCACTTAAGGTTTTTACGCTCAACATGGCTAAGTAGCTTTTCTAAGATCCCCTGCGACTTCCAAGTACAGCATAAATTTCAAATCGGTCTTCCCGTAAGGTTGAACGTTCGCAACAAATTCTTACCATAACACAGTTTGTCATCACGAGGTAGAGTTCACCTTCCCGCAGGATTCCGAAGTGGCGGCGATAGTCGGCGAGATTTGCACCGCATAGTTCCGTCTGGATGTAGAGTCGACCTCTGAAGACGAAAGTATGTTCGAGAAAAGACCTTGGAATATAATGGCATGTAGCTAACCTCCTGCTTCATGGATAGACAGACAAAGTGTTTAGAAAATGTATTGTGGTTTTCAGTCTAAAGTCATTCGAACTTGAACTGGTAGCCTTTCCGGTAACGTTCTTACCTCTCCTCCCATGCCTTCTCGAATCGTACGACGCTGGAGTGTGCCGGTATACTCTCGTGAAGCGTCGCCTCACGTAGCTTCAGTTGACGATCGCCAGTGCTTTCGAATGTTCGAAGTGATCGTTTGATGGCGTAGCGCTTGCCGTCCTCGACGCTTTCCACTTCAAGGGCCTGCAACAACGAACTGGAGCCGCTTGTCAGTGAATGCCGATTCAGTTGAACCTTGCACCGAGTTCGAGACATTTATATTTTTGAAGAAAAATGACGATTCAAAAACGCCTATTTTTATTCATTTTTACTCTATTTTTTAAATTTCTATTTATATTCTTTTTTTATTCAGCAAATGTCAGCTCATTCAAGACACCGTAATAGGGCATTTAGGTCTATGACAAATAATCAACCGGATAGACGAATAAATAATTGCCATGATGAACTCACTTCTGAAGCTCTCATCAGAACCGAGAAATTCGGGATATACCCTATTCGTAGGGGACACCACTTAGAAGTGGAAGAAACACAAACAGTGTAGATCTTCGGGCTAATAAGTTATAAGAAAAAGTCCGCTCGTGATGTTTTCATTGTAAAGCAGTTCGCTTTGAATTCTACCGCCGTTATGCAACCAATTTGTTCTCTAAAGGCGATGAATTTCTTTAAAGACAGTGAAGTGCTTCCCACTAGGATAGATTCGAAACTCGTATTCACTCCCAAAGTGGGCTAAAGAGCCTTTCTGAGTAGATTTCTGAATATATTTTGACTAAACTTTGTCAAGCTCATTATGGGATTGAATCTGACATGCATCAATTCTGCTCCTAAACCCTGCTTACTCTGAACTTGACGTCCTATGTTAGAGATCGTTAAGCTTAACGTGTCATTTAAATAATTAGAAAGCTCCTTCAGTAAAAGTTAAAAAGTTTTATTACATACTATCCCACAGCATCCATAGATATTTCTTGGTGACAGCTGATTTCTATTGCCACCTAAAGCTGTCTAATTATCTTTGCGTCTAATACGCATGCTGGCTAATTTCATGACATCTGATAAAAGTTATCGGACATTTAGATAGCCCTGTCAATTTCGCATATCATAGACCAATCCTCAAAGCCAACCAACCTCTCCAAATTCGCCCTTTCCTATCTGACGGACGACACGGAAGCACTGTTCGAAGTAGGTCTTCGTCTTGGAGAACTTGTAGATCGGGCTACTCGTCTCAACTAAAAACAAAGACAAAAGATTCAATTACAGTATGATCAGCGCGTTCGGAAAAAGTTTATCGGAAATCTAATGCGTACTATGGTCAGGTGGTGTAGATGTTCCCGTAACGAGTCGCGGCTTCATCACTTGGAATCCTGGCGGATAGATCCTGGACACGATTCGAGGTATTCTTGTCGTTCGGGTTGTCGAAAACGTCGCTGCGAATGTCTACAAATCCAAACATTCGGTAGGATTCACATACAGTAACGCACAAAACTCTTATACGCTGATACAGTATATAGTTACAGTATCCCAATTAGTACTAACTCAGATAGATCATAGTTTTGAAGGAAGTTCTCTTAAAATGAGCCTTTTCAATGAATACCTTTTTAAACCGCATAGAGCTAAGTTTTTCTAGCTATACGTTAGTTATGATTTTACTTGTAATTACTTCACTTAAGACAGAGTGTTCAGCTCAAAAAATCTAGACAACTACCTATAAGCCACTAACGATAAGCCTAAATCGAACTTACTCGAGTTTTCACAGGCGAATCGCACACAAAGGTGAAACGAGATGGGGGCGGCGACTCCAGCAACATCTGAAAGTTAAAAATCGTCACAAAACGAATCGCTGCTTAGCCAAATTTAGAAAGCGCTACAGTACGACTAGCACCTACCGTATCGTGCATTGACGGAATGTGAGCTCGGTCAAGCTCGCCTCGCCTTTAATAGTAGAGGATAGAAGACGCGGGAGGGGTACTGCTGCCAGCCTGCCGGGCCGATGGCAGTATTCCCAGATCCCGCGCGTTTTGGGCAGACAGCCGACTTGGGAACGGTACCGCTTCGAGAGCGCGCCACGCCATTGGGCAAGCGCGCGTTATCGCCGGGTCAATGACTACTCCCCATGGCTATTCCAGCGCCGTGTTTCTCTGGGAAAGGGACCCGATGACAGAACTAGAGTGCTTAGAAATTTGGAATATGCAGTCACAATGAACTTCGCGAATATTTTTACATACAAGAGACATTTGTGAAGTTTACCTCCTCAACAAGTCCTATGGAGTCTTGTAGGGCATCTAACAAGAAGCACAGGAGTGAAGTTCTCTTTTGCTGTGGACCACTGGGTAGTCCAAGTATATCGGAAATTTGTCGCCTAGGAAACCCGTTTCGACCTGCAGCGGGGTCGAGAAGAATGGAGACCACCGAGTTGACCCGTGTACTAAAAGTATTCTGGCCCATATTTGGGTTAGAGTTGGAAATCTTACGGGAATTAAGTTTAAGGTGATGCGGAAAAGTAACCAACAGTAGTTGCGTTGGTTGGGAGCATACGCACCACCGATCTACCGAGTTACAGGTGACAAATTTTTGCCTTCTTCAAAGTACCCAGTGGCTCGCAGCAAAAGCGAACTTTCCAATGTGCTTCTTGTTAAATGCTCTACAAGACGATATAGGTCTTGTTGAGAATCGTTGGAGGTAAGTTCACGACGCTCCTTGTTAGTCTAAAGGCAGAGGCTCACAGCTGTCAGATAGGAAGCAGAAAAAAAAACTGAAAACTTTGGCAAGATTCAAAACACACATTAATTTTACTTCATATATTATAAGTGTAGGGCGACATAGATAGTTACTCAATTGGTGTTATATCTGCGAACGACATTGTTCTTCGCACAATTAAACAGCACTTGCCCATGTTAACATTGCCAGCTGTCGGCAGCGCCAATTCGGAAGCGCTTCTCGTGAGCGATATATCGCACGCCCTGAGAATATTCCAAATGACGAATCTGAGGGCTCTTTGGGAATACATCGCCGTGTAGGTACCGCTGCAGTTGTGGTGCCTTGTCAGTTTTTAATGAAGCAGACAGATATGATTTAATTACCCAAGTTTGAGTATATAATGGATCAGTTTCAAGCACTCATTGAGCCCGACTGCTAGTTCGCTAAGGACTCTATTCGATTGGTGAAGAGACGTACTGAGCCCGATAGGAAAGAGTACCAAAAGTTTGCTGTCGCAACGGCGATCGGATTCGCCGTCATGGGTTTCATCAGATTCTTCGTCAAGCTGATTCATATCCCCATCAATAACATCATCGTCGTTTCAATGCGTAATTTGAACATTTTATCCATTGAGTTATTCACCATGGATGGTTCCATTTAACATTTCGTACCGATCTTTTGTTACGTGTCTGTGATTTGTGAAAACGTTTTCGATGACTCGTTGCAGATGTATTATATTAGGTTGGAAAAAAAGTCTTTTCATTTTTTCAAAGATTTATTACTTCACAACTACAAAGTCAAATCAACTGAGATAAACTCTATTTTGTCCCACTACACTTCTCCAAAGACTGGGTAATTTTCCAATTCCTCTCGCTTAAAAGACTGCAGTTCTGGAGTCGAACCATTGATGAATCCAATTTTTGAGGTCTTCATCAGTTCCAAAATATTTCTCTCCAATTTCTTGCTTGAAAGCACGGAAGAGATGGTAGTCGGCACGAACGAGGTTAGGGCTATACGGTGGATGTGACATTACCTCCCAGCCCAGCTCCTTTATTGTTTCTCTTGTGAGTCTTGCAACATGTAGTTTTGCATCGTCATGCAGGATCATCACCTTCGACTTCTCCGGCCTGTTTTCTTAGAGAGTTGCGACGACTTTGTGGAGTTGGCCGCAGTATGTGACAGCAGTAAGTGTCTCTCCACTTCTGAGAGTTTGCCGATAAATCACTTCTCTGATATCCCACCAAACACTCAAGAGAATCTTCCTTTCGTGAACATTGGGCTTGAGATCAGACTTAGGGCTCTCTCCCTTTTGTACCCATTGCCTTTTCGTCGAAGTTGGCACACAGAACCCAGGACTCTTCGCCTCTCACAATCCGCGGAAGAAACGATTTTCTTCCTTATCTGGACAGAAGAGAAGCAGCGATGGAGAGCTGTCGACCTTTCTGAGTGTCTGACAGGGCATGTGGAATCCAAGCTCCAAATTTCCATGAAAGCCAAGATTCTTCAGATGGATTCCTACTATCCTATGAGACACTTCGAGCTTCTCTGCCAGCTGACGTGTCGTCTGCCAACTATCGGTACGAAGAAGATAGTGTAGTTCACTGTCGTCCAATCCAGTTGGCCTTCCTGACCTTGCTTTGCCCTCAGTGAATAATCTCCTTTTAAAGACTTTCCGAATCACTCATAACAGGCGCGATGAGTAGTAGATCCCAAGCCACATATATAGTTAATTTGGTCTGCTGCCTGACGTGCTGTGGATTCTTTAATGAATTCATGAAGAATGCCGTGCTGAAAACGGCCATGAGGTAGATCTGGCATTGAGTTCGGAAGATTGGGTGGATAACGAATTACAAGAAGAGTCTTAACCTGTGTCCGCGTGCGAACGGTAGACAAGTGTGATAGGATTACGAAATCAGCAATCAACATTGGCTAGTGCGTTTACAAGGGGAAGGGTAAAAAAAATTTCGAAGTGTGAAGAGACTTTTTTTCCAACCTAATAATAATATGGGCTTTTTTGAATCCTACTGCATCTTTAGCGCAGCTTCTGTTGACTACTCTCAAATGTCTAAAGATATGCTTAACTTCAAGAATAGAACCTTAGATCACTATTCAGCCGCTCCTTAAGACCTATGTGCTGCCATCCAAAATGAGCAACACCTTCTCGCTTAGATCTAGACTGACCGGGCAAACACGTTGCGCACTCGAGAAGCTTCTGAGCTTCGGTGGCATAACAGTATTTTGTATATGGGACTCCTGAACGCGTTTTTCAGTAGAAAATCGAAATTTGTGTGTTTTTATTTCCCGATGCTCCGCAATGCTCCGAAAAGTAGACAAATGCTTCGCACATTGCATACTGCAGTGAGCATTGAAATCGGACACAGTCTCCACACCGTCCGTCATCTGAATATGCTGCTTCGATGGCTGTCTATTTCCACGAGCGTGCGCAGACAGTGTTTCCATTTGTTTCTCTGCCGAAAAACACGAATGGATACTCATCGGGCTTAATGAACGAAAAACCTTCCGAGAGAACTTTCTCGAATACTTTCGTGGTGCTCTCTTGACATCCCAAGTAATCTCGTCCATCAATCGTCACCAAACGCTTTACGTGGTCGATCCACCTAATTTTCGATGGCTTGGCCCATGCGACAGCGTCTCTCATCCACTTGCTGAACCGTCCCACATCGAGCATCGTCCTCCCGTGATGGTGATGCAAATCGCGTGCTCATCCTACTTTCGTAGTGGTTCGCTTTTTTTCCGTTTTATCAGAAACAACGGCGAAGTCGAATAGACGTGTGCAGAGCGCGTACGGTCTTCGTCTTTCTCATTCCCTCCTCCACGCTATTGAAAACACCCAAGCAAATCGTTTCCTTCTATCTAACTACGGCGTTAGTAGGTCGTTGACGATGCTGACTTGAGGACTTAGGAGCACATAGCTGGAACAATTGGATATTCACGCCCCATTGTACAAAACATATCTCGTTCCCTTCTCATGAAAATCGCCTGGTTCAGTTTCGATCCAACGCTTCCACCTGCCCTTTTCAAGTCGGCCATCATTCGTTCCACAGGGCTGATGCTCGGTGTTATGAGCACGATATTGTCAGCTAAGCGAAGATGGTGCAGCTGCCCGCCGTTGATCTTGATGATCACTCCTAGGTCTTTGTATTCTAGATCGCACATAAAGTTTTTCGAGCTGGTGGTAAAGGGCTTCGGGGATATGGTATCTCCTTGCTCAACCCCTCTCTTCATGTTGGCAATGAGTTCGTTGTCAAGTGATGAGATCCTGGTCCACTGTACAGCTCTGGAAAGACTCTGTGTACTTACTATTAGTATGAACGCCATATGTGAATCAGGGTTTGATAACCGCTTCAGTTTCGACAGAGTCAAACGCCACCTCCATGTAGATGAACATAAGACTCAGGGGCAGTTCGTACTTTCGCGATACTTCGATAAGCTACGTGAAGATGTGTGTATGCTCGAAAGTTCTGAATCCTCCCCGAAATCCTGCTTGTTCACATGGCTGCCCTTCGACTAACGTTCTGTTGACCTATGCAAGGGTGAACAACTGTGCACTACAGACAACAGGCAAACTGGGCGACCCTAGTTACCGATTTCAATGGCTGCCTGTGCGTTCGATCCATCGGGACCGAACATCAGCGGCTTATCGTTCTGCTACACTGCCATTGTCCCCTTCCGACAGCTATCGTATGAATGTCCAGTGATCATAGCAAAGGTGCAAGTAGCAGTTGCGATAAACCTTGAGCTGTATTAGGTCGATCGTATGCATCTAGCAGCCATCTTCCATTTTCCACTGCTTTTCAAGTACAATCAAGCGTGACACAAGTCATTTCTATAATGAACAGAACACCTTTCATTTTAAACAGGTCAATCTTTATTTCAAACGCACTTAAGTAAAAATAGACACTTTGTTATAACTCAAAATAATCGTCTATTTTAAGAGAATTCACATGAAGCAACTCACGTTTGACCTTGAAATTCAATTTTTTGGCCAAATATTGCATTAGGTGCATGCTGAAGTGCTCCTTCACAAAGAATTTTTTCGTGTAAAAAACTTGTGCAGTGCACTCAGCTAGAATATTGCGCTATTTATTTCATTTCTGGTAAAATTTTGTTCAGCTGAGGTTATACAATGGAGAACGATGGTGTATTTCTTAAACAGTGTTTGCCTTTGCTATTTTTAGATAGACAACCATATAAGCAGCAGTTACACTACCATTCCAATAGATAACGCGATGCATGGAACGAGAACGCGACTCTATTCCCTATAACCTGTCACCTGTCATCCCATGTCCTATCGTCCCGTTGATCATCGACTTGCTCGAGCGGGCGCCAGGAGCGTCTCCATTCGTTTCAATCATGTGCCAGAGTGCTCCACTGAATCCTCCTCGCTCGAGGGACACGAAGAGCATCATATTGTTCGTACAGCGCTTTACAAGTCTGACCAACGAGTTGATGTGCGACCTGGTGTTCTCTTGACATCCCGCGGATTCCAGTCGGTAACGGCACTCGTCCAGCGGGTGTCTGCGAAGCGCATTACGCGGCCGGCCCACCTATTTTTCGACAACTTGGCCCACGCGACAGATTCTCTGATCTTCGAACGTCGGCGAAGCTCGGAACTCCGGAGGCCTTCTCTCACTTGCGTGAGTCGTGTCACTCCGAGCATCGTCCTCTCGATTCCACGCTGCGCGACGCTGATCGCGCGTTCAGCCTGCTTTCGTATAGCTCAGGTCTCTGAGGCGTATGTTAGGGCAGGAAGAACGGTAGAGTCGAATAGGTGGGCACGGAGTCGGACGTTCTTCGTCTTCTTCGCGACCTCTTCGACACTCTTGAAAGCTCCCAAGCCGCTCGTTTCTTCCTGCTCAGCTCTGGTGCTAGGTCGTTGGCTATGTTGACTTCGCGACCCAGGTAGACGTAGCTGGAGCATTCGAAGATGTTCGTTGCGTTGCGCGAGAATGACACATCAGGAAATTGTCCATTCCTCATGAACATCGTCTTCGTAGGATTCAGCTGCAGTCCAACGTTCCCACATACACGATCGAAGTCGGCCAGCATTCGCTCCGCCTGGCCGATGCTCGGTGTTATGAGCACGATGTCGTCAGCGAAGCGCAGATGGTGCAGCTGTTGGCCGTCGACCTTCACTCCCATGTCTTCCCATTCTAGTTCGCGCATGACGTTTTTGAGGGTGGCGCTATATTTCCTATAACACCGCCGCAAACTCATTGATCTCGAGCACGTCAGGGTGAAGCTAAAAGCATTGTTTGTGACCAAATGTTAGGAAAATTCTGTTTATTCAAAAGGTGTGACTATTTTTCATAATACACCGCAAATGTGAATTTTTAATAAAAACTATCTTGAGAAAAGACAATTGCTATCTCGTACACTATTTGTGTTTAAAATGCAGGTACGTTTAATGAATTCCGTAAAAATGTCCATCTCACTTTTTAGGGAGCTCGGTTTCAAATTAAAAAGAGCGAAGTTAAAAATTTTGCGTCATATTGTTCATTTCAAGGAGGGCCTGTGCTCTTATTGATTCCTTTGATAGACAAAAAGCCCTGTCATTATCCAGCGATTACCACCTCAGTTGGCAACAAATGATGTGCCATCGCAAGTCGGGCGCATTTTGGTCTGTCAAGCACTTACCATATCTCGTGGCGGCTTTATAGTACTCGATGCTATCATGCGAAATTGTACACGACCTCATTTGTAGGGAAAAAATCGGTACTTTATTGAAAAAGAGGTCTTATTCATAAGAGCCGACTTCTGCCTCTGTAGGAGATTTCTGATTGTTTGCGTCGCTGGCCGCGTCGCGGTCCCTCTTATTGAAATTTATTCCTCATTTGTTCCAAAGACTTTGCCAGACTGTACTTTTTCCATGTTATATCTCGCACAAGTTTGTCTCTGAGGTGGTAAACAAATAGAGCGGAAAATTTTGAAAATGGAGAAACTTTATGGCTAGTTTATTGCAGGTACGAAGAACGGAAGATGCGTGGTAAACCGCTACCACTTGTTTTTTTTTAACTCTTACAATCGTCGTTTTACTGGAATGTGCATCTCAGCGAAGTTTTATTCAGAAAAAAATCAGATTTTTTAGTCGAAAATCTGGAGATGTGTTCAGGAAATAGTGGAGGGAGAATAATTACTATGCAGAGCCATTTCTTGACCGTCGGGTTCCAAATGAGGGGTACTAAGCGCAGTGCTGTTTTGCCCTTTCCAGTCTTAGTCAGCCGTGAATTTTTCCATCAAAGGAAGCTGCGGTTGGATACTCAGTTTCTGCGGAGCGCTACAGCTACACTTAAACAGGTTTTCTTCTTACTACTTCCTGCTCACGACCCAGTGCTAGCCCTTTCCGCCGCCTTTAGAGGTAGCATTACAGTTCCTCAAAAACTGCACACTATATAGTAACGCGTTACGATTGAATGTTGAACTAGTTCCAGCTCGTTACTGAATTTTATTTTATTTTATTTCTGGCATGGAATGCAATCAATCGCTCCCAATTCAATCGCAAAATTTTTTTAAACCACCTACAAAAGACCTCTGCGAGCAAAAGAATGCTTAAACTGACAGAGAGACATGTTATCAAAACTTTAAGATTCGTTAATAAACAGATTGAAACCCTTAAGGCTCTAGTAGGTTAGACCTAATCTGTGACCTTAGCGCTTTGGAACACAACCTATGTTTTCCTCCTCTACTTCTCGTTAGTGGGACATCAAAAAAACTGTCTTGAATGCAATTCTCTTCGTGAGAATTTTAAAAATTATTGTGTATAATCGGCGAACAACTAAACACATAATCGGGTCTATCCTAGTCGGAGGGGACATCGCTAGAAAAGCGAAACAAATGCAAGCAGTGTGGTACCTCCGGCTAAAAACTGTAAAAAAGCCTCACTCCAGGGCTAGTTTACGGTAATATCCTTGTACAGTATGGAATATGGAGTAGCCGCATGAACTTTCTTCACAAAATAGCACGGATCTAGACGAAGCGAAGCACAGTGAGGAGCAACAACATAAATGAAAATACAATTTTGGCTTCAAAATTGATGCTAATCACACTGTTTTGCATGTTCGCAGATCGCGTTAATTCTGAGGTTGACAAACAGGCATCACATTTGCTTGGGAAGAGCCAAACCCCGAGTTTTTGTCACCTGTATTCCTCCCGACTCAATCGCTATACTGCAGTTGATTGGCCTTCCACCAAGAATCCGCTGCTGCTAAATAGCCTACTATGGCGCTGAGGTTACTCGCAGCTCCACTAACGTGAAGGTCGAGGTACACGTTTTCGGAAGCTTCCGGGTTGAATTCCACAGGACCTGATTTTGGATTGAACTACCATTACGTAATTGCTCTGCCTTTCTCACAACTAACACATTCTGACCTCTGCTCCTCCCGCGCCAAAGAATTGGGTCAGTCATAACCTGCGGTCCTATGTACATCGTTAGGTCACATGGTTATTTGATCTTTTGGCAATGTGAAAGGAAGCGTTTAATTTACAATTTTTCCACGAATTAAATTTCGAAATCTGCTGAGAGTATGAGGAACATTTATGCGGTTTGTGGAAAAGGACAGAAAACGCAACTGTAATTACAGCGGACTTATTGGATTTGACATCTTCTCCTTTCTTTTCTTCTCTATTTCTTTTTTCTCACACTCCTTCAACTTACAACTGCCGCGCTCTTTTTGTGAAGAACTGTTTGAGTTCAGGAACTAATCTCAAAATCAGCGTACTTCTGGGAAATTGAAGTTGAGCCGACTCCCAATGATTTATTTTTTCGTTTATGATTGCACTTAAAGAGTGCATACATGCATAGTGACAACAACTCAGTAAAGAATCAAATGAACCGCATACAGCTTCAGCAACTGACACTAAGAGAACAGTGAGTAGGACGTGGGGTAAACGGTGTGAGCTGCAGCTGTGGTTTTTAAGTATTCAGAGTTTCCGTCTAATAAGTATGCAAACCACAATACAACGGCATAGCGGGATATCGTAAAAACGTGTCCGACCACTTAAAAAGTGGGTTGTCAAAATCGTCTTAATTCAAATATGAGTGAGCATGGATGAGTACGGAGATCATTGTGTCACGGAGAGGATAAGAATGTGGGTACATCGACCAACATTTTTTACTGCTTGTATTGGTAAACACTGTAAGAGAAAATGAGGCTTATAGATTATGGCATGGCAAAAGTACAGAATAGAAATTTTAACTCTGTTTAAAAGCGGTGTATTCCATGGCTCTCAGAGTTTCATCTGTTTGGAACACGATTTTTTAGAGTATCCAGAACATCAGGTTAATTCAGCCAGAGGGACGCTCCACTTTGAGAATTGACTCGATGCTACGAGTAAAAGGAATATATCCTCGTGTCGAAAAAGGTGCAAAGAAATTCCACCAGAAAGGTTTAATTAAGACTGAATGGAGTCAGTTACATGAGCTTGCCTCACTGGTCTCACAGAAACCAAGAGCTTGGATTGCATTCTCTGAAATCTCGCCGATAGGCCAAGGATGTTTGTGTTGTCATTAAAATTCTGAGTGGAATGGTAAAAAGGACAGTTCAAAATTTTATCGAATTGCATTCTCAAGAATTCCATGAAAATCGCCTACAACACTTTAAAAGCGGGCCTGAGGTATAACACATTTACTTGTAAAGCAGGTTCTTTACTTATATTTTTAAAACGTGCAGAAGATTTAATCTTTCTTCGTTTTTCTACTTTTCGACGCAAGGCTAGGTGTTTAGTCTAATGCTATTAGTTGTTTGTGTTGAATTTTGTGTTTTTCTTGATTGTGTTTTCTTCAGATGTTTTTCACTTATAAGTTTTCCCATAAAGAACAATATTCATGTTAAATCATTTCGCCCCTTTAAAAAGGAATACTCATGCAAAGTTCAATAATCTAAAGACTTTGATCTGTCTGTTATTATCCCGTTATCCGAGTCACAGAATATTTGTATTGCCTTGTGCAATTACGGTCATCAATAGCGTTTAATATCAGTTAAAGTTCAGAGAGGTATCGTTTTCTATCTAGCGTTAATATTTTCCGTTCTTTGATTATTTTCATGTCTGCGTAGCATAAATATGTACGTGTAGACCCTTAGTGGAGATCCACAAATTTTCAAGAGCATCTACCCGCTAATAGCTACGAGACGTTATGTGATTTTCAATGTTGAAAATTAATGTTGGAAGTTGACGAAAGCTGCACTCGTCTTAGCGCTTTTTATTTTTGCCATAATACGTTTCTCTGATCGCGCTTCGTCGATCGCCTAATAGAAGATACTCCGAATAAAGCTTGTCAGGAATAAAGAAGTACGGAATACTTGCAGATGCAATCTAACAGGATTGATTTCTTGGCAGATGTGTTTGACACATGCAATAGCTTGTCTTCTAGCGAAATAACGGGCCAAATGACCGCACCCCGTTATGGGAAGGAAAATAGCGGCGATTCGTGAGTTTTGTGTAGAAACTTTGCCAGTATCCTGAAAAGTGCAGCATTAGGACATTGAGGGAAAAGTCATTCAGTGGGAAATGGTTGCGCTGTCGGACGAGGCACCGGCTGTGCTGTGGTTCTTCATTCGCATTTCTCGCCCAGGCCAACTAAGCATTTCATCTATCCTGGTCCGTGGATTGGTGTCAAGCTTGATTGAGAAGGATGGACTCTGGAGAAAGCCGACAGAATATTGTGGAGGCATTCAAGGTGCCTCCACGATATCCTGTAGAAATAAAATGCGTGAAAGATCCCTCAACGGGATTGACTAACACCCTCCTGTACCTTTTTATTATTTGAGGCGAGGTAGTTGCATTCAGACTGGAGAGCAAGGCGATCACTTATTCGGTAAAGGACCCCCTCTCTACCTCTGGGCTAACTGGAGCACTTACTGGTTTATAATAAGGAGCTAATGAAAGTGATGAGCCCATTCAATGCTATTTGTACATTTATTGATTGGTTTATTTGCTGCTAAAGTTGCAAGTAATTGCACTCAGCATTTCCCACGAATTTCTCATGAGCAATCTGTGTAAAAGATTTTGTAATATTTCGTAAATCCAACAAAAAAATATGGTTATGTTGCATATCGGGAAGCTAAAAGGTAATTGATTTTTCCCGCTACAATTCCTACGAAAAATAGTGGAATTGGACATTATCTAGATTTCCTAGGCTGGGTAGAACGCTTCTAGGAAATACTGGTTTGTTCGATGAGTTGTAAAGCCTGCCTCAAACAGGTCTCAAGCAAGCATTCAATTGCAAAATGAGAAGGCGAAAGGTTAAACTAATTTTATTTTTTCTCACTTTTCCTTATTCTATTATTCTTACTGTACTATTTTTAAGGACGTGAGTAGCGCAGTCGGAAGAGGCGTCGGCTCTCGCATGCACCCCGAATCAACTCATTTTCGGTGATTTCCGCCCTGGTCGACAAAGCCTTCCAGGCCTTGGTGTCATGTAAACAGAAAGTCTGGGAAGGAGGAATTGTCTATCTAATTGAAATCCGATAGAGAATATCGGCCGGCCACCGAAAGTCATTGTATGAGTCAAAAAAGCATTCCGATTGCCCTACTGAATCAGAAGTAGAATGCGTGGCGCATTCCAAAAAGGCAAGGTTATCGCTGTCCTCCTTTATCCTATGTTTATGCGGCGTTGTCGGAAGGGGCGCCTGCGGTCATGTGCATCTGATTCCACGTTTTTGGTTAGGGTTTTTCGCTCAGCCCAACCCTGTCTGACAACCCTCCGGGGTCGGTAATTGGTACCAAACTTGTCTCAGGTTAAGGCAAAGACTGACTTGCCCACCGGCTGGCTACCGCAAGTCATTATATGGGCAAAATACGCCTTCAAATTGCCTCCACAACATCTCGCAGAAGTATATAGAATGCGTGGCATATCCAAAAAGGGTTTGTCCCGTGCTACCTTGTGCCTTCATCTTCTCTTATTTTGTACTGTGAGTTATTCTATGACCGAATGTGAGTGATGCGTTAAGAATCACACTGGCGCTCGCAGTGTGCAGTACTGGTATGGCTACGCCAAAGTACTGTTGCACGTGTTTAATCCTTCGCAGTCAAGTCTGGCACCAATTCATTGACATCGGAGAAATGGAACGCTGGGTTGGCCAGGAAGAGAAATCCGAACCCAGAACCTGGAATCCGGTGCCCGGGACTGCCGTCTCCTGCACTGCGCCATGGTCGATCTTGTGGCTGCATTAGTTGAACTGAGAATTTGATTCCCCGCCAGACCTGTAAGAATAGCTGCTCCTGACAGTTCCGTGCGGGAAGCAGTACAGACTTAGACAGATGTGCGTTCAAACGCTTTTTCAGACCAATAAAAAAAACTAAATGTAATAGTGTAGAGATTCAGGAGGAGTGACTAACACGGGATTTGACCATCCTTTTTTAATATTTGGAAATTCCTCTTTTTTAATATTTGGAAAACACAACCCAAGTGTCGCTCATCCGAAAGGGCCAAAACGACACGTACTCGCAAGCCCAATCGGTTTACTCTGTTAACTTCTCGGCAATTCCGAAACACTCTTGCTCGGATGAAAAACGAACTCCACTGTTTGGTTACCAACCGGTACGCGGAGGAAGCGACTCGCAAATCTGCCATCGTTCTCTCCATCAGCAGCTGCCAGCTCATTCTTCCGTGCCTCTCCCCATAAAATTGTCGTCACATCATCATCACTTCCTTAAATCCTCGAGCACAAGAAAGCTTCCCACCCTCAAAGCAAAGCTCCCTCACTTTCTCTTACGGCAAGGTTCACATGTGATTGATTCGCGAAGACGAAAATCAACCTTTCCCAATCGAACGGTTTTGAAGCAATGCAGCTTTGTTTTAATTCGAGCATATAGAGGTGTTGTACACTGTAGTGTCGAAGAGCTGGCTGCACTCACGTGGGTATGTAAACAAACTCTCAACTAATGCTCTCTATTTCTAAGCTTTTCAAATCTAGAGCACCTTCGACAAGAAAAATTTGCGGTACACATTTGTTGTTTGGGTTTTGTAAAATCCTCTCGACTCTGAGACATTATTAGGTTGGTTCAAAAAAGTTAATATTCCTAGTCCTTCCTCTTCGACTACTCATGGCATAAAGATTTAAAATTTCTAGGAACGGTGATGTACTGATAAAAACCCAGAGAATAATGCTTAAGGAGAAATTCTCTAAACAGAGAGTTGTGCCTGAAAACCGTCACTGTGTTTAAATCAACCTAATGCATGCGCAGTGGCGTCATCACCTGTCGTCCCGTTGATAGTCGAGTTCCTCGAGAGGGCGCCGTCAGCGTCTCCATTCGTCCCTGTTGCGTGCCAGAGTGCTCCAATGGATCCTCCTCGCTCGACGGCGTCATATCGTTCGTTCACGGCTTTCACGAAGAAACGCGTTAGGACGACGTCTGGTGTTCTACTAACATCTTGCGGAATCCAGTCGGTAACGGCTATCGTCCAGCGGGTGTCTGCAAAGCGCATTACGTGACCGCCCCACCTAGTGTCCGACGTAGCGATGTAGCTGACGACTTATCGTTCGTAGCGTCAAAGCCAAGCGTATTTGAATTAACGCTAACCCTGAATCAAAACGCAGACACCCAACAATATGCGTAAATTTGTTCCGTTTCTTCTTCTAACGCGAGAGGTGGCCAGTGGAAGATCAGAACTCCAAGAGCAAAATTTAATGTAGGATTAGGTTTCTTTACTAATATGGCAGGAACCGAGTTCTTGAAGCTCTCAAATAAAAACGTTCTAGCTAGCTCCTTAAGGCAGTACAAAAAACTAGATGTCTCCAGGAGCCGGATTCATCAACGACTTACAGCAATTTAACGGAAAAAATACAGCCGAAATTCCTGATAGCGCGACATATCAAAAGCGATATGGTGCCGCCGCGCTATCATGGATTTCGGCTGTAATTTCTCTGTAAAATTGCTGTGAGTCATTGACGAATCCGACCCCATGACGCTTCTTACAGTAGTACTGTAGTTTACCCATTTGATGACTTTAAATTGTCTTGTTCATTGTCGTTTTACAGCTGCTTGTTAAACGTATATAAATTGCTTATCTGCGTGGTTCTCCATGTACAAATAAATAAACAAATAAATAAATACGAGAGCTTAACGAAAAACTATAGGAAGGATAACGGAAGGTGTTACTCAATTAATTTTGAGATGCGCCACGCATTTTACTTCTACGTGATGCCATGGAGGCGGTTTAAATGCGTATTCGACTTATTCAACGAATTGCGGTGGCCAATGGAGAAATCAGTGCTTTATCCCTCCTAGACAAGTCTGGTACCAATTCACCGACCCCGGAGGGATGGAATGCTTCGTTGGCCTGAGTGGGAAATCCGAATCCAAAATCTGACATCGGGCGCCCGTGAGAGCCACCATTCCAAAAACACGCTATCGTCCTTTCTCATAGATACAGTTTCTCATAGAGAAACTTGCAAGGGGGAGGGGAGTTTCAACGTTGCATTTGCTCTTTTCGCTCTTAGGTACTGTCACAAAATCCCCTATTATTCGCAAGTCCGTTTTTAAGAGCGTTCTTTGAAAGAAAAACAACAACAACAAGACAAACCTATCATACTTTATGGTAATTAAAAATGGTTGTAAAAAATGAAGGCTGAAGCTGAAAATATGTAGTGGCAGTTTTTGCTTTAGTCTATATTAAGTTTTCGGTATCTAATACAATAATATGATATTATAACTGATAATGGTGCCAGTTCAACTTGGGTCGAGATCAGTAAGTTTGTTGGTGGCGCAAAATTGGAAACGTGAGGTTATGCGTTCTTTTTTCAGTTGACAACTTTATTTTTCTATTTTATTCCATGCTTGTTGCATGAACTACAAGCATCAAAAATTCTCAATGCCTTGGCTTAGGGAAAACGTAAAGGTAGAGTAATCGGCCCTGGTTGAAGGAAGAAAGCTGTCTAGCAGTGTTATGAAAGCTTCAAAATGTTGGTTTATGGCGGGGAGGGATAACGCAGTTTTTCCCGTGTTCGAATCCATTTCTCTGCTTATGTTTGTCCACGCCGTTCTCTTCCCTTCTCAGGCTTTGGACCGCTTCATCGCCCTGTTGTCGAAGCTGTCAACGGTATCCGGCAGTCGGCTCTCTATTTGATTTTCCGAGCCCGAGTCGCCTTGATAAATATCATTCACTGACCTCTTGCGTTTCGTTTCCTCGTATCCAAACCACAGAGAGGTCATGTAAAGCATGTTTTCTACGAAAAGGTTTGTAATATCCACTCATTCAGAGGGCGAAAGCGGTGTTTAAACGATATCGTGCCGTTATATAATAATAGAAAACAACAAAACTCGGTTTATCTAGGCTCAGGACGGAGAGTGAAGTGATGGAGACTGGTGGTCGGGAGACTAGTGCCGACACGCTCTTGGGTTTTCTGGCGAGAGGCAATTCCCAATAACCAAATAGTAAATGGTGGGACATATTAACACTCAAGATAAATAACACTTCAAGGAAGAGGAAGTGCTTCTTCGCTGAGGAAACAATCGACTTTGGAGCGTTCGCCGAATTAACAACCTAATAGCAGCGTTGTTCAGTGAAAAACCTCATGATAATGATTGAAGTCAGTTTCTTCCAAAAATCGTTGTAACAGCTTACATCCTCGATACCAGCCTCTTTTTTCAAGAGGCTGGTATCGAGGATGTAAGCTGTTACAACGATTTTTTAAATCAAAACTGTAGCGCCAGGCGGGACTCGAACTATAAAGATATAAGGGCGTGGAGCATTTCAGCGCAGTCAGAGAAAGGTGCGAGTTCGAGTCCTTCCTGACGCTCGAGTTTTGATCGCAACAAAGCATTTTTGTAACAGCTTACAACCTCACGATAGACTGCTAGAGATCTGTGGAACGCAGCAATGTTGGATTTCGGAAAAAAAAACTTTTGATTACGCGTCATGATGTCATTATCAGGCTGTTTTAAATCCACATCCCCTATCTCCCACCTACATAGAGCAAGCCGGATCTAGTCCGGCGAGCAATTCTGTTGTGATAGTTGTGTCCGCCCTATTATGCTACATCGCCTCTTCACCTGGATTTACCCAAGACCCGTCAATGTCATGGGACAGCAAGAAAAGCTTGCGAGCAAGGTTAAGAAACGGAATGGTAGGTCAAAACATCAAATGCCTCCTCCGATTGGGATAGATACACGAAGCCTTCCATCTTGCAATGCGCCACCAACACCATTTAGTACTTCACTAAATACACTCTGCTTTTTTTCTCGGACGAAACAAAACCAGTGAAAGCACCAGGCAAGGTTTATCTCTTCATCCCATTACAGCGATAAGAATAGCAAACAGTGGTGTCAATCATCCCCTTGACTTTCTTTAATTGTGCTCACACTTTTTCAATAGTGTGATATGACGGATTGTTAGATTAATTCAATACCTAAAATTAAATGGGGGAGAGGGTTGAACGCTTCGTATACGCTTCGCCCATGAGAATTATTTTAGCTGCTAACCGGGGATGTCAGTCCTTTTCCAAATTTTCAATTTACCGTGCACTGTTTCCACCTCAAACTGGAGATAAGTTCAGCCATATAGGTGGTACCAGCTGTAACTTACCGTATCCGGCCAAAGTTTTGATAATGGGAATCAGCACCTAACTAACCCCATGAACGAGGTTTGGGACAGATTTTGGCAGCCTTGTTTGATCCATGTCTATCGTAACCTATGATAATTGGCTGAGATGCTGAAAACCGATATAATGTTCGTGAACAGCTTTAGCACTCAGTAGCACTCAAAACAATCGGTCCATTTCATAGGAACCAAGAAGAGAACCGACTGCATACATGCCAGCTGCGGCGCGATTGGTTGGTGCGTTCCCACCTCTCAATGCTGCCCACCTTCGTGACATGGAATCAATAATCCACCTCCACCTGCAAAATTTGGATGACATTGGTCATCATGACCGAAAGCCCGACTTACACATACCTCCTGTAACCTATCTTAATCAAGACCCTAGGAATCGGCTGAAATTTTGAGAACGGATATCACATTCACACAAATTTTGGAAAGTGAGCATCCATATAACCCCATATGCGATGTATGATACGTTAGAAATTTTTTCGACCTCTACACGAGCTCCAAAGTCGTTAAAGAACAATAGTGCCGGGAAAAGCTACGATGCTTTCACCAAGGTAAAAACTAGAGAGCTTCTCGAAGAAGACGCAGGAATCCAGCGTCATCCCCATGCCGCATCGCTGCAAAGAATAAGCCAACGGGCGTGAGGAGTGTGGTGCCCGGACGAAGCATCAGTGCTCGTCGTTTCGCAATCAACGCTTGTCACTCGCGCTCGGAGCAGTCCGCCAGAACACGTCCTGTGCTAATACGCGGCTTTTTCGGCTCTAATCCGTGGTTTCTTCCGGATCGGTCTGGTTCCGTCGGCCGTCGCCGCCAGCCAGCGTCCGCGCCACCATCAGAAGTTCTTCCGCGCCGCCGGGCGCCGCCCCGCCGCGCGCCGCACTCGTGCACAATGCTGGAGCTGCGCACGGTGCTCGTCGCACTGCTTGCGGCGCTCGCCTCGCTCACGTCGTCGGCGGTCGACGCGCAATGCCCTCCGGTCAGCGGCCCGTGCCGCTGCGCGCCGTCCATCTACGAGCCGGTGGCGATCATCTGCGAGAACGCCGGCAGCCTCAGCAACGTGATGCAGGCCATCCAATCCGCCAAGGACACCTCAGTGAGTGCTGCCCTTGCGCAGGTCGAGCAGCGTGAGCTGAATCTCATGTCCCCTGCTTTCAGATCGACTCTCTCATGATCATGGACACTGCCGTCTCTACTATTCCTGCTAACGCATTCATGGTTATTTTCTGCACTTTTATTTTGCCTACCTTTCAATCCAATCATCATATATTTTGACAAGATGACCCTAATTTTCTACCACTGTTTACTTCCTATGCTACGTCATCTTTACATTGCGAACAAATCGTTTCATAATGTTTAACCTACTCTGCGTTCTTCTTCCTATAACCAAAAATTGCTGACTAATTACTAAAAAGCGGATCTATTCGGATCAACTACTAGAGCGCGTAGTATATGCTGTGATCGAGCGTCATTAAATCTTGGCACGATGTTGTTGGTAACCGAAAAAATCGAGCTTTGGAGCTGAGATTTCCTAAACAGCCTCCATACGAGGGTGACTTACCAGTCTCTCGGCTGCTTCCATAAGGCATTAAAAAGATAGTTATGCCGAACCTCACCCGAATAAAGCAACGACAACAATCTCGGCTTCTGGTAAAGGTATGCCAAATTGATCGTTCGCCTTTGAGAATGGGAATCAAGAGGGAGATTCGTTCGCATTTCTTCATTTAAGCTAATTCCGTGGACCATTTTGCTAGACCCAAGGTGTTGGAGCAGATCTGCATCTGGATGTCGAAGCACATCTGAGCAGTTGATGATTTCGTGACATTTCTCTTCTAGAACATTGCAGCCATGTACTATACCTTGAAGCGGGGGGGGGGGGGGGGGTGAATGCGCTTCAGTTCGAAGGAAGAAGGGACGATTATTCCGCGATACAGTTGCGCTAGGAAAACACTGACTTTTGCCGCTATGCAACTACATCCCACGAGCTATCGAAGTCTTTTCTGAAGAAAGTAGGCTGGCCATGCCATCAAAAAATATTACCTTGGAGTGGGAGAATAGTCGATAAAGATGTGTCGTAACAATTTCAGGCGTTTAAGTAATAGGATTCATTATTTACACCGAAGTAAAATAATGAGCTTCTTACTTACTGGAAGGGTAATGTGGCTTCAAAATAAGAGCTTCAACTTCTCAGAAATGATTGTTAGATAAGGATGCTGTGCCACTAACATCCATTATCTCATCTGACGACGGTGAGGCGACCATATATCTTCTTAACTTGATCGATTTCTGAATACGGCTGCTTTAAAAAGGATGCTCATGTTTAATGAAATTGGGCCTGATAATTCTTGTAAAACAAAGCAATTTGAATAGAATATGATTTCCGATGGCTGTGAAAAGCACTCGGTGTGCAAATTTTTTCATCTGCAACCTAGTCCTACTATGAGCGAGGGGCTTATAAATTCATAATTTTTGAAGAAGTTTTCATAATCTGCTCGTTCTCTCGTACGGTCTGCTTGTAGTTTATAAAATTTTTTGTACCGAGCTTTTTAGTCTAGCCTTTTTAGTCAGCTTTCTCCTTTTTCCTGCCGCTGCTGGTGATTCGAAAGCACCCAAATCTCTACCAAACTATTCGGAGATCATTCTGCATTTTCTCACACAGAAATGAAGACACCTTAACTGCGATGCTCCACTGGTTATGAGTGGAATTAAGACTTTGGCCAAAAGCATGGAATTGTATAGATTTGGCAAATAATTTTTTTTCTGGAAACCAAATCCAAAAATTGCTTTGTTGTCGTTCAGGTGAACAGCATCAATCATCAGTCTGTTCTCTTTTCTCACGATTTATTACATTACTTTACATTTATTATATTACATATACTTTACATTACTTTACATTTATTACATTACTTTATTACATTACTTTACTTTACATTACTTTATTACATTTATTACATTTATTTATTACATTACTCCTGATATATCAATATTTATTATACGGGGCAGAAATAAAACATCATACCTTTCATTTTCACATTACTTCGACTGCTTCTACATATCTCGCCCACTTCTACGTACAAATGAACTAATTTGTCTGTTGATCGGTCTGGTTGTCCTCGCAAAATCAATCGCCGCTGGTCGATCATCGAAGCACATAAAGAAATCTCCCACCAATCGATATTAGCAGCTTTGTGGGAGGATTCAGACGAGCAGACCTCTTGGTGTACCTCATTGACAAGTGAATAAAAACGGTTGTCCGATGACTGTGTTCAGTACAGCCGATGTTTTCCTATACATAATTTAGCGTTTGCACGGCAGGACTCCTGCGTGTCATGTAATCAATATCGAACAATCATGTAGACATTGTAATGAATCCTCCATCTGAGATGGTGATGATGTAAATGTTATGACACCGGCTCAACTTCATGGCGAATAACCAGAATCAGTCAGATGATCGTTATCGACAAACTGCTGTCGACTGCAGGGCCCATGCCCCAGCCAGTTAGTTCAGCTGTTAGACCGTCCTGTTGCTCGTTTCTCATTAAATCAATTGTTAGTTGACGGTTTACGCCTTTCAATCAATGTGGATCAATTTCGTTAGTAAAAGATATTCGAAAACATTTAGAGATTCCTTATTCTGAATTATGGAGCAACTTTTCTCGATTAGGGTCGTAAGCAATTCTAGACCTTTGAACTGAAGTTATAGAACAAAACCTTTGCTCCTTGTCACTCTGGCTCCAATCACCTTCGCTTGTGTTTTTCCTGGGGCTTTTTTGCCCAGGGGGGGTTAAAGGCCATTGAATATAAGGTGAAAATTAATGGACATGAAGAGCCGTCTTCCGTAATTCGATTTTTTCGATCTCTTTATAAAATTCAATTCAGACTTTTTTATGACATACAACCATCTATCACGTGTATCACCTGTTGTTTAATTGATCGTCGAATTGCTCTAGCTAGCGTCAACAACGTCTTCATTCATCATTATCGCATGCTGGAGTGGTGCAGTGGATTTTTCTCATGCGAGGACACGACACCATAGTGTCCTTTTAACGCCTTCACGCAAATGTCTGAGCAACGTATTGGTGTTCGACGTGGTGTTTTCCTGACATATCACGAAGTCTAGCGGTCGCAGCTCTCATCCACCGTGTGTCTACGAAACACATTACGTGACCGACCCACCCATTTTTTGACGACTTGCCCTCTGTGAAAGCACTCTTGACGCTTGAAAGTCTTGTTGACGAAGCTTGGACTCCGGAGGCCTATCGTTACTTGTAAACGTATGTAGCTCGAGCACAAGGAGATGTTGGCGGCATCAGAAGCGGGTTTGCTTCTCATCTTTCTGATCCTCGAACGTCAACGAAGTTTGAAGCTCCGGAACCGTTCTCTCACTTGCGTTTATAGAGATGAAAAATTGCACACTTTGGATCGCCACGAAATTTTAGCTTTTTTTCGAATTTAGAAACAGCTACGTATAGACATTATGGAAAATTGCTTTACGTAATTTTTCTAGCTATAGAGAGCACGGCTTGAGAAGCGTAGTAAATGCAATCCTACTCGCCTTATCCGCTAAAGGAAACTGCCCACAAAGGTCCTCACGTAGGCTCTCTCACTGTGTGATCTCTAAAAATAATGCAGATTCAATTTAACTTTCGTTGTCGAAAGGACTGAATAAAATTCTTCCTCCCCACTAGGGTAGGCCCCTATTTTTTATGCCATATTTTTAAAACTTTTTTCCCAAATGCGCTATTTATGTAGGAGCCTCCACACCGTGAACGAAGTACAGGAGGCATAACAAGGATTTCATAATGGAAAAAATATTTAGAGAGAAAAGGCCACAATATTTAGCAGTCAATGATCAAGAATTCGCTACTTATGCCGATAACTCTCAATTATTGCAGGGCTTCACCATACTGCGGTTGGTGTTGAATCGTAACACGCTGCAATCCATCGACGACCAAGCGTTCAACGGCGCCTTGCTGGACTCGCTGGTCGAGCTCGATCTGAACGACAACAACCTCGGCCAGATCCCGCAGACGGGCTTGCCGCGTCTTCGCAACCTTCGCAAGCTGTACCTGAATCGGAACCGCATCAACTCGCTGTCGTCGAATGCGTTCGCCGGTTACGAGAGCAAGGATCTGCTGATCAAACTCTCGTTGGCCGGTAATCGGCTCACCGACCAGTCGCTCACGGACAGCGCCGTCTTCCGACCGCTACGGTTGTTGCAGGTTGGCAAACTCTTATTCTGCTGTATATTACTATCCTCTGTTCTGGTTCACGACTGCGTCCGTTGACTCCTAGAACGCTGATAAACCTTTCGAATTCAATGAGCGCAGTCGTGAAATATTATACATTTGGCTGGCTATCCTCGAGTATTCAATCATCTCCTTAAGCTTGGCGGTAAAAATTGTTTGAAGTAGGTCTGGTATTGGATTGTTAGGAATGGAGAATACTTAGCATCCGAAAATCCAGTGCCAGATTCGGTGCGGCGTCTCCCAAAAATGGCTAGGAGTATCGCTTCTATAAAAGCTATCCTTCAAATCGAGCTTGTATGCAACGGGGTAGAAAAGGTTTCCACAACGCCCTTGCCTTTGCAGACAGGACTAATAAAGAACCTCCTGCTGGGTGCTTACTACGGTATTTCAAGAATATCTCAAGTTGCAATCCGTGCTTGGTTTTTCGTTGTTTCTTGATACTGTTTTCAATAGTTGTTCCTGAGAATCCAGCTTGGTTTAATGTTTAAAAGAAGTTCAAGTAAACGGAATCAGACCAGTAGTTAGACTCTTGTTGAAACAACTCTCAAAGCAATCAGAAGTTAGACAAAAGAACGGATATAGAGGCGTGTTTGGTCACTTCTCCAGAGGTCCCTTCGGAGTACATTTCTGAAGACGTTGTGGAGTTCTTTTCAATGCACGTAAGTGCACTTGCAGCTGTAAACGTGGACGAGCTCACACTTCTCAACGATCCGGGTACAGTAGCTTTTGGGGATTGGTGACTTAGCGAAGCACGGTCAATCCTACGCGTCCGACCACTGCACCACGCGGTACCAACAGTTCTTATCCATTTCAATAGTTTGGGCTTGGTCACGAGGTTGTAGAACAGCAGAATAGACTGTTCCGTTTCGTATCAAAGGCAAGCTGGGCTCAGCTCAGAGTGAGCGAGACAAGTTCTTGCATTCCCTCGCAGCGTGGCGCTAGGCGCCAGTTTTGGTGCTGGTGTCGTCACACCCAATTTATTTCCATGATCTTGATTTAGACTGCTTATACTTGGTTGGATCACGACTCACGCAAGTGAGAGAAAGTCTCCGGACTTCCGAGCTTTTTCGACGTTCGAAGATCAGAGACGCTGACGCATGGCCAAGTTGTCGAAAATTAGGTGGGCCGGCCACGTAATGCGCTTCGCAAACACCTGCAGAACGAGAGCTATCAGCGGCTGGATTCCTCGGGATGTCAAGAGAATACCATGACGCACACAAACGCGTTGGTCGAACATCTTCGTGAAAGCCGTGAACGAACGATGCGACGCTCTTCATGTTCCTCGAGCGAAGAAGATCTATTGAACCGCTCTGGCACGGGACAGAGACGAATGAAGGGAGACACTGGTGGCGCCTGGCGCCCGCCCTAGGTATTCGATTATCAACGGGACGACAGGTGGTGCAGGTGATGCTTGGTTGGGTGCGTGAAGCGCAGTCAGAGGAGCTGCCAGCTGTCGGGTGCACCTGTTAACAGGTACTTAGTTCGGATTTCCCGCAAAGACCACCCAAGCCTTCCATCCCTTCGGCTTGGTTATTTGGTACCAGACTTGTCCGGGAAGGATAAAATACCACGCGTTGCGCATCTCACAGTGGATAACGCATACCTTTATCCTTTATCGTTATCGTTTGAATTGCCGTTTCATTAAGCCAAAATTGGTAAGAATGCTTTCGTCGGTTACCACTATGCATCACACTTCTTCAGGGCCTGGAGAAGAAGATGTTTGAGAATCTATTCTCCAAAATGCCACTTAATTCTTCAGAAACCCATTTATTATAAGATGGTCGAAGACGTTTTCTCGGAGTCGAATTTATGGTTTTATGGAACTTTGTGTGGTCTCTTGCGGAAAGAAATCGGATTTGGGTAGGTAGCACCTCAAATGATCTAGACTTGTCTTAGTTGTGAAGCAGGCGACAACGCCGAAACGTAAGGGTGAGAAGGAAGGTCTTTGCTCATCTTGGTAACGTGGGAGTAATATGATTCGAGCTCGATTTACGCTCCGCCCATCCTACTGAGTTAGAGAACTGCTCGAAAGGCATGACCAGCTAAGGCTTGGTCTCTAGGAATCACTGAATCATGGTCAGTTGTCAATTTGCTTTTACCGACGCTAGCAACGAATCCACACCGACGAAGTTGCGCAGCGAGTCCTACTCCCAAGACAACACGTAAGAGTGTCAAATCTGTCGCTCAGCGCTTTCGAGAAGTCCGAGCCACGTACTGATCGACGCTCTGGGGTTTCCCGACATTCTGCAAAATGTAGTCCGTTTTGGTTTTCATCCAATGGATTCTAACGAAGCGCGTCAGTATCCGACCACCAAACGACGACCGACGACCTAATTCAAGCGACAGCGTGTGTGATCGTCGGTCGTTGACGAAGCTTGAAATTTTGGAAGTCTTCTTCCCTTTCCCTCAATCATAACCTCGAATTCTAATTTCGTGGGGCGAATCGCACGATCGTCTTGGTCTTTTAAGACCCAGGCTCTGTGCAGGAACAACAATAACATCTGAAAAGCAAAATAAGACCCGATTTTTTCTTTCTTCTTCTTTACTATTTCATCTTACAAGGAGACTACCTCAACGATAGGTGGGAGCGGCCCAAGTGTTGTGTATGGGCAGAATCGCCTTTCTCTGGGAAACAACAAAGCGCAGGAATTTTCACCGCAGTGGAACTCTGCGCAGAGTTAGGGGCAGCGGAAGTTGAACCGTTGGCGGCGTTAGCTCCCTGCCTCCGCCCAGAGGGCGGGCTCAGGTAGGTCAGAAAAAGCGACGACGGCCGAGCAGTGGTTATGCAGTGAATAGAATAGCGGCGTGGTGGGAAGAAGTGTGGTTTCTGGTTCAACCATTTTCGCCTTTTGTGGCCTACTTGAGCCCGCCCACTGCACGGAGGCAGAGGGCTAACGCCAGATACCGGTTAACTTTCGTCGCTCTTAACTCTGCGCAGAGTTGTAATGGGGTCGAGATACCTGCAGTTTGTTGTTTCCCAGAGAGAGGCGATTCTGCCCATATACAACGCTTGGGCCGTCCCGACCTACCGTTGAGATAGTCTACAGGTTACTCGCCTTAAAGGACTCTCCAACAAACACTGCGCATTCAAGTACATAGCTCCGCGAAAAGAGGAATGCATGGCGCACTCCGAAGGAGCAGGTTACTGTCAGTATCCATTTTCGGAAGAACTCGCTTCTCGCCTTTGCTTTTCTTGGGTTTACTTGGGCATATAAACAAAAAGGTGGAGAAACGGAAGTGTTGCGTTTACAATCACTTCACTCCTGAATAGTTTTGTAAGCGCTCACAGTGCACTGATAGAAAACGTTGAAAGTACGTTGAAAGTTTCTCCTTCTGACAAGTAGTATCGACACCAACGTGGTTGTTTTGAGCCCAAAAGAGTATTCGAAAAAGCTTAAAGCGCATTTTTCTTCCGTTCCAAATCGAGTTTGCTCAAGATGCACATTGACTGCTACTCCGATGTCCGAAGCTTATTATTTGCTCGCATCTGATGTGAGTCATTATCGGTCGCATGCCCGCTGTCCAGCCGCCACTCCTCAGCTAAGTCAACAAAAACGCCGCTTCCACTGGAGCCTTTCCCTCCTGCTGCTGGCTGCACGGACCATCCGTCGACGACCGTTCGGATTGTTTAACGAGGAGGCAACGAGGACGAACTGCAAATTACGAACACCCGCGGTCAGCACATCAGGGAGCGCTTAGGGAACTAGCAGTAGGGTTCGAAATTGACGATGTCTCCGGCGGAAAAAAAGAAATACTTAGGTTAAGAAGGCCTGGCTTAACAATATAGGTATTAATATTATTAGTAATCTTTTTGTTCTATTCTTTGTTTTGATTTTAAGAGCCATGCTTGAGAAAAAAATCACGGTATGTACGATAATTGTTCTTTTCTTTTTTAAACATTCGTAATGAGCAGGTAGTATAACACAAGTACTACGCTCTGCTGCACTGTTTTATTAAGTGTGCATAATTAATTGCAGTTCATTTTCGCCTCCCACTCTATTCTGACCAAGCCCTTCAGCAAGTTTTTAATTGCATGCCTATTAAGATAGCCAATATTTACGGTTGGAGCGAACTGTTTTCACGATTTTCTAAACAGAAGGCTGTTGTATCACCAAAGCGGATAACTTCAAGCAACTCCTAAATCGTTGGTTTCCTTCCGCATCCCAAGCGGTCTTCAAACGACTGCGTTTCTAAACAGGTAAACAAATCTGCCTTGTTGATCAGTGAATTTCAGACTGGAGAGGTTAGGTTCAGTTTCTGTAAACTAAACTCTCCAGTCTGTATGTAATTTATGTTGGTGTAGTTAGGTAATTGACCCCAGTGCTTTCCGAGGTTTGTTAGCGGAGTGTCCTTTCAAGAATGAATTTAAAAATTTGCCGCTTGTCATCACTGGCTTAAAGCTTCTGCGCCACGTGGTTTTGTATGATGGACCAGCTTTATGTCGGCCTGACGTTTCCACAACTTCTTCGTTCTCAGATACCTGAAGGGCGTTCGAAAACTTGTAAGATCAGGCACTGCTTTCGACAAAAGCGTTCGTCTCCAACTTTGGCAGCTTCGGTGATTCCCACGAGGTCCAAGCGGATTCTCACTCACCATCAGTGCTGAGAGAATATACGATAACCTATATCAGTATGGTGATTGCGATTTACGAGTGCAATTGGTTGTTTTATAGTCTAGAAGACATACTTTACACGTCAGATTCAGGCCCAATTTCTTTCTCAAAGCACGTGATGGTGGGCACTGGACATTAGATAGTGAAAATGCATCGTTATATACGCCCTATGGACGATTGGGAGATCATGTTGATAATTTAGTCAGGGGAATGGAGAAATTAATTGAAGAACATCAGACACGAACATAATAAAACTAAAAAAGCCCTGAAAATTTTAGAAAATATCTACTCATCTGAAGAAAATTTCAAGGATACTAAATAAGATCACCTGTTCGGCCGACAATGCTTAAGAATTGATCTGTGCATATGCAATGAGGACCAAAAGGGTTTGCGTGCAGCAAGCATTAGCACTTCTAATTTTATTAACCTGTGTTGATTGCTTTTAAATTTGGTGAAAAAACAACAAGATTGGAAAAAGTTGTGAACAATAGGCAGAACAGGTTATAAATATCGAGCGGATCTATTGAGTGAGAGGAAGAATTCCCTCCTGGCTATTTGACATCAAGGATATATTTGATTGTAAACTTTTTTGCGTAAGCGAGACCCTGGTCTAGCGAATATGATATAAAATTTTTTCCAACTTCCTAACCGAGACCGATCAACTTGTTGGCATTTGTTTCGGTTTTTTAGCGGTGCCCCTTCCGACTGGAGACAGATCCCATTGGTCCCTTTGTGGTTTTCTTCTATTCCTTACACCATCTCTAACGGCTGGACGCAAAAATTCACGACTGGGCCGGAATAGATTCAAGGGTCCCTATCGATATCTATGAAAGACGTGTGAAGGTGTGAGTATCTCTGAGGACCTTAACCTTTACCCTTCTCTGGATTCCTTGAATTTATTCAAATCCTATGTTCATGCGAAGCTTTTCAGGAGCTTTCACTCGAGACGAATGCGCTGACTGCGATTCCGTCGGCGGCACTGGTGAATCAGCGAGGCACGTTGACGAATCTGAACCTCGGACTGAACAACATCAACGATGTTCGTTTTCATTTCCTCAATTTTTTTACGAGCTCTGAATATCGGTTTTCGATGAATTGAAAACATTTCGTTCTGTCCGTTGTGCTTATAGCAATTTCATTAATGCTTTGAAAAGAACCTTTTCAATATTGCCAAGAGATGCTTGGTGTTCATCCACTGATGTGTTAAGGTGCCAGTCGGCGCGCTGGACTTTCCCAACCTCACGTCGCTGTCGCTCGAGTTCAATGGGATCACTATAATTCCACCGCAGGCTTTCCAGGTTGGCTCTATTTCACCACCTATCATTGATTATAGAGGCCGAATGAAGAATTCGATCATCACTTTTCAGGGAGTTCCAAATCTTCAATACCTCTACCTTACCGGCAACAAATTCCCGTCATGGGCTCCAGAGATGTTCCGTTACATCACACAGCTGCGAACTCTTGGCATCGGCGAGACGCCGATCTCTGTCATTCCCAATAACGCTTTCATGGTGAGTTGTTTTTGTGTTTGTACGCCTCGCCGTGTACTCAGAGGATGTTAAAAAGAGCCTTTAAGTACGCTGGAATGAGCCATGCATTTCAACTTCGTGGAGAAATGCAATGAGTATGGTTCCAGCTTTTGAATGCCTTCGGGGTCAATGATAATGGCGGCAAAATAGTGTAATTCTTCAAGAATGCTTGCCCTCAACTGTGCAGAAGAGTTGGGTGTGTGGTTCTGGCTCTGGAATCTGTTTTGTGGTATACCTGGGTTCTGAGTCGCAAGGCATGCTGCGCAAGGGCGGGGGGGGGGGGCAGTGCAAAGGGTCCTTACTCCAGTGTCACCCCACTGCCCTTCTTGAATTTCGATAACAGCGCTTCAGATCATGGAACAAAATCCTTTCTGAGAAATACGGAAAAGGGATAAAGGATAGAGAGGATGAAGGACAGCGCAGATCAGTTCCTTTTAGAATACGCCTCACATTATAACTATACGGGATGTCGTGGACGCAATTAGGATTTGGTCTTAATCGTTGCAGGGCTGGCCATAAGACAGGACTTATTGACTGACTTTGACTTAACCTTCCATGATAAGTCTGCTGCCAATTCGCCGACCTCGGAGGTATGCAAGGCCTGGTTGGCTTAGGCAGGAAATCCTAACTATGAACCTGGAATCGTGTGCACGCGACAGCGGCACCTCCTTCAACTGCGCTACCCCTCACTCAACTAATGGATACTGAGACAAAACAGCTGTGCTCCTTTTCGACGAGGGCAGACCTCCCTCCTGATGGGCTAGTTGGGGTAGTATTAGGTTGGAAAAAAAGTCTCTTCACACTTCGAATTTTTTTTTTACCCTTCCCCTTGTAAACGCACTAGCCAATGTTGATTGCTGATTTCGTAATCCTATCACACTTGTCTACCGTTCGCACGCGGACACAGGTTAAGACTCTTCTTGTAATTCGTTATCCACCCAATCTTCCGAACTCAATGCCAGATCTACCTCATGGCCATTTTCAGCACGGCATTTTTCATGAATTCATTAAGGAATCCACAGCACGTCAGGCAGCAGACCAAATTGACCATATATATGGCTTGGGATCTACTACTCATCGCGCCTGTTATGAGTGGTTCGGAAAGTATTTAAAGGGAGATTATTCACTGAGGGCAAAGCATGGTCAGGAAGGCCAACTGAATAGGACGACACTGAATTACTCCACCTTCTTCGTACCGATAGTTGGCAGACGACACGTCAGCTGGCAGAGAAGCTCGAAGTGTCTCATAGGATAGTAGGAATCCATCTGAAGAATCTTGGCTTTCATGGAAATTTGGAGCTTGGATTCCACATGCCCTGTCAGACACTCAGAAAGGTCGACGGCTCTCCATCGCTGCTTCTCTTCTGTCCAGATAAGGAAGAAAATCGTTTCTTCCGCAGATTGTGACAGGCGAAGAGTCCTGGGTTCTGTGTGCCAACTTCCGAGGAAAAGGCAATGGGTACAAAAGGGAGAGAGCCCTAAGTCTGATCTCAAGCCCAATGTTCACGAAAGGAAGATTCTCTTCAGTGTTTGGTGGGATATCAGATAAGTGATTTATCGGCAAACTCTCAGAAGTGGAGAGACACTTACTGCTGTCACATACTGCGGCCAACTCCACAAAGTCGTCGCAACTCTCTAAGAAAACAGGCCGGAGAAGTCGAAGGTGATGATCCTGCATGACGATGCAAAACCACATGTTGCAAGATTCACAAGAGAAACAATAAAGGAGATGGGCTGGGAGGTAATGCCACATCCACCGTATAGCCCTAACCTCGTTCGTGCCGACTACCATCTCTTCCGTGCTCTCAAGCAAGAAATTGGAGAGAAATATTTTGGAACGGATGAAGACCTCAAAAATTGGATTCATCAATGGTTCGACTCCAGAACTGCAGTCTTTTAAGCGAGAGGAATTGGAAAATTACCCAGTCTTTGGAGAAGTGTAGTGGGACGAAATAGAGTTTATCTCAATTGATTTGACTTTGTAGTTGTGAAGTAATAAATCTTTGAAAAAAATGAAAAGACTTTTTTTCCAACCTAATAAATCCGAACTTTCAACAAGGGTTCACGCGAAGCTGGTTATGCTCAAGCTGCGAAACAATAGCTAGTAGCTCCAGTTCTTCCGTGATGTCAATATTGACGCATGTCGGCACGTTGCGCGTGAACAACGCGGCTCCTCAAAGGCGAGTGCTCTCCTTGGAATCTAGTTAGTGTGACTTCCATCACATCGACGGAAGAGCTGCACGGATGTTGAAAAACATGTGGTATCGTCATCATTGGATCATACCATACAAGTACAACCTTAAAAGGTCAAGTTCCTGAACTTCTGACATTGAAGGAATTCTGGGCTCACTTATCTGGAAATGTCACTGATTTTAGTGCATCTTCAAATGGCGTAATTACGGCAGCTAGGGTTTAGATAAAACCTCTACTACAAGGGAGAGGATTGGATCGTACCGTCGTCATTAGACATCCTGCATCGAGTACATAGCGTCACTGTGCTGATGCTCAGCGTTTTTCAGTAAGTAGCGAAATAAGGGTTTCGCCTGGGAATCTCGCTGGCATAAATAATACAGTTTGAAGAAGAGAGGAGCCTCATCAGGAACTGCTTGGAAACAACCGAAATGTTGCGGTTTCTGGCGTTGATTTCAGTTCAGAGCCTACGTTCGCACGTAGCGCTTCTTCCTTTTCAGAATTTTTAGAAGCACTTGCAGGGTCTCGAAACACCTTGCTGTTTCGATTCTTTAAAGATATCCAGGGTTTCTAAAGAATGAGAGGAAGTGACCAGCGTTGTAGGCTAATTCACTTTTAGGAGGTGTTATAAGGAAACTGAGTGCATATATGGATAGCAAAATAACAACTGATTTTATGATACACTTTTCAGGATAGTTTTGACGCTATTTGTAGGAGGTAGGAGGCAGAGATCTCGAAATGCTTTGTTGGCTCGTTTTCGCCCATGGGGAAGCAAGTTTTCTTCCTTTAGGGAGCGTTAAAATTTCAATCTCCGACTTTTTTGGGGAGGAAGTATCCCGATGTTTGGCTGACTTCCAAAGGCCATACCATAGGCTACTTACGCATTCAGCTATGACGATGTCACGATGTTAGAAGTACATGTCGCATCCCTAGCGTTATATCGTTCCTGAAGAAGTGAGAAACTTGTTGCTCTCGGTGGCGAGTAGAGCAAAAGCAGGTGTGCGATGCCGGATATCTTCTCCCATTTACTATTACGTTGGGATTTCCAGCAAACTCAAACGCGTGATGAAATAGGTGGTGATTGATGGAATTAAACTGACGATGAGCAAGCTTGAATCTCTGCTCTATTTTCATCACATGTCACGCTCCCTAAACACTTTTTGAGACTGAGATTTCGGTAGCAGGTTAACGAGTTCAGCTGCCACAATAGCGATGCTGCCATGTCAAATATTGGCTTCTTTGCAGCACATTCCGAACCTAATTCGATTGGAAATGTCCGAGGCGGCGATCGACACCATCGAACGTGGCGCCTTCCAACGAACTCCACAGATCCAGGCCATTGTCTTGAACAAAAACCGTCTTTCGCAGTGGGTTGCATAGTTCTGTTTCTTTCATTACGGCAAACTATTAGGTGTTCATGTGTGTGTGGCATGTGGCCTAATGCAGTGAGCTCTTTTTCGTGGTTCCTCTATTTTGAGTGCTTGCGCAGGTAGTCAGCTGTATGTCCGGATAGGTCGACCAAAACAAGGATATTTAATAATTTGTAACAGACGCAATTTATTTTACTCGTGTTCGACGTCTCTACTGCTTAAAAACGACTATCTAACTACAGCTCACTCAATATTAGCTAACAATAGCTCTACAAGAGCTCTCTAACAGTTTAAGAAATACTGAAATACAGAGGAAGGCGTTTTTGGAGCCGCTGATTTTATTAGGTTGGAAAAAAAGTCTCTTCACACTTCGAAATTTTTTTTACCCTTCCCCTTGTAAACGCACTAGCCAATGTTGATTGCTGATTTCGTAATCCTATCACACTTGTCTACCGTTCGCACGCGGACACAGGTTAAGACTCTTCTTGTAATTCGTTATCCACCCAATCTTCCGAACTCAATGTCAGATCTACCTCATGGCCGTTTTCAGCACGGCATTCTTCATGAATTCATTAAAGAATCCACAGCACGTCAGGCAGCAGACCAAATTAACCATATATATGGCTTGGGATCTACTACTCATCGCGCCTGTTATGAGTGGTTCGGAAAGTCTTTAAAAGGAGATTATTCACTGAGGGCAAAGCATGGTCAGGAAGGCCAACTGGATTGGACGACAGTGAACTACACCATCTTCTTCGTACCGATAGTTGGCAGACGACACGTCAGCTGGCAGAGAAGCTCGAAGTGTCTCATAGGATAGTAGGAATCCATCTGAAGAATCTTGGCTTTCATGGAAATTTGGAGCTTGGATTCCACATGCCCTGTCAGACACTCAGAAAGGTCGACAGCTCTCCATCGCTGCTTCTCTTCTGTCCAGATAAGGAAGAAAATCGTTTCTTCCGCGGATTGTGACAGGCGAAGAGTCCTGGGTTCTGTGTGCCAACTTCCGAGGAAAAGGCAATGGGTACAAAAGGGAGAGAGCCCTAAGTCTGATCTCAAGCCCAATGTTCACGAAAGGAAGATTTTCTTGAGTGTTTGGTGGGATATCAGAGAAGTGATTTATCGGCAAACTCTCAGAAGTGGAGAGACACTTACTGCTGTCACATACTGCGGCCAACTCCACAAAGTCGTCGCAACTCTCTAAGAAAACAGGCCGGAGAAGTCGAAGGTGATGATCCTGCATGACGATGCAAAACCACATGTTGCAAGACTCACAAGAGAAACAATAAAGGAGCTGGGCTGGGAGGTAATGTCACATCCACCGTATAGCCCTAACCTCGTTCGTGCCGACTACCATCTCTTCCGTGCTTTCAAGCAAAAAATTGGAGAGAAATATTTTGGAACTGATGAAGACCTCAAAAATTGGATTCATCAATGGTTCGACTCCAGAACTGCAGTCTTTTAAGCGAGAGGAATTGGAAAATTACCCAGTCTTTGGAGAAGTGTAGTGGGACAAAATAGAGTTTATCTCAGTTGATTTGACTTTGTAGTTGTGAAGTAATAAATCTTTGAAAAAAATGAAAAGACTTTTTTTCCAACCTAATAACAGCTGAACTCTCTTTTTCTGCAATTCACCTTCGACCGCTACCGCTTCAGACTCAAATCCGCTCATAGGAAGCGGGATACCGCTTCCTATGAGCGGATTTGAGTCTGGAAGAAGGAATGACATTTCCTCCGATTCTCTTGTTCGATTTGTTGTTGTTCACTGAGCTCGTGCTTTCAGGACGTTTTCCGAACAGCGAAATTTTACGGTCCAACACTCCCTCTATGAACCTTGTACTCATCATCTCTTCTCTCTAACATTTTGCTTCTAGGATATCGTTCTAATGATCAGTCCAAGTGTCTCGTTGAAGGAGGCTTGTACTCGCGACTGAAATATCGAGGGTTGTGAACGAAAAGAACAGCTTTCGGGAGAGCTCGAAGGCCTTCTAGCAATTTCTGGTTAACTATATTCTGAAATGGGCAAAATGGAATGTTGCATGGGCCTTCTTTTCTAGACTTCATTGTAGTAAGTCGTTAGGATAAAGGGCGTCGTTATTCAGTCCCTGTGTGAGTGTGCGCTCCACGCATTCTTCTACATATGGGATGTTGTGGAGGCACTTGAATGCGTATTTGGCCTATAGAATAACTTCTGGTGGCATGCGGATTCACAAGTCAGTGTTTCATCCTTCCTAGGCAACTCTGGTAGCAATTCATCAACTCTGCAGGGATGGAAGGCTTGGGTGGAAATCCGAACTGGGAACCTACAGTAGAACACATGTTACAGCCGGCACCTCCGACTGCGCTGCCGCACCCCTTCATCGTGATAAAGGGTTAAGGGATAAAGGACAGCGTTATTCAATTTTTTTGGATGCGCCACGCATTCTGCTCATACGGGATGTCCTGGAGGCGATTTGAAATATTGAATACATTTGAATTGATACAATTGATTTGAATATTTTACCATAGCAAGACTTGCGGTGGCCAGCCGATGAGCAAGTCAGCGCTTTATCCTTCCCAGACAAGTCAGGTGCCAATTCACCGACTGCGGAGGGATGGAGTTCTTGGTTGGCCCGGGGAATCCGAAGCAGGAACCCGGTGTCGGGTGCACGCGACAGTTGGCACCTCCTCCGACTGGCTCACCGTAAGAACGTCTACCACGAAGTTCCTGCTTTCCTCAAGCTGTTTTGCTGTGCTTTGCTGGTTCGCTGGTTGTCCGGCGGCCATGTTTACCTTAGTGATCTATGCGTTCTTCGGGAGGTGTGGCTAAATCCGCAAACCGCAAACATCGACTGACTAAGCGTCTGACTAGCTTCTGCCTTGGACTGTTTTGAAATCACGGGCTGACAACAGGAAGATGGAGCAAGCAATATGTTGATTGTCATTAGCATCACTGAGGTGATCGCTGATACTAACCACCTTAGCTGTGTTACAAAATGCGTTCTTTTGCTTTGGAGAAGGAAAATGAAGGAATAGAAGGAAAATGTGTAATTAAAGGGTGAAAAAATGAGGGGAAATAACGTCGTTCAACGAATTTGGCGGAGAACCTTGGATCTACATCTGCCAGTTGTGAAACTTGATGAACCCAGGGGACCTGCGATGCACAGTCGTATGTTTGCAGATCCTTGCCTGTGATGAAGTAAGACATTAGGTTAGCCAACTCTTCACAATGGTCTTGCAACTCCATAACCTTTTTTTCTATGCGATTTCCCTTTTAAAAAAGGCAAAGGATACAGAGGACCTTGCTTGGGATGCGCCTCGCATCCCGCTTCTACGGGGTCTTGCTGAGGAGATTTGAATGCGTCTTTGGACCCACAGTGACTTGCGATCACCATCTAAAAAACCTCAAACATCAGTGTTTATCCTTCTCAGACAAGTGTGAGCACTAATTCATCGACATCGGAGAACTGGAATGCTTGGTTGGCCAGACGAGACCTGAACCAAGAACCTCTATTCGGAGTGCGTGCGACACGCTCCTTCAACTTCGCTACCATGCGCAGTTAACTATTTAGGGTGCATACAGTTACTCGGGACTTACAATTAGCGCAGTCGGAGTCGCGTATACCCGATACCCGTATATTGGTTCGGATTTCCCTGCTAGGCCTACCAAGCCTTCCATCCCTCTGTAGTCGGTGAATTGGTACCAGACTTATCTGGGATGGATAAAGCGCTGACTTGTTCATCGGCTGGCCACCGCAAGTCATTGTATGGTCAAATACGCATTCAGATCGCCTCCACGATATCACGTAGAGGTGGAATTCGTGGCGCATCTCAAAAGGGATTGAATAACGCCGTCTTTTATCCGTTATCCTAAGCTCTCGTATCTATCTATTACACACAAGGTTTGGTGATTTTTGCGAAGTCAGATCAGTACGGCACATTAGGAAAAATGCAGCTGTGTTGGTTAACTAGCTAGTTTTATTTGAAGTAGTCGACCTAAAGTGGGCCTTTCCAAGCTATACATGTTGTATAAGTTACTTGAAATCGACATGAACGATCGGTAATGTTCTGCTACATATGTGAACTGAGTTTTTCAGCGGATCCGATGCTGTATAATGTAAGAGATTTGTCCAATTAAAAGTCGCAACTGAGCCATAAATTAAGGTCTGCGATTTTTGGCAGAGAACAACTGATCCTTATATCTTTAAATTAGTGGTTCGACGCAATTAGGTGGCTGATTCTCACAAGTGTGCACTTGGATATTTCAAGAGCTTTTAATGCCGCACGCTGTTTCTCTCATTAGCGCTTGAATAGCTTCTCTGTAGATGTTTCTATGAACACGAAGGCGCCAAAATGTGGCTTATCTGTTTTTTTAATTGAAGCCACTGTTTCCAGAATCCGTGCGGACTTTTTCGAGGGACTGAATGATCTGTACTCTATTGATGTGCAGGGCAACCGAATAGAGAATGTTCAGCCGCTTGGTTTCGCCAACTTGCCCTCGCTCAGTCATCTCGACATCAGGTACGTTACCGGCTCGTTTCCGTTCCATTGCTATTTCGCCATACTATGATTCTTTGTAATGTAATGGAACTGAAGGGTGAAGCGCTGATGGAAATTTCCTAAGGGACGCAGAGGGTGAAGCGTAAAATGGAACTGTTATTAGTCCTGAGAGCAAGTAGATGTTCTTAGAAGAGTGCAGCTTACCCCGGCCTGACTGGAGCTGTCCACGTTATGGCAGGAATCTTCTATGTTTATTGTAGGAACTGGGTAATTGAATACAGTAGGTGTATGGGTCGACAAAAGCTTCAGTTATTGCTCCACTTGATGTCACTAGAAGTGCGTAAGCTGCAGACATCACGGGATCTCCCTGAACTGGGACATCAATTCGGTGACTCCGCGTTTTTAAGTGATATGCGTTGAGTTTCCGATAGTGACTACGCAGGACAATCCATGAGTCACTCTGTCAGAACCCCCGCACAAGTGCATCGCGACGGTGATACCGACACCTCGTGCGAGAACATCTGGTGCACGTTGCTCTCACGTTCCATGTCTCTTAACAAAGATCTGCACGAGCAGTGGCTAGGCAAGAGCTTTGAGAAACTTTGAAGATAACCCTTTACTAGTTAAAAAGGCACGAAAAGGAGTGCCTCCAGAGCGCAAAGCCCTCCGAAGATTTCCACGAGATGCTGTTTGGTTAGCGCTTTGGACGGCGGCTGCTACAGCGGACAACCGACTCGGCTCGGATGAGAAGCGTAGTCGGACCGTTGAAGTGGTCAGCAGCGCCTCTGCGCAGGGGACTGATTGTCCCATGTTCTGGTCATGGAAACTGATCCGCAGTAGATGATCTGAACAACAAGAGCAACCAACCCAGAAATTTGCCCGGTCTCCTTTATCTTATGTTCTGACCTCGTGGGAAACAGCCAGAACAAGGCTACCTATTCTTCTTGATTTAAAATCTTTATTGCAGTAGTCTTCATGTCCTCTCATCTTTAAAAAAAACCGGGGCAGAGAAGTATTAAAGAAGTTCTTATCATCTTTATTGCAGTTTTTCTTTTCATACGTGCCGTGGTGAATGAAGAGAGTTTAAAAATGCGGGGTTCCATACAATCTTGCTAGTGAAGGGCTTTACTTGGACCTGTATACACCATTTTCACGTCGAATTGGAAACTTTTGAAATCAAAGGGAACTCTACCCAACCAAAATGAGCTTATACTACATTAAACTAGAAACTCTCTAAATAGGTTAGAAAAATAATCTTTTCTTCAAAGAAAATTTTAGTGTAATTTTCTTTGAGGTTTCAACACACTTATCCAATAAATGAACACATTCCTTGAAATTTTATAAGTATTACTTTTCGAGAAAAATAAAACTTAGAAGCTTTTTTTCAAAAAGCAGGGAAGCGTTCATTTTTAGTGCCAAAAAGGTTGCGCCATGCCCCCCTACAAGACATCGTCATTTTTATTCGACTGATAGCAGATTTTCGTTTGCATAGAGTTTGACACAACGATACAACAGAAACAACTGTAAAGAACGCATATATCCACACTTTGATGGTTCATCTAAGTGGAATTTACACTAATAATCAAATAAAGTTGCAACGAACTTTTTGGTGCATAGATTGATCTTTAATGCGCTCTGATCTTTAATGTGCTATATGCTTGCTTTTACTTAAGGCAAGTTTTAATTAATTATTTTTTCTAGAAATAAAAATGTTTTAAAATTTTTACACTTATTGAGGCAGGTAAACCAAACAATTTCTGAGAAAGTTATACCAAATTTTCGTCGAACAAAAAATTATTCTAACCATCTTGTTGAGTCTGTAGTTCAACCTTCCTGAAGGTTATTTCAATTTGGAAGAGTTCGCTTTGATTTCAAAAGTCTTAAAGCTAGCTTGGAAGAGTGTCAAGTTTGATTTGAAGTGTCCAATTTGGTTTGAAAAATGTCCAATTCGACGTGAATATGGTATACGTGTTGTTGTAGCATTACATTGCTAAAAGCGTATTCGTAGTAGCTTTAGTAGATGTCACTTACCTTCGAATAGAATACAATGCCTATCCCAGAGAGGTTGAATGGCGCAGGTACATTCCCTTTCCACCCTATGATGTAGCACCTTTTGACAACCGCAGGAAATTACTTTGGTTTCGATCCGAATGGTTATTCTTCCCCGTGCGTGATCGTTTTAAAGGGCAAAGGATGAGGCTAATCAATTCCTTTTGTGATGCGACATGCATTCTACTTCTATTTCTATGTCATGGAACAAGTTTGAATTCCTAATTAGCCTAACGAATTGTGGTCGCCAACCGACGGATAATTCAAAGTTTTATCCTTCTTAGATGAGCTTGGTACAAATTCACCGACGGAGGAGAGGTGGGAGGCTTGGTTAGCCTGAGTGGGAAACACAAACCCATGATAGTGGTATCTGGTTCATGCGACAGCCGATACCCCCTCTCACTGCTATAACACTCCCTTTTCATCTAGTAAAAAATAAGGGAGAAAGGACGGCGTTGCGCAATCTCTTTTGGGATGCGCCAAGCATTCCACTTTTATGGATGTCGTGGAGGCGATTTGAATGCGTATGTGTCCCTACAATGACTGGTGGCCAGCCGATGAACACGTCAGCGCTTTCTCCTTCCCAGACAAATCAGTGATGAAAGCCTTGGTTGGTCCGGGAAGGAAATCCGACCCAGGAACCTGGCATCGGGTTCGCGTGACAGCAGGCACCTCCTCCGACCGCTCTCCCCCGCCGTTCATCGACTAAATAGTCAGTCATTGCCACCTTTCACGGTATGGGTCAGGTTGTCGAAAGATTTGCCGGCATGCATCTGCTTTTTTTGGAAGTCTCTGTTTCGCCTGATGGTCATTCCGGATATCTCACCTTTCAGCTACAATCAACTTCAAACACTGCCCGAGAACGTCTTTTTGAATTCTTTCTTGCCACGTCCGAACGACCGAAGGGTTATTTATTGTTGTGGTGAGTTTTTGAAAGGATATCCTTTGACACTGGATTGTCAAAAATGTGACGCCTGTGCCCTACTTTTTATGATGAATTATTAATTAATTTTAAATTTTTGAATTAATTAATTTTTTTCTGTTTTCTTCACTTTCCCGATATCGTTTATTTCTTCTAGTTCAGGTTTTGTATCAATTTTTCCATCTTAGTTAAAAAGTGTCTTTCCTTTGCGTTTTGCAGATGAACTACCCTTACTATCTTCTATCTTCTGTTAGTCAGACCAATCATTATATGATTTTGGAAGTCTATGAGCATTATAAGCAAGACCATGTCGTCGCCTTTAAATCGTCGCTTATCTGCATACGATCGTTTCTAAGCCACTAAACCCACTTCAAGGTAATCCCTGGTTCTGCAATAACGATCTGCTCTGGTTCCGGCAACTTCTTCGTGAAAATGTTGACATCGATATCGAAAAGCCCGGATGTCTTGCTGTGTGCGCTGCATCTCCAACTGGCTGCCCAGCGGAAGGCACTCCTTTACGGTGAGGTGTCGCTTTTATTGTTCTGATTTCCACTTTTTTAAGACGTATCCGATCGTGGAGCAGATGGTCTAGTAAGGCCGAGGCTTCTTCTGCGCTCTTTTCGTTTCCCTTTCAGACATTTTTTGGAAATGAATTTCGAGCTTAAAATTCTTACTCTAAGTGGTCTGAGGGCGTATTGTAGTCTGCATGTTCGGCATATTTGTTTCCCCAGAAGGAGCCTTCCGTAAGGGAAAATGGGCATCTCTGGCTTGAAGTCCAATTCCTTCAAGCTTTGCTCTCTGTCAGCTATGGAAGAAGAGTGAAAACTCACCTTAGCAGCAGCGGATGGCATTAGCTTATCTTGCACGATGGATGTAAGAAGAAATTGACGCTGTACTCTAGCAAATTCTGACACTCATCTGTTTACATAGTAAGCCTTTGTAATGCTTTTTCCTTGACCAGCACCTAGTTACGTGCAGTAAGGGACAATAGGATACGAAGTCGTACAGAGAAAGATCATCCAAAAGAAGAACGCCCCTTGTCCAAGTGTTTCTATTCAAATTTCGAGAACGCCTAGTCGGAACCACAAAAAGCGTGCGAAAGGACTGCGAGCAGCTCTTGACAGGACTTCTTTGACCACTTCGTCGACTTCCGTTCCCTACTGTCACGCACTGAGGTCGTATGTTTTTAGAGCAGTCGATTTCTGCTTGCAAAACGAGGAACCACAGCCACTCACGGGAAAAGCGTTGTCATTGGTTGGATGGATTATCCTTGGTGCGTTGCTTTTCCTACTTTTTTCTTCACTTATGTCACCTCCACCATTATTTCATAGCATTTAATGAAGAACTGTTATTTGTGTAGCTTCTGAGCCCATCGCTGTGCCCAGATTTGCTGTCCATGATCGTCGTTCCCTGCCTGAATCAGCAAATATCTGCAGTGATTTGTAGTACGACTCTAGCAGCGGTTCAATACTTACGATTAGCCTTTTTTTTGCCTTACTGTTATATAGGATATGGCAAACATTAGTGAGGACATATTTTTGGTTTTGTGCTACTCAAATGTCAAAAGAGATAGATCTCTATTTATATTCTTTTTGCGAAGTTATACAAAACAATAGAATTTTGGTAGAAAAATACAGAGGATTCGTTTGGCCGCTTCCTTCAAATCATCCCTGCAACAAGATTATACATATTCTATCTACATTCAGAGCGCTTATTTTCTAGTGGGCCTCGGAGCGCTCTTCGGGCCATTGTCGACAGTGGTCGCTAATAAGGCCTACATCGGGTGTGGGGCGAGCCGGTTCCCATTGAGCGGCAGCGCCGTGTTCGCTCGACACGATTGGCTCGGGCATTCCCGCTTACGTGTAGAGCACGTCAACGACTAATATCCAGGAGGATGCGTATAAGGATAAAGAACGGCGTCAGTAGTTAATCACTGTTTGGGATGTGCCATGCACTCTACTTCTACACGCTATCATGGAAAAATTGGAAAATACAACGGGTTTGCCTTTTCCGAATGATGCAGAGGGTACAAAGGTGGGCGGGGAAGGAGTGGGAGCGACTCGAACCTAGAACCTCTATTCGGATGCGCGGGACGCCCGGTTCCTTCTCTGGCTGCGCTGTCACGCTCCCTACACAGAAGGTCGAATATGTATAATAAAGGTCGGGGTGAATGAACTTCTCTCTGGAATACGTCGCGCATTTTTCTAGGGGATATAGTGAAGGCAGTATTGATGGGTAGAATAAAAAGGATAAATGACGGCGTTAATCAATCCCTTTTGGGATGCGCCACGCATTCTACTTATACGAGATGTCGTGGAGGCGATTTGAATGCGTATTTAGTCATACAATGACATGCGGTGGCCAGCCGATGAGCACGTCAGCGTTTTATCCTTCCCAGACAAGTCTACTACCAATTCACCGACCCCGGAGGGGTGGAAGGCTTGGTTGGCCTGGTCGCGCTTTCCGAACCAGGAACCTGGTATCTGGTGTACGCGACAGTCGGCTCCTCCGACTACGCTACACGCGCCTATAGTATTGATGGGTATTTTTTTATAATTTAAGGCAGTGTCGATGGGTATTTAACCTACGCCATGACTAGCGCTGCTCAAATCAAAACCTATAGCTTCAGGGAGATACTGTTGGCACCATTTCATCGATTGGGAAGGAGGGAAACTCTGAACTTTGGATACCATAGGCAAAAGAAGAAAGTTCTGTTGACGTCGTGCGAGTATAAACGTCCTGAGACCTCCTGCCGACTACTTCACACAATTTAATGCTGCTTACACATTATCGGACCCACAGTTGCTCTAGCTGCTTTTTAAACTCAAACGAAAATGGTAGCATCTTTTTGTTCTATGCTAGAGTTCAAATCAGAGGCAAATTTTGAATAATATCGCTTTCGCTCAACTGAAGAGCTTACTTGTCCACCCTAATCAACTGCGGTTCCTTCTACATTGAAGCCCATACGATGTCTCCTGAGCAGAGTGGGGAACGGGAGCGAGGTCTAGAACTAGACTGTTAGGCTTTCGAATGGGTAGTTGGAGAAAATACAATCTTTTATCACTTTTTGTTCAAGGCGATTTGAATTTTGGATTGATATTTAGCTTTTTTGAGCGTCTCGGTTTGCAGTTTCAAGCTGCTCCTGCTGCTAGCCGCAGGTCACAGGAAAACTTTCAACTTGTGCTTCGTGGAGGGAAAAAGGAAATTCCTCACAGCAAATTAATACCCTGTGTTCAAGCCAGTTTCTGCCTTCACCGCTCAGTATTCAGCAATCATCATGACGATACTGCTCATCTCGATCTGCCTGCTTGCCATGGTCCGATACGGTATGAGCCATCGTCGGAAAAAACAGAAGGACCAAGAGATCGAAGATGACGCCCGAATGATGTCATCAGCAGGTGTGCCTCACTGTTTCATTCGATTTTCTCGTTCTGCTCTTACTTCTTTGTGCATGTATATGAACATTACGCGCGGTGAGATTACAGTTGGAGAAGTTTAATGAACTGGAAATAGAAGCCTGTACTAAGGTGAAGTTACATTATATTCGTCGTAAAGATCTGAAGCATGTGTGTGGTGAAGAATACAAAAATTCCTCGACTCTTGTGAGGATGAAGCGCGGTTTGACGCCCTATTGGTGGTCGTTTGTGAGCTCGATGTAGGAGCACAGTCAGCTCTCCCTCTACCCGATTCAGCTGTTGCTTCGATCAAACTGCACTAACGGACGTCAGCAACGTTTTCATTTGTCCTTGTTTAGTGCCAAAGTAGCCCAGTGGATCCTCGTTTGGGGGGATGCAGACGTTGTCGTATCATTCTGCAGGGATTTCATGAAAAAGGCCGTCTATCGCGATGGTGGGTATCCTACCGCATTCTGACTCGCGAAGTCCAGTCCGATCCAGGCTATGACTGTAGTTCAGACATCGAAATGGGTTATGTGACCTGCATCCAAACTTTCGAAGGCTTATCACAGGCCCAAGCCGTTGCAAGTGTCATATTTCGCTTTTCGACCGGAATCAGGTGTAGAGTAGAGAGAAATACTGTTTTTAGGAAATGATACTGGGCTGTACAGGTAGCGGTGGTGATTTCTCATTCCTGACGAGATTCTTGGCCGTTCTTTCCCTTTATTCATAGAAGAGATAGGCATTTGGTCAGACATGGTATCCTAATCCCATATCTTGGATCTGCAACGTCTCCACCAGCCTCAAGGAACTACCTGAATTGAGCACAGGGTAATTTCAGGCCAATCGGCAGAAGCCATCGCATGTGCCCAGACGAATAGAATCAGCCATATAGAGCGACTAAATTTTTCCCCGAGGAGCTATTAGCTGGCGTTTGAGAGGCAGAACGTCCTGAGAATTGCGCTTCTTGTCATTTCTTCGAAACCACTTAGCACTGCATGTGATACGTAAAGGATAGTAAGGGATAGGATAGCGATAATCTTAGGTGGTATACGCCATGCATTACTCTTTAGCGGGATATCTTGGAGCGAACGTGATGCATATTGGACCTCCTCTAATAATCATTAGACGAACAGAAGAGTGCTCCATACTTTCTCAGGTTTGCTAGCAATTGCAGAGCGCGTAAAATGGGAAAGTCGATTCGAGATGCACGCGACAGTCGGTAGGTGGGTGACTCCTAAGACTGCGACGCAAAATAGATGTCCTTACTGCCCTCGCCGTCTCACCCAGAAGTTGTGTGCTTGGCGCACTCGTCGGAGTTTGCTTACGGCTGTCCTTAAAGTCCTTTCCATCGCAGCCAATCTGCCAATTTTGAGGTTTCAGTATTGAGTTCCTCTTACCGGATAGGAAGTCGTCTTGCTACAGTGGCCGCTCGCAAAGACTTCAACAGCAGTCGTGCCCAGTCTGCGTTACGTGGGCTTACAGTGAATAGCGACGAGTGGCTAAGCCAGCCGCGTCCGAGAGTCTGTCCATTCAGGCGGCGGTTTTGTGTTTTACCACGGGAACGGCTCGGAACCGGGTGGGCGCGACGACGCGCCTCGCCGTCGTTGTCGTCGTCGTGAATCCTGGCTTACCCACGGACACTCGCTATCAGACGAGAGGAACCACACGACTCAGAGTCAACAAATCTGAAGTGGAACCTGCGACAGAAAAAAAAAACACATCAAAACCGCAGTGAAAACGTGTCGCCGCGGCTTCAAAATTTTTGTCCAGTAGCATTCGTTTCTTCGCGCCAGCGACTGGTTTTTGGGTATCATTGCGAACTCGGGGAGGGGGGGGGGGGGGGTAGATGACTTACCAGGATACTATCTCAACGGTAGGTCGGAACGGCGCAAATGTTGTATATGGGCAGAACCGCCTCTCCCTGGGAAGTAAAAAACTGCAGGTATCTCGACCCCAGTACAACTCTGCGCAAAGTTAGGTGCGACGGAAATCGCCTGTTGGCGCCCTGTTGATACGCGTGCTCCACAGCTGACGGGCGCGCGCGGGATGAGGGCTGGTATGGCGGATTAGCGCAGTGCACAGGTGGCGTAGTAGGGAAGAGTTCGGGCTCATAAACGGGGGGTCGGGGTTTGGATGCCGCAGACTGTGTTTGTTTTGCACGTTTGCAAAATCCATGTTTATCATATAGGTAATCCACCTAGGGTATTATAGTGTGTTATAGAGGATGTTTACATATAACATATGCTTCAAACTACAGATTAGCTAAAATATTCACTTCTGTGTCACTTATTTTAAGTCTATTTTGTGTGAAGCTGTAGTTATGTAACGATAGATATTTTGTGGCACTAGTTAAAAGTTCCGACTCCACCAACAAGACTTCGGTCAAAAAAATTTTTTTGCTGAAACTTCTTCTGGGGCGTTATTTGAGGTGCTGATCACAAATCTGACATCCGTTTTTCACGATTCTTCCTCTACCTGCCGTCACCGGCAGAAACTTTAGGAATGTAATCCTTTGCCTTTATCCAGCCGAATCGTGAAGAATGGATATCAGATTCGTGATCAGCACTCCAAATAACCCCCCTAGACGAAGTTTCAGCGAAATCGGTGACCCTGCCTGGACCACCATTGCTAACGGTATGCGTGATATATGTAAACATGCTCTATAACACACTATTACACCCTAGGTGGATTACCTATATGATAAACATGGATTTTGCAAAAGTGCAAAACAAACGCATTCTGCGGGATCCAAACCCCGACCCCTCGTCCATGAGCCCGAACTCTTCCCTACTACGCCACCTGTGCACTGCGCTAATCCGCGATACCAGCCCTCATCCCGCGCGCGCCCGTCAGCTGTGGAGCACGTGTATCAACAGGCGACTTCCGTCGCCCCTAACTTTGCGCAGAGTTGTATTGGGGTCGAGATACCTGCAGTTTGTTACTTCCCAGGGAGAGGCGGTCCTGCCCATATACAACATTTGCGCCGTTCCGACCTACCGTTGAGATAGTATCCTAGTTAGACTGGGTAATCCTGGGGTGGAGCTGAGGAAAATAACTGTGAGGGACTAATAAACGTTATAAACCAGGAGCTTTGTTTTGCCTCGTTTTTGAGTTTGAAATGAAGGAATGCTTAGTCTTGAACTCTTTAGATTTAGCAACCCGGTTAGCATGACCAGGTGAAGTAATATCAAGCATATTGTATTCGGCTCGTCATTGTGTGCTTCTTGAAAATAGAGATATTTTCAGTTATTTATTTATTTTGTCAATTCAAGTCACACGCTGTGGAGAGACAAGGAGACCATAGGAGGAAAAAACTGACCTGATTCACAAAGAACAAAAATTAAGGGAATAGCAAGAAAAAGGAGTGCAAGAATTTGTGAAAGTGAGAAGAGTGGTGAAAATGTGAATGCTGTACCAATGAATAATTCGCGCAAGTAAGTGTAGGGGCTTTTAGCTCCGAGCTCACGCTGTTGGGCCAGTCACAGAAGTGCAGCTCCTTGTCCTCCTCCGGAATAGCGAGAGTACGTAGATATTTAGACAGCGGAAGGGACTGGTGAGATTGCTCGTGTGTAGCCTCCACCCTGCGGTAGTGCCGCCACAACACCAAAAATTACCGATTTTCCTTATTGCTGGAGCATTCTAGTGTAAGCAGGCGATTCAGGATTGTACTTGGATTCTCTAACATTCGAATCTGAAAGTTATAGTGTTGTGAAAGCGTCCTGTTTTGTTTGAGTGCGTGTGTGTTATATAATAGAGTAGTAGATTCGGAATTCAGGCTGAAAAAAAACTTTTCCTCTCTCTGCCTAACCGACGTCTTTCCTGGTAAAATTCGCTATTTTACGCCTACTGGCAACCTGCAGTTTCTTTAAAATGGATCTCTCAACTACTCACTTTCCAAGAGGAGTTTCCAGCCACTTGCTGGAGGCTCCTCTTAGGCTGGCCGCTTAGATTCGTTTTTACCCGACACAGACCACCTCTAGCCACTTGTACTCAGCAGTTCTAGCTAAGCTAGTCGGTGGCTGCTTATTTATCGTCGACGCCAGTGCTTTATTTGCATCGCCTGCTGATCGGAAAAGTAGTCAGAAGAGTATAAGCATTCTGAATCCCATTTTCACCGTTGCTGGAATAACCTGAAGAGACGAGAAAAGGAGGGCTTCGGTGGGATTCGAATCAAAGCTCACCCAAAGCAGCTAGATTCGTCTTCCATGAGCACTTTGGGCGAATTTTGAAAATGTGGTCCGAAAGACGTATCCCCGTACTCTCGAGAACACCTAAAGTGTAGTCCACACTTTCAGTTTCAACCAATTGTAAGAATTCCTACTCTAGGTAAGGTGTATCCTCTCAGTAAACTTGGAGAGTGGTAAAATTATGTGCTCCTTAGCCACTAGACCCCTTATTAGCAAGTGTTTTGCTGGTGTTAAAGTGGGGTGGTGCGAAAAAGAGAATGAAATGACGACTGCAGTACCATTTGAAACTCAATTTAATCAGCTTTATCCGAGAAGACACGTTGCGCGTAGTTTTGACAAAAACCATGTCTTCTCAATAATATGAAAATATTCAATATACATATATAAATATTTTTCTTTAATCTTTTCTCCTAATTATTGATCGTTCTGTCACTAACACCATTTCAGCATCGGTCTACGGAGGTGGAGGAATGTCGGGAATTGACCGTCCCTACTCGACGTTGCCACCCGTGAATCTCGACCTGCCACCGGCGCACACGCTCGACGATCGGCCAGGGAACTACTTCTACTGAGTGAACGGCGGGTGTCTGGACTCCAGCACGAGACCGATCCGAAATTGCTCATGCGCCGCCTTGTGCGGTGCGAATCAGTTGTCTTCCCATGCACGGGGCTTTCATGCAAAGACACGCCAGCATTCAACACCTTGTTTGTATCATAGACGGTGCATATTTTATCTTATTTTTCGATATTTGTTCATAAAGATATTCGATATTCAGATATTTGGGGGCTCTTCCACATGTAGATCCGTTGGTCCCTAGTGTGAACGCGAGGGAATATTTAAAAATTCCATATCACTTTAGGAAGATTTTCCATGGTTGTGACGTACGTGATCTTTTATTAAGAAGGCTAGCACGTTCTGAGTAGCTGTGGTGGACTGTACGAAGTCCAAGTTTGGCGAAACAGATCCCTGTTACGCTCTAGTAAATGCTTTCGGTCAAATGTTCTCACTTCCCACCCCAGGTCGGTCAGCGTGAGACCAAGCTGCACAGGCTCGCCTCAAACTGCGCCTAAAGAGGCTCAAATTGCTATTTTAGTTTTGAAAAAAGAACAACTTTTAATTAACTCTGAAACGAAGAAATGCTGAAATGCAGGAATGGGTTGAATTTTATTTTGTTTAGATTTTCTCTATTGCAGACTAAAGGGTGTGTGAATGTTGTATAGCATCCTACAACAGGTAATTGAAAGGGCATAAAGATAGAAAACAAGCCCTGCTTGAGATGCGCCAAGCACTCTACAATTACGGTATATCGTGGGAAGCCTGACCGTCTCCCTGGCCTACGGAAAGGTCTTTCCAAGACAGTTCAGTGCCTCCAGTTCACTGGACTCATGGCGAGAAGGACTTGGTCGACCCAGTGAGATTCGAGCCGAGAACTCTCTGTTAAAAGACCAACCGCCTTCACTGGCTTTCTCACGATCAGTTGATGATATGTCGATATCTCACTTAGGTGATATTGTCGTTATCCCATTCAGTGCAGTGAAAAATTGAAGAAGAAGTTAGTGCTCAACTCCAGTTTTTTCGTTACTGTTGAATAATACCAAAGAATAATTAAGTACTGCAGACATGTGATTCTCTTCTTCTTCTCTTCTTCTTCTTCATTATTCGTCCGTTGGTTGACAATAACAATAGCGACATTTAGCACGGCCTCCGCTAAGCCTAGATATCTTCTGATGATCTGCACTCATTTGACAATGCTCTTCGCGTCGCTTCTTGAGCACCTCAAACTATAGAACCCATATTGTTCTCTGACGTTCTCGGATTATGCCCCTGCTACGAACGACAGTCGATTTTCCCTTACTTTCTACTCTGTTGGACTTCTTTCATCATTGGCCTTTGATTCCCATTTCCAGCCCTATCCCTCCTTTCGGCCGATGAGGTGCTAGCAGTTGTTGGGGTCGAGAAGGGGATATAGGTTGTTTTGTCTCACTATCCCGTTCATTGAATTTCTCAGAAAGCTTCAGCAATTTCTCCCACATTGTATGAGCCCAAATCTTCCGTTGGGATGTGCAGGCCTGAATTCGTTCCTGAAGAGCCTCTTTTGAGAACTATGGGAAAAATGAGTCTGTACAAGATCGTAATTGCAGGCTTCCTTCACTGAGAGCCACATACATATCTCTATTAAACCCGTGGCTAGCTAGCTCACCACATCCTTCTTCTCATTACCATCTTATTTTCCGAGTGCCTTCTCCTTTATGGCTGTCAACGATGGGTCAAGTACTGACCTCAGTCCATTTTCCATAGCAGCTTTTCACACGGTCATACTTTCCTCCAGTGCCTTTAACACCTAAGATTCCCTTGCCTTACCAGGATACTATCTCAACGGTAGGTCGGAACGGCGCAAATGTTGTATATGGGCAGAACCGCCTCTCCCTGGGAAGTAAAAAACTGCAGGTATCTCGACCCCAGTACAACTCTGCGCAAAGTTAGGTGCGACGGAAATCGCCTGTTGGCGCCCTGTTGATACGCGTGCTCCACAGCTGACGGGCGCGCGCGGGATGAGGGCTGGTATGGCGGATTAGCGCAGTGCACAGGTGGCGTAGTAGGGAAGAGTTCGGGCTCATAAACGGGGGGTCGGGGTTTGGATGCCGCAGACTGTGTTTGTTTTGCACGTTTGCAAAATCCATGTTTATCATATAGGTAATCCACCTAGGGTATTATAGTGTGTTATAGAGGATGTTTACATATAACATATGCTTCAAACTACAGATTAGCTAAAATATTCACTTCTGTGTCACTTATTTTAAGTCTATTTTGTGTGAAGCTGTAGTTATGTAACGATAGATATTTTGTGGCACTAGTTAAAAGTTCCGACTCCACCAACAAGACTTCGGTCAAAAAAATTTTTTTGCTGAAACTTCTTCTGGGGCGTTATTTGAGGTGCTGATCACAAATCTGACATCCGTTTTTCACGATTCTTCCTCTACCTGCCGTCACCGGCAGAAACTTTAGGAATGTAATCCTTTGCCTTTATCCAGCCGAATCGTGAAGAATGGATATCAGATTCGTGATCAGCACTCCAAATAACCCCCCTAGACGAAGTTTCAGCGAAATCGGTGACCCTGCCTGGACCACCATTGCTAACGGTATGCGTGATATATGTAAACATGCTCTATAACACACTATTACACCCTAGGTGGATTACCTATATGATAAACATGGATTTTGCAAAAGTGCAAAACAAACGCATTCTGCGGGATCCAAACCCCGACCCCTCGTCCATGAGCCCGAACTCTTCCCTACTACGCCACCTGTGCACTGCGCTAATCCGCGATACCAGCCCTCATCCCGCGCGCGCCCGTCAGCTGTGGAGCACGTGTATCAACAGGCGACTTCCGTCGCCCCTAACTTTGCGCAGAGTTGTATTGGGGTCGAGATACCTGCAGTTTGTTACTTCCCAGGGAGAGGCGGTCCTGCCCATATACAACATTTGCGCCGTTCCGACCTACCGTTGAGATAGTATCCTAGTTAGACCATAGATCGCAGAAAAAAGGCTAAAGGGAAGCCCCACATCTCTACATAAACCAATAGTACCTTTCATCGAGGGTCAGTTGATGGTAATAGGGCCATCGGAGGAGGTGGTCCGTCGCGTGCACGACAAATGCTTGAGATTGGAGTCCGACTCGGCCGGCAGTGCCTCTCCTTCCTCCGTGACAAGCAAAGCTATACCAGAATTTTCTAAAACACTGACTTACAGATCACAGACAGGTCAGGAACCCGTTTTTTGTCTTCGTGATATCTCTTTGAAGCAGAATGCGTAGCGCATGCTCCATCGGACTGACTAGCCGTCCTCTATCTTCCTGGTTAACGTGATAAGGTGTGGAATTGATCTACTCTGGTAGAATCATTAACCTCACTATGAAGCCCTAATTCTACGAGAAGCTTGAAAGAGCTCCTATTCGAAGTGCAAGTGGAAGACGAAGCTCTTGTCAGGAGAAAGAAACGTTACTCAAACAAAACTGGGCGTCACACGTTCTCTCTCACTCACTTCTAATTCAAACACCGAAACCACTCGTCATCAGAACGCTAAAGTGCACCTACTAGTGCACTTATTCGTGGATTTTTGGGGCCAAAAATGCGAGTGGGTGACACTCGAGTTGCTGAAAAACATCGTCGAACTGGTCCACGAACCGAGACGATAGGTTCACGTACGGCAGCCGCGCTGCTCCGCCGGAACCAGTCCGCGTCGTGCAGGAGCGCGTGCAGTAGAGGACTCCTCGCAGACGCAGGCGTCGGTAAGCGTTGGCAAACGGACCGCCGCCGCCACCGCTGGCGCGGGTCCGGTCCGGATTTCGCCTCCTCAACCGGATGATGACTAGACAAACGTCACGGCAACCCGGAAAGAAATCGAAGACGGGGGCGCGAGGACTTTTTGGGCTCCTCGACCAGCATGCGGGGAATGAGAAGGATAATACCATTATACCAACAGCAAACCCGCGCAATCCTCTGAAAGAGATTCAGAGATATATTTGAGCAGGAATAGAAGTCTAATTTGAATACCAACTGTTCCTTCGTTCTATAATACGACCGTCGAAACCCAGAAAAAAGGAGCTGGTTTGCTTATTTTATGCGGAACATGGCTATGGCCAAAAGGATCGGCTACAAGACTACGATCCACCGAACGAAAACTTGAAAAAGCGATTCTTGAGTTCTTAAGTCGATAAAATACGGTATAGAGTTGTTCCCCACAGATCAGGGCTTAAGGATGGGATTCAACGCAAAAGGAAGTGGTTGTCTGCCAATAGGCTTTCTAGAACCATACATGGGCATGCACTGCAGGATACCTGATAAAAACGAAGCAAAGCAGAACCAAGAACGGGATGGCTGGGCGACATCGAAGGAGACAGGGGTACAGGAACAAAAGAAGCCATGAGAAATTGTGCTGCTCTGATTGAAGGGAATTCGAACAAGAACGCTGAACCCTTCGCAAAAGAAGATCTATGTATATTAGACAGATATGTTTATACTTGCTGTGCCGCCACTATAGAATAGATCTAATAAATAAATGAAATAAAACGAGTAAGCCTGCTATTCACTTAAATGGAAAACAAACTTACAAGGAATACTTTTCCTCATGTCCGCTATGATATTGCATATATGTACTGAAATGCTCAGGTTTTCGAGCTCTGCATTCATGACCACAGGGAATGGCGTTCTATTGCAAACACCTCACTGAAATTATTCGCATGCTATTATAGTTTCTTTTAAAAGAGACAACCCCGGATGCTCGAAATGCTGTTGTACCAAGAGCTTCAGTACAGAAGACGGCGAGAACGTGGAGTGACATCTGTCACACTGCTCGGTAGATAATGATTCACTTATTTTAGACATGGATAAATTATTGCTGCGTAAAAAATGAAAAAAGTGAAAAAATAAATAGAAACGTCACAAGTGCTCAATGTGGATTTACAACTATGTAAGTACTAGAATACATTCTAAACACAAAAGCTTTTTTACGAGCAACAGCGTGATAAAAAGGGCTCTAACAATGACGTTTGTCGTTAGGAGGATGTTTAGTTGCGACCAAAACTCTTGCGCCAGCGCTGTTTGGCCGAACAGAACATCCATGATATCTTCCTAGCAATCTCACCTATCGGCACTCACTCGTGATATCGGGATAAGGCGAGCATCTCTGCCCGAAAAGCAGAAGGTGCGGGTTCGAGTCCCGCCTGGCGCAAGAGGTTTGGTCACAACTAAACATCCTCCTAACAGCTTCTTTCTTCTATAATATAACAGCCGCTCTGGCCTAAACAAAAGTGAAAACGACGTTTGTGTTTTCACCGAGAAGAGCGTTAGATTCCAATAAGCGAGAATTGATCCAGCTTGAGACTCATGTATGCAGCAACTCTGCGAGCACAATTCTTCTTCTCTTGGTACTGGTCAGTGATGTACAGTGAAACTTTATAGGGTCCATGTAGAGCTTTTTAGGTAGAAAACACATAATTAGGTATGCCTGCTTCTTTCTGCTACGTAAAGAGGAACAACCTATTTGTTTTGCTCTAATAGCTCCGTTGTGGACCTTGGCGTAGCTTCTCCTTTATCTTGTAAAGAACCGCTTTCAGGTGTAGTTATTCTTTACAATTCTGAAGGACAGTACCGGACGCGTCTTTTGAATAGACCCCGCAAAAACCGCGATTTTGCGGTTTTTGCGTCTTTTTGATATAACTCGCCCAAAATTGGTTCGTTTCAAAATCAAAGGATATATTTAAGCTCAGGAGCTCAAGCTCTATCGTTGTGTGTGAACTGTTCGTATCCAGCCATGCAAATATTCGAAATTGAAAACTTGTGCTCCATTGCGAAGGGCGGTCGCGGACGAGTTGTCGGTCGCAAGCCGTCAAAAAAGGTTGCGTGCTCACAATTCCTCTAATTTGAGGTGTTCTGAGGAACGGTTGGTACCGTTCGATTCGTCTCTTCGAGATTTGCACAAGCATGTATACAGCTTCGCCAGACCACCGCGGCAGTGATCCTGACCCTACCAACGTCAAATGGCTGTAACATGCCAAGATCGGCGGGATTTTCAAAAACGATAGAGCTTTTCGAGTTGAACAGAACGGTACCATCTTGTGTTTCAAAAACTCAAATTTGGGGAGTAAGGACGGAGGAAACTTCACCGCTGCCCTCTGCAGCTCTAAAATTTCAGCTGGGACTAAGGCAGGTTAGGCAGCTGGAGAGCTGTGGGCACTTCATCATAAAGCGCCTTAACTGCTTTGTTAGCCTACGCATTCGTAGGCCGTCAGCTGATTGTGCGTTCCCACAGTGGTCGGCTGAAATCGGAAAAAATCGTGTCACACAAGGTTTATCTGCATTTTCGTACCGCGGTAGCTTTGTTCAATCATAAGCTACGTTGCTGTGTTTCAGCGCAGCTCTTGAACATTCTCGTGCTTACAAAATCCACAAGTCGCAGCCGAAAAGATTCAAACTTGGCATAGTTATTGCGCTCAGAACAAGCCCGTGCGTCCAATTTAGCACAACAACGGTCGACGCAGTAAAATCATTCAATTCACCACCAAAAACGCTATCGAACGTTATCAGACTTGGCCCGTTTTAAGAACACCGTTTTTCGATGACGTCATTTTCCTTCTCCGCGGCCTTGAGCCGCCTCGCCTTTGATGCGATATTGTCAAAAAATCAATATGCCCAGAACTGGTCGAAATTGAGACCGTTCGATAGAGCTTCTCGAGTTGAACAGAATGGTACCATTGGGAGTATTGAAAATGTGGGCGAGTAAGGGCGGAAGGAACTTCGCCGTCGTCCTCCGCCGCTCTAAAATGGCAGATTGGGCTAAAGCAGTTCAGGCATCTAGACAACTGCGAGCACGTCATCGTCAAATGCTTTCAGTCTCGTGCTCGCCCACAATTTGCATGCCGTTAGCTCTCTTCGTCTTCTCGGAGTAGTCGACTGAACGTGGAAAAAATCGTGTCACACAAGGCTAAACTGCATTTTCGCACCCCTGTAGCTTTGTTCCGTCATAAGCTACGTCGCTGTGCTTTAGTGCTCCCATTGGGCTTTATACTGCTTACAAAATCCACAAGTTGCAGCCGGAAAGATCCAAAAGTGACAGAGTTATTGCGCTCAGAACACGCCCGCGTGCAATTTGCGAGCTGTCGCGCCGCCCACTCGATTGATAGGTTCGATCCTATATGCATTGCGACAGCGCACTCCATAGCCTCGCCGCAACACAGCAATC